>CM055364.1:21464380-21520173 GCA_029228515.1 Populus alba x Populus x berolinensis | reverse complement strand
GTTCTACATCTATTTCTTCCGCAAAGGCGAATACGCTTTGACGTGATGAGTTTCGCGGCATTCCGACTTCGATTCCCCGTTGCCGAAATTCAGTTGCCTTTGAATTTCGGGTGATCCCTCTTGAGCATTATGCTTCTGCTACTTGTTCTACATCAGACTTCTTCCGCAAACGGCAAACCTTGACTCTGAGTTTCGCGCATTCCGACTTCGATGCCCCGGTTGCCGAAATTCAGTTGCCTTTGAATTTCGGGTGATCCCTCTTGAGCATGTATGCTTCTGCTACTTGTTCTACAAACATTCTTCCGCAAACGGCGAACGCTTTGACTCGGTGAGTTTCGCGCATTCCGACTTCGATGCCCCGGTTGCCGAAATTCAGTTGCCTTTGAATTTCGGGTGATCCCTCTTGAGCATGTATGCTTCTGCTACTTGTTCTACATCAGACTTCTTCCGCAAACACGAAACGCTTTGACTCGGTGAGTTTCGCGGCATTCCGACTTCGATGCCCCGGTTGCCGAAATTCAGTTGCCTTTGAATTTCGGTGATCCCTCTTGAGCATGTATGCTTCTGCTACTTGTTCTACATCAACTTCTTCCGCAAACGGCGAAACGCTTTGACTCTGAGTTTCGCGGCATTCCGACTTCGATGCCCGGTTGCCGAAATTCAGTTGCCTTTGAATTTCGGTGATCCCTCTTGAGCATGTATGCTTCTGCTACTTGTTCTACATCAGACTTCTTCCGCAAACGGCGAAACGCTTTGACTCGGTGAGTTTCGCGGCATTCCGACTTCGATGCCCCGGTTGCCGAAATTCAGTTGCCTTTGAATTTCGGGTGATCCCTCTTGAGCATGTATGCTTCTGCTACTTGTTCTACATCAGACTTCTCCGCAAACGGCGAAACGCTTTGACTCGTGAGTTTCGCGGCATTCCGACTTCGATGCCCCGTTGCCGAAATTCAGTTGCCTTTGAATTTCGGGTGATCCCTCTTGAGCATGTATGCTTCTGCTACTTGTTCTACATCAGACTTCTTCCGCAAACGGCGAAACGCTTTGACTCGGTGAGTTTCGCGGCATTCCGACTTCGATGCCCGGTTGCCGAAATTCAGTTGCCTTTGAATTTCGGGTGATCCCTCTTGAGCATGTATGCTTCTGCTACTTGTTCTACATCAGACTTCTTCCGCAAACGGCGAAACGCTTTGACTCGTGAGTTTCGCGGCATTCCGACTTCGATGCCCCGGTTGCCGAAATTCAGTTGCCTTTGAATTTCGGGTGATCCCTCTTGAGCATGTATGCTTCTGCTACTTGTTCTACATCAGACTTCCTTCCGCAAACGGCGAAACGCTTTGACTCGGTGAGTTTCGCGGCATTCCGACTTCGATGCCCCGGTTGCCGAAATTCAGTTGCCTTTGAATTTCGGGTGATCCCTCTTGAGCATGTATGCTTCTGCTACTTGTTCTACATCACACTTTCTTCCGCAAAGCGAAACGCTTTGACTCGGTGAGTTTCGCGCATTCCGACTTCGATGCCCCTTTGCCGAAATTCAGTTGCCTTTGAATTTCGGGTGATCCCTCTTGAGCATGTATGCTTCTGCTACTTGTTCTACATCAGACTTCTTTCCGCAAACGTGAAACGCTTTGACTCGGTGAGTTTCGCGGCATTCCGACTTCGATGCCCCGGTTGCCGAAATTCAGTTGCCTTTGAATTTCGGGTGATCCCTCTTGAGCATGTATGCTTCTGCTACTTGTTCTACATCAGACTTCTTCCGCAAACGCGAAAAACGCTTTGACTCGGTGAGTTTCGCGCATTCCGACTTCGATGCCCCGGTTGCCGAAATTCAGTTGCCTTTGAATTTCGGGTGATCCCTCTTGAGCATGTATGCTTCTGCTACTTGTTCTACATCAGACTTCTTCCGCAAACGGCGAAACGCTTTGACTCGGTGAGTTTCGCGGCATTCCGACTTCGATGCCCCGGTTGCCGAAATTCAGTTGCCTTTGAATTTCGGTGATCCCTCTTGAGCATGTATGCTTCTGCTACTTGTTCTACATCAGACTTTCTTCCGCAAACGGCGAAACGCTTTGACTCGGTGAGTTTCGCGGCATTCCGACTTCGATGCCCCGGTTGCCGAAATTCAGTTGCCTTTGAATTTCGGGTGATCCCTCTTGAGCATGTATGCTTCTGCTACTTGTTCTACATCACACTTCTTCCGCAAAGGCGAAACGCTTTGACTCGGTGAGTTTCGCGGCATTCCGACTTCGATGCCCCGTTGCCGAAATTCAGTTGCCTTTGAATTTCGGGTGATCCCTCTTGAGCATGTATGCTTCTGCTACTTGTTCTACATCAGACTTCTTCCGCAAACGCGAAACGCTTTGACTCGGTGAGTTTCGGCATTCCGAGTTCATTCGATCCACATGTCGCCCCGTTGCCGAAATTCAGTTGCCTTTGAATTTCGGGTGATCCCTCTTGAGCATGTATGCTTCTGCTACTTGTTCTACATCAACTTCTTCCGCAAACGGCGAAACGCTTTGACTCGGTGAGTTTCGCGGCATTCCGACTTCGATGCCCCGGTTGCCGAAATTCAGTTGCCTTTGAATTTCGGGATCCCTCTTGAGCATGTATGCTTCTGCTACTTGTTCTACATCAGACTTTCTTCCGCAAACGGCGAAACGCTTTGACTCGTGAGTTTCGCGGCATTCCGACTTCGATGCCCCGGTTGCCGAAATTCAGTTGCCTTTGAATTTCGGGTGATCCCTCTTGAGCATGTATGCTTCTGCTACTTGTTCTACATCAACTTCTTCCGCAAACGGCGAAACGCTTTGACTCGGTGAGTTTCGCGCATTCCGACTTCGATGCCCCGGTTGCCGAAATTCAGTTGCCTTTGAATTTCGGGTGATCCCTCTTGAGCATGTATGCTTCTGCTACTTGTTCTACATCAGACTTCTTCCGCAAACGGCGAAACGCTTTGACTCGGTGAGTTTCGCGGCATTCCGACTTCGATGCCCCGGTTGCCGAAATTCAGTTGCCTTTGAATTTCGGGTGATCCCTCTTGAGCATGTATGCTTCTGCTACTTGTTCTACATCAGACTTCTTCCGCAAACGGCGAAACGCTTTGACTCGGTGAGTTTCGCGGCATTCCGACTTCGATGCCCCGGTTGCCGAAATTCAGTTGCCTTTGAATTTCGGGTGATCCCTCTTGAGCATGTATGCTTCTGCTACTTGTTCTACATCAGACTTCTTCCGCAAACGGCAAACGCTTTGACTCGGTGAGTTTCGCGGCATTCCGACTTCGATGCCCCGGTTGCCGAAATTCAGTTGCCTTTGAATTTCGGGTGATCCCTCTTGAGCATGTATGCTTCTGCTACTTGTTCTACATCAGACTTCTTCCGCAAACGGCGAAACGCTTTGACTCGGTGAGTTTCGCGGCATTCCGACTTCGATGCCCCGGTTGCCGAAATTCAGTTGCCTTTGAATTTCGGGTGATCCCTCTTGAGCATGTATGCTTCTGCTACTTGTTCTACATCAGACTTCTTCCGCAAACGGCGAAACGCTTTGACTCGGTGAGTTTCGCGGCATTCCGACTTCGATGCCCCGGTTGCCGAAATTCAGTTGCCTTTGAATTTCGGGTGATCCCTCTTGAGCATGTATGCTTCTGCTACTTGTTCTACATCAGACTTCTTTCGCAAACGGCGAAACGCTTTGACTCGGTGAGTTTCGCGGCATTCCGACTTCGATGCCCCGTTGCCGAAATTCAGTTGCCTTTGAATTTCGGGTGATCCCTCTTGAGCATGTATGCTTCTGCTACTTGTTCTACATCAGACTTCTTCCGCAAACGGCGAAACGCTTTGACTCGGTGAGTTTCGCGGCATTCCGACTTCGATGCCCCGGTTGCCGAAATTCAGTTGCCTTTGAATTTCGGGTGATCCCTCTTGAGCATGTATGCTTCTGCTACTTGTTCTACATCAGACTTCTTCCGCAAACGGCGAAACGCTTTGACTCGGTGAGTTTCGCGGCATTCCGACTTCGATGCCCGGTTGCCGAAATTCAGTTGCCTTTGAATTTCGGGTGATCCCTCTTGAGCATGTATGCTTCTGCTACTTGTTCTACATCAGACTTCTTCCGCAAACGGCGAAACGCTTTGACTCGGTGAGTTTCGCGGCATTCCGACTTCGATGCCCCGGTTGCCGAAATTCAGTTGCCTTTGAATTTCGGGTGATCCCTCTTGAGCATGTATGCTTCTGCTACTTGTTCTACATCAGACTTCTTCCGCAAACGGCGAAACGCTTTGACTCGGTGAGTTTCGCGGCATTCCGACTTCGATGCCCCGGTTGCCGAAATTCAGTTGCCTTTGAATTTCGGGTGATCCCTCTTGAGCATGTATGCTTCTGCTACTTGTTCTACATCAGACTTCTTCCGCAAACGGCGAAACGCTTTGACTCGGTGAGTTTCGCGGCATTCCGACTTCGATGCCCGGTTGCCGAAATTCAGTTGCCTTTGAATTTCGGGTGATCCCTCTTGAGCATGTATGCTTCTGCTACTTGTTCTACATCAGACTTCTTCCGCAAACGGCGAAACGCTTTGACTCGGTGAGTTTCGCGGCATTCCGACTTCGATGCCCGGTTGCCGAAATTCAGTTGCCTTTGAATTTCGGGTGATCCCTCTTGAGCATGTATGCTTCTGCTACTTGTTCTACATCAGACTTCTTCCGCAAACGGCGAAACGCTTTGACTCGGTGAGTTTCGCGGCATTCCGACTTCGATGCCCCGGTTGCCGAAATTCAGTTGCCTTTGAATTTCGGGTGATCCCTCTTGAGCATGTATGCTTCTGCTACTTGTTCTACATCAGACTTCTTCCGCAAACGGCGAAACGCTTTGACTCGGTGAGTTTCGCGGCATTCCGACTTCGATGCCCCGGTTGCCGAAATTCAGTTGCCTTTGAATTTCGGGTGATCCCTCTTGAGCATGTATGCTTCTGCTACTTGTTCTACATCAGACTTCTTCCGCAAACGGCGAAACGCTTTGACTCGGTGAGTTTCGCGGCATTCCGACTTCGATGCCCCGTTGCCGAAATTCAGTTGCCTTTGAATTTCGGGTGATCCCTCTTGAGCATGTATGCTTCTGCTACTTGTTCTACATCAGACTTCTTCCGCAAACGGCGAAACGCTTTGACTCGGTGAGTTTCGCGGCATTCCGACTTCGATGCCCCGTTGCCGAAATTCAGTTGCCTTTGAATTTCGGGTGATCCCTCTTGAGCATGTATGCTTCTGCTACTTGTTCTACATCAGACTTCTTCCGCAAACGGCGAAACGCTTTGACTCGGTGAGTTTCGCGGCATTCCGACTTCGATGCCCCGGTTGCCGAAATTCAGTTGCCTTTGAATTTCGGGTGATCCCTCTTGAGCATGTATGCTTCTGCTACTTGTTCTACATCAGACTTCTTCCGCAAACGGCGAAACGCTTTGACTCGGTGAGTTTCGCGGCATTCCGACTTCGATGCCCCGGTTGCCGAAATTCAGTTGCCTTTGAATTTCGGGTGATCCCTCTTGAGCATGTATGCTTCTGCTACTTGTTCTACATCAGACTTCTTCCGCAAACGGCGAAACGCTTTGACTCGGTGAGTTTCGCGGCATTCCGACTTCGATGCCCCGGTTGCCGAAATTCAGTTGCCTTTGAATTTCGGGTGATCCCTCTTGAGCATGTATGCTTCTGCTACTTGTTCTACATCAGACTTCTTCCGCAAACGGCGAAACGCTTTGACTCGGTGAGTTTCGCGGCATTCCGACTTCGATGCCCCGGTTGCCGAAATTCAGTTGCCTTTGAATTTCGGGTGATCCCTCTTGAGCATGTATGCTTCTGCTACTTGTTCTACATCAGACTTCTTCCGCAAACGGCGAAACGCTTTGACTCGGTGAGTTTCGCGGCATTCCGACTTCGATGCCCCGGTTGCCGAAATTCAGTTGCCTTTGAATTTCGGGTGATCCCTCTTGAGCATGTATGCTTCTGCTACTTGTTCTACATCAGACTTCTTCCGCAAACGGCGAAACGCTTTGACTCGGTGAGTTTCGCGGCATTCCGACTTCGATGCCCCGGTTGCCGAAATTCAGTTGCCTTTGAATTTCGGGTGATCCCTCTTGAGCATGTATGCTTCTGCTACTTGTTCTACATCAGACTTCTTCCGCAAACGGCGAAACGCTTTGACTCGGTGAGTTTCGCGGCATTCCGACTTCGATGCCCCGGTTGCCGAAATTCAGTTGCCTTTGAATTTCGGGTGATCCCTCTTGAGCATGTATGCTTCTGCTACTTGTTCTACATCAGACTTCTTCCGCAAACGGCGAAACGCTTTGACTCGGTGAGTTTCGCGGCATTCCGACTTCGATGCCCCGGTTGCCGAAATTCAGTTGCCTTTGAATTTCGGGTGATCCCTCTTGAGCATGTATGCTTCTGCTACTTGTTCTACATCAGACTTCTTCCGCAAACGGCGAAACGCTTTGACTCGGTGAGTTTCGCGGCATTCCGACTTCGATGCCCCGGTTGCCGAAATTCAGTTGCCTTTGAATTTCGGGTGATCCCTCTTGAGCATGTATGCTTCTGCTACTTGTTCTACATCAGACTTCTTCCGCAAACGGCGAAACGCTTTGACTCGGTGAGTTTCGCGGCATTCCGACTTCGATGCCCCGGTTGCCGAAATTCAGTTGCCTTTGAATTTCGGGTGATCCCTCTTGAGCATGTATGCTTCTGCTACTTGTTCTACATCAGACTTCTTCCGCAAACGGCGAAACGCTTTGACTCGGTGAGTTTCGCGGCATTCCGACTTCGATGCCCCGGTTGCCGAAATTCAGTTGCCTTTGAATTTCGGGTGATCCCTCTTGAGCATGTATGCTTCTGCTACTTGTTCTACATCAGACTTCTTCCGCAAACGGCGAAACGCTTTGACTCGGTGAGTTTCGCGGCATTCCGACTTCGATGCCCCGGTTGCCGAAATTCAGTTGCCTTTGAATTTCGGGTGATCCCTCTTGAGCATGTATGCTTCTGCTACTTGTTCTACATCAGACTTCTTCCGCAAACGGCGAAACGCTTTGACTCGGTGAGTTTCGCGGCATTCCGACTTCGATGCCCCGGTTGCCGAAATTCAGTTGCCTTTGAATTTCGGGTGATCCCTCTTGAGCATGTATGCTTCTGCTACTTGTTCTACATCAGACTTCTTCCGCAAACGGCGAAACGCTTTGACTCGGTGAGTTTCGCGGCATTCCGACTTCGATGCCCCGGTTGCCGAAATTCAGTTGCCTTTGAATTTCGGGTGATCCCTCTTGAGCATGTATGCTTCTGCTACTTGTTCTACATCAGACTTCTTCCGCAAACGGCGAAACGCTTTGACTCGGTGAGTTTCGCGGCATTCCGACTTCGATGCCCCGGTTGCCGAAATTCAGTTGCCTTTGAATTTCGGGTGATCCCTCTTGAGCATGTATGCTTCTGCTACTTGTTCTACATCAGACTTCTTCCGCAAACGGCGAAACGCTTTGACTCGGTGAGTTTCGCGGCATTCCGACTTCGATGCCCCGTTGCCGAAATTCAGTTGCCTTTGAATTTCGGGTGATCCCTCTTGAGCATGTATGCTTCTGCTACTTGTTCTACATCAGACTTCTTCCGCAAACGGCGAAACGCTTTGACTCGGTGAGTTTCGCGGCATTCCGACTTCGATGCCCCGGTTGCCGAAATTCAGTTGCCTTTGAATTTCGGGTGATCCCTCTTGAGCATGTATGCTTCTGCTACTTGTTCTACATCAGACTTCTTCCGCAAACGGCGAAACGCTTTGACTCGGTGAGTTTCGCGGCATTCCGACTTCGATGCCCCGTTTGCCGAAATTCAGTTGCCTTTGAATTTCGGGTGATCCCTCTTGAGCATGTATGCTTCTGCTACTTGTTCTACATCAGACTTCTTCCGCAAACGGCGAAACGCTTTGACTCGGTGAGTTTCGCGGCATTCCGACTTCGATGCCCCGTTGCCGAAATTCAGTTGCCTTTGAATTTCGGGTGATCCCTCTTGAGCATGTATGCTTCTGCTACTTGTTCTACATCAGACTTCTTCCGCAAACGGCGAAACGCTTTGACTCGGTGAGTTTCGCGGCATTCCGACTTCGATGCCCCGGTTGCCGAAATTCAGTTGCCTTTGAATTTCGGGTGATCCCTCTTGAGCATGTATGCTTCTGCTACTTGTTCTACATCAGACTTCTTCCGCAAACGGCGAAACGCTTTGACTCGGTGAGTTTCGCGGCATTCCGACTTCGATGCCCCGGTTGCCGAAATTCAGTTGCCTTTGAATTTCGGGTGATCCCTCTTGAGCATGTATGCTTCTGCTACTTGTTCTACATCAGACTTCTTCCGCAAACGGCGAAACGCTTTGACTCGGTGAGTTTCGCGGCATTCCGACTTCGATGCCCGGTTGCCGAAATTCAGTTGCCTTTGAATTTCGGGTGATCCCTCTTGAGCATGTATGCTTCTGCTACTTGTTCTACATCAGACTTCTTCCGCAAACGGCGAAACGCTTTGACTCGGTGAGTTTCGCGGCATTCCGACTTCGATGCCCCGGTTGCCGAAATTCAGTTGCCTTTGAATTTCGGGTGATCCCTCTTGAGCATGTATGCTTCTGCTACTTGTTCTACATCAGACTTCTTCCGCAAACGGCGAAACGCTTTGACTCGGTGAGTTTCGCGGCATTCCGACTTCGATGCCCCGGTTGCCGAAATTCAGTTGCCTTTGAATTTCGGGTGATCCCTCTTGAGCATGTATGCTTCTGCTACTTGTTCTACATCAGACTTCTTCCGCAAACGGCGAAACGCTTTGACTCGGTGAGTTTCGCGGCATTCCGACTTCGATGCCCCGTTGCCGAAATTCAGTTGCCTTTGAATTTCGGGTGATCCCTCTTGAGCATGTATGCTTCTGCTACTTGTTCTACATCAGACTTCTTCCGCAAACGGCGAAACGCTTTGACTCGGTGAGTTTCGCGGCATTCCGACTTCGATGCCCCGGTTGCCGAAATTCAGTTGCCTTTGAATTTCGGGTGATCCCTCTTGAGCATGTATGCTTCTGCTACTTGTTCTACATCAGACTTCTTCCGCAAACGGCGAAACGCTTTGACTCGGTGAGTTTCGCGGCATTCCGACTTCGATGCCCCGGTTGCCGAAATTCAGTTGCCTTTGAATTTCGGGTGATCCCTCTTGAGCATGTATGCTTCTGCTACTTGTTCTACATCAGACTTCTTCCGCAAACGGCGAAACGCTTTGACTCGGTGAGTTTCGCGGCATTCCGACTTCGATGCCCCGGTTGCCGAAATTCAGTTGCCTTTGAATTTCGGGTGATCCCTCTTGAGCATGTATGCTTCTGCTACTTGTTCTACATCAGACTTCTTCCGCAAACGGCGAAACGCTTTGACTCGGTGAGTTTCGCGGCATTCCGACTTCGATGCCCCGGTTGCCGAAATTCAGTTGCCTTTGAATTTCGGGTGATCCCTCTTGAGCATGTATGCTTCTGCTACTTGTTCTACATCAGACTTCTTCCGCAAACGGCGAAACGCTTTGACTCGGTGAGTTTCGCGGCATTCCGACTTCGATGCCCCGGTTGCCGAAATTCAGTTGCCTTTGAATTTCGGGTGATCCCTCTTGAGCATGTATGCTTCTGCTACTTGTTCTACATCAGACTTCTTCCGCAAACGGCGAAACGCTTTGACTCGGTGAGTTTCGCGGCATTCCGACTTCGATGCCCCGGTTGCCGAAATTCAGTTGCCTTTGAATTTCGGGTGATCCCTCTTGAGCATGTATGCTTCTGCTACTTGTTCTACATCAGACTTCTTCCGCAAACGGCGAAACGCTTTGACTCGGTGAGTTTCGCGGCATTCCGACTTCGATGCCCCGGTTGCCGAAATTCAGTTGCCTTTGAATTTCGGGTGATCCCTCTTGAGCATGTATGCTTCTGCTACTTGTTCTACATCAGACTTCTTCCGCAAACGGCGAAACGCTTTGACTCGGTGAGTTTCGCGGCATTCCGACTTCGATGCCCCGGTTGCCGAAATTCAGTTGCCTTTGAATTTCGGGTGATCCCTCTTGAGCATGTATGCTTCTGCTACTTGTTCTACATCAGACTTCTTCCGCAAACGGCGAAACGCTTTGACTCGGTGAGTTTCGCGGCATTCCGACTTCGATGCCCCGGTTGCCGAAATTCAGTTGCCTTTGAATTTCGGGTGATCCCTCTTGAGCATGTATGCTTCTGCTACTTGTTCTACATCAGACTTCTTCCGCAAACGGCGAAACGCTTTGACTCGGTGAGTTTCGCGGCATTCCGACTTCGATGCCCCGGTTGCCGAAATTCAGTTGCCTTTGAATTTCGGGTGATCCCTCTTGAGCATGTATGCTTCTGCTACTTGTTCTACATCAGACTTCTTCCGCAAACGGCGAAACGCTTTGACTCGGTGAGTTTCGCGGCATTCCGACTTCGATGCCCCGGTTGCCGAAATTCAGTTGCCTTTGAATTTCGGGTGATCCCTCTTGAGCATGTATGCTTCTGCTACTTGTTCTACATCAGACTTCTTCCGCAAACGGCGAAACGCTTTGACTCGGTGAGTTTCGCGGCATTCCGACTTCGATGCCCCGGTTGCCGAAATTCAGTTGCCTTTGAATTTCGGGTGATCCCTCTTGAGCATGTATGCTTCTGCTACTTGTTCTACATCAGACTTCTTCCGCAAACGGCGAAACGCTTTGACTCGGTGAGTTTCGCGGCATTCCGACTTCGATGCCCCGGTTGCCGAAATTCAGTTGCCTTTGAATTTCGGGTGATCCCTCTTGAGCATGTATGCTTCTGCTACTTGTTCTACATCAGACTTCTTCCGCAAACGGCGAAACGCTTTGACTCGGTGAGTTTCGCGGCATTCCGACTTCGATGCCCCGGTTGCCGAAATTCAGTTGCCTTTGAATTTCGGGTGATCCCTCTTGAGCATGTATGCTTCTGCTACTTGTTCTACATCAGACTTCTTCCGCAAACGGCGAAACGCTTTGACTCGGTGAGTTTCGCGGCATTCCGACTTCGATGCCCCGTTGCCGAAATTCAGTTGCCTTTGAATTTCGGGTGATCCCTCTTGAGCATGTATGCTTCTGCTACTTGTTCTACATCAGACTTCTTCCGCAAACGGCGAAACGCTTTGACTCGGTGAGTTTCGCGGCATTCCGACTTCGATGCCCCGGTTGCCGAAATTCAGTTGCCTTTGAATTTCGGGTGATCCCTCTTGAGCATGTATGCTTCTGCTACTTGTTCTACATCAGACTTCTTCCGCAAACGGCGAAACGCTTTGACTCGGTGAGTTTCGCGGCATTCCGACTTCGATGCCCCGGTTGCCGAAATTCAGTTGCCTTTGAATTTCGGGTGATCCCTCTTGAGCATGTATGCTTCTGCTACTTGTTCTACATCAGACTTCTTCCGCAAACGGCGAAACGCTTTGACTCGGTGAGTTTCGCGGCATTCCGACTTCGATGCCCCGGTTGCCGAAATTCAGTTGCCTTTGAATTTCGGGTGATCCCTCTTGAGCATGTATGCTTCTGCTACTTGTTCTACATCAGACTTCTTCCGCAAACGGCGAAACGCTTTGACTCGGTGAGTTTCGCGGCATTCCGACTTCGATGCCCCGGTTGCCGAAATTCAGTTGCCTTTGAATTTCGGGTGATCCCTCTTGAGCATGTATGCTTCTGCTACTTGTTCTACATCAGACTTCTTCCGCAAACGGCGAAACGCTTTGACTCGGTGAGTTTCGCGGCATTCCGACTTCGATGCCCCGGTTGCCGAAATTCAGTTGCCTTTGAATTTCGGGTGATCCCTCTTGAGCATGTATGCTTCTGCTACTTGTTCTACATCAGACTTCTTCCGCAAACGGCGAAACGCTTTGACTCGGTGAGTTTCGCGGCATTCCGACTTCGATGCCCCGGTTGCCGAAATTCAGTTGCCTTTGAATTTCGGGTGATCCCTCTTGAGCATGTATGCTTCTGCTACTTGTTCTACATCAGACTTCTTCCGCAAACGGCGAAACGCTTTGACTCGGTGAGTTTCGCGGCATTCCGACTTCGATGCCCCGGTTGCCGAAATTCAGTTGCCTTTGAATTTCGGGTGATCCCTCTTGAGCATGTATGCTTCTGCTACTTGTTCTACATCAGACTTCTTCCGCAAACGGCGAAACGCTTTGACTCGGTGAGTTTCGCGGCATTCCGACTTCGATGCCCCGGTTGCCGAAATTCAGTTGCCTTTGAATTTCGGGTGATCCCTCTTGAGCATGTATGCTTCTGCTACTTGTTCTACATCAGACTTCTTCCGCAAACGGCGAAACGCTTTGACTCGGTGAGTTTCGCGGCATTCCGACTTCGATGCCCCGGTTGCCGAAATTCAGTTGCCTTTGAATTTCGGGTGATCCCTCTTGAGCATGTATGCTTCTGCTACTTGTTCTACATCAGACTTCTTCCGCAAACGGCGAAACGCTTTGACTCGGTGAGTTTCGCGGCATTCCGACTTCGATGCCCCGTTGCCGAAATTCAGTTGCCTTTGAATTTCGGGTGATCCCTCTTGAGCATGTATGCTTCTGCTACTTGTTCTACATCAGACTTCTTCCGCAAACGGCGAAACGCTTTGACTCGGTGAGTTTCGCGGCATTCCGACTTCGATGCCCCGGTTGCCGAAATTCAGTTGCCTTTGAATTTCGGGTGATCCCTCTTGAGCATGTATGCTTCTGCTACTTGTTCTACATCAGACTTCTTCCGCAAACGGCGAAACGCTTTGACTCGGTGAGTTTCGCGGCATTCCGACTTCGATGCCCCGGTTGCCGAAATTCAGTTGCCTTTGAATTTCGGGTGATCCCTCTTGAGCATGTATGCTTCTGCTACTTGTTCTACATCAGACTTCTTCCGCAAACGGCGAAACGCTTTGACTCGGTGAGTTTCGCGGCATTCCGACTTCGATGCCCCGGTTGCCGAAATTCAGTTGCCTTTGAATTTCGGGTGATCCCTCTTGAGCATGTATGCTTCTGCTACTTGTTCTACATCAGACTTCTTCCGCAAACGGCGAAACGCTTTGACTCGGTGAGTTTCGCGGCATTCCGACTTCGATGCCCCGGTTGCCGAAATTCAGTTGCCTTTGAATTTCGGGTGATCCCTCTTGAGCATGTATGCTTCTGCTACTTGTTCTACATCAGACTTCTTCCGCAAACGGCGAAACGCTTTGACTCGGTGAGTTTCGCGGCATTCCGACTTCGATGCCCCGGTTGCCGAAATTCAGTTGCCTTTGAATTTCGGGTGATCCCTCTTGAGCATGTATGCTTCTGCTACTTGTTCTACATCAGACTTCTTCCGCAAACGGCGAAACGCTTTGACTCGGTGAGTTTCGCGGCATTCCGACTTCGATGCCCCGGTTGCCGAAATTCAGTTGCCTTTGAATTTCGGGTGATCCCTCTTGAGCATGTATGCTTCTGCTACTTGTTCTACATCAGACTTCTTCCGCAAACGGCGAAACGCTTTGACTCGGTGAGTTTCGCGGCATTCCGACTTCGATGCCCCGGTTGCCGAAATTCAGTTGCCTTTGAATTTCGGGTGATCCCTCTTGAGCATGTATGCTTCTGCTACTTGTTCTACATCAGACTTCTTCCGCAAACGGCGAAACGCTTTGACTCGGTGAGTTTCGCGGCATTCCGACTTCGATGCCCCGGTTGCCGAAATTCAGTTGCCTTTGAATTTCGGGTGATCCCTCTTGAGCATGTATGCTTCTGCTACTTGTTCTACATCAGACTTCTTCCGCAAACGGCGAAACGCTTTGACTCGGTGAGTTTCGCGGCATTCCGACTTCGATGCCCCGGTTGCCGAAATTCAGTTGCCTTTGAATTTCGGGTGATCCCTCTTGAGCATGTATGCTTCTGCTACTTGTTCTACATCAGACTTCTTCCGCAAACGGCGAAACGCTTTGACTCGGTGAGTTTCGCGGCATTCCGACTTCGATGCCCCGGTTGCCGAAATTCAGTTGCCTTTGAATTTCGGGTGATCCCTCTTGAGCATGTATGCTTCTGCTACTTGTTCTACATCAGACTTCTTCCGCAAACGGCGAAACGCTTTGACTCGGTGAGTTTCGCGGCATTCCGACTTCGATGCCCCGTTGCCGAAATTCAGTTGCCTTTGAATTTCGGGTGATCCCTCTTGAGCATGTATGCTTCTGCTACTTGTTCTACATCAGACTTCTTCCGCAAACGGCGAAACGCTTTGACTCGGTGAGTTTCGCGGCATTCCGACTTCGATGCCCCGGTTGCCGAAATTCAGTTGCCTTTGAATTTCGGGTGATCCCTCTTGAGCATGTATGCTTCTGCTACTTGTTCTACATCAGACTTCTTCCGCAAACGGCGAAACGCTTTGACTCGGTGAGTTTCGCGGCATTCCGACTTCGATGCCCCGGTTGCCGAAATTCAGTTGCCTTTGAATTTCGGGTGATCCCTCTTGAGCATGTATGCTTCTGCTACTTGTTCTACATCAGACTTCTTCCGCAAACGGCGAAACGCTTTGACTCGGTGAGTTTCGCGGCATTCCGACTTCGATGCCCCGGTTGCCGAAATTCAGTTGCCTTTGAATTTCGGGTGATCCCTCTTGAGCATGTATGCTTCTGCTACTTGTTCTACATCAGACTTCTTCCGCAAACGGCGAAACGCTTTGACTCGGTGAGTTTCGCGGCATTCCGACTTCGATGCCCCGGTTGCCGAAATTCAGTTGCCTTTGAATTTCGGGTGATCCCTCTTGAGCATGTATGCTTCTGCTACTTGTTCTACATCAGACTTCTTCCGCAAACGGCGAAACGCTTTGACTCGGTGAGTTTCGCGGCATTCCGACTTCGATGCCCGGTTGCCGAAATTCAGTTGCCTTTGAATTTCGGGTGATCCCTCTTGAGCATGTATGCTTCTGCTACTTGTTCTACATCAGACTTCTTCCGCAAACGGCGAAACGCTTTGACTCGGTGAGTTTCGCGGCATTCCGACTTCGATGCCCCGGTTGCCGAAATTCAGTTGCCTTTGAATTTCGGGTGATCCCTCTTGAGCATGTATGCTTCTGCTACTTGTTCTACATCAGACTTCTTCCGCAAACGGCGAAACGCTTTGACTCGGTGAGTTTCGCGGCATTCCGACTTCGATGCCCCGTTGCCGAAATTCAGTTGCCTTTGAATTTCGGGTGATCCCTCTTGAGCATGTATGCTTCTGCTACTTGTTCTACATCAGACTTCTTCCGCAAACGGCGAAACGCTTTGACTCGGTGAGTTTCGCGGCATTCCGACTTCGATGCCCCGTTTGCCGAAATTCAGTTGCCTTTGAATTTCGGGTGATCCCTCTTGAGCATGTATGCTTCTGCTACTTGTTCTACATCAGACTTCTTCCGCAAACGGCGAAACGCTTTGACTCGGTGAGTTTCGCGGCATTCCGACTTCGATGCCCCGGTTGCCGAAATTCAGTTGCCTTTGAATTTCGGGTGATCCCTCTTGAGCATGTATGCTTCTGCTACTTGTTCTACATCAGACTTCTTCCGCAAACGGCGAAACGCTTTGACTCGGTGAGTTTCGCGGCATTCCGACTTCGATGCCCCGGTTGCCGAAATTCAGTTGCCTTTGAATTTCGGGTGATCCCTCTTGAGCATGTATGCTTCTGCTACTTGTTCTACATCAGACTTCTTCCGCAAACGGCGAAACGCTTTGACTCGGTGAGTTTCGCGGCATTCCGACTTCGATGCCCCGGTTGCCGAAATTCAGTTGCCTTTGAATTTCGGGTGATCCCTCTTGAGCATGTATGCTTCTGCTACTTGTTCTACATCAGACTTCTTCCGCAAACGGCGAAACGCTTTGACTCGGTGAGTTTCGCGGCATTCCGACTTCGATGCCCCGGTTGCCGAAATTCAGTTGCCTTTGAATTTCGGGTGATCCCTCTTGAGCATGTATGCTTCTGCTACTTGTTCTACATCAGACTTCTTCCGCAAACGGCGAAACGCTTTGACTCGGTGAGTTTCGCGGCATTCCGACTTCGATGCCCCGGTTGCCGAAATTCAGTTGCCTTTGAATTTCGGGTGATCCCTCTTGAGCATGTATGCTTCTGCTACTTGTTCTACATCAGACTTCTTCCGCAAACGGCGAAACGCTTTGACTCGGTGAGTTTCGCGGCATTCCGACTTCGATGCCCCGTTTGCCGAAATTCAGTTGCCTTTGAATTTCGGGTGATCCCTCTTGAGCATGTATGCTTCTGCTACTTGTTCTACATCAGACTTCTTCCGCAAACGGCGAAACGCTTTGACTCGGTGAGTTTCGCGGCATTCCGACTTCGATGCCCCGGTTGCCGAAATTCAGTTGCCTTTGAATTTCGGGTGATCCCTCTTGAGCATGTATGCTTCTGCTACTTGTTCTACATCAGACTTCTTCCGCAAACGGCGAAACGCTTTGACTCGGTGAGTTTCGCGGCATTCCGACTTCGATGCCCCGGTTGCCGAAATTCAGTTGCCTTTGAATTTCGGGTGATCCCTCTTGAGCATGTATGCTTCTGCTACTTGTTCTACATCAGACTTCTTCCGCAAACGGCGAAACGCTTTGACTCGGTGAGTTTCGCGGCATTCCGACTTCGATGCCCCGGTTGCCGAAATTCAGTTGCCTTTGAATTTCGGGTGATCCCTCTTGAGCATGTATGCTTCTGCTACTTGTTCTACATCAGACTTCTTCCGCAAACGGCGAAACGCTTTGACTCGGTGAGTTTCGCGGCATTCCGACTTCGATGCCCCGGTTGCCGAAATTCAGTTGCCTTTGAATTTCGGGTGATCCCTCTTGAGCATGTATGCTTCTGCTACTTGTTCTACATCAGACTTCTTCCGCAAACGGCGAAACGCTTTGACTCGGTGAGTTTCGCGGCATTCCGACTTCGATGCCCCGGTTGCCGAAATTCAGTTGCCTTTGAATTTCGGGTGATCCCTCTTGAGCATGTATGCTTCTGCTACTTGTTCTACATCAGACTTCTTCCGCAAACGGCGAAACGCTTTGACTCGGTGAGTTTCGCGGCATTCCGACTTCGATGCCCCGGTTGCCGAAATTCAGTTGCCTTTGAATTTCGGGTGATCCCTCTTGAGCATGTATGCTTCTGCTACTTGTTCTACATCAGACTTCTTCCGCAAACGGCGAAACGCTTTGACTCGGTGAGTTTCGCGGCATTCCGACTTCGATGCCCCGGTTGCCGAAATTCAGTTGCCTTTGAATTTCGGGTGATCCCTCTTGAGCATGTATGCTTCTGCTACTTGTTCTACATCAGACTTCTTCCGCAAACGGCGAAACGCTTTGACTCGGTGAGTTTCGCGGCATTCCGACTTCGATGCCCCGGTTGCCGAAATTCAGTTGCCTTTGAATTTCGGGTGATCCCTCTTGAGCATGTATGCTTCTGCTACTTGTTCTACATCAGACTTCTTCCGCAAACGGCGAAACGCTTTGACTCGGTGAGTTTCGCGGCATTCCGACTTCGATGCCCCGGTTGCCGAAATTCAGTTGCCTTTGAATTTCGGGTGATCCCTCTTGAGCATGTATGCTTCTGCTACTTGTTCTACATCAGACTTCTTCCGCAAACGGCGAAACGCTTTGACTCGGTGAGTTTCGCGGCATTCCGACTTCGATGCCCCGGTTGCCGAAATTCAGTTGCCTTTGAATTTCGGGTGATCCCTCTTGAGCATGTATGCTTCTGCTACTTGTTCTACATCAGACTTCTTCCGCAAACGGCGAAACGCTTTGACTCGGTGAGTTTCGCGGCATTCCGACTTCGATGCCCCGGTTGCCGAAATTCAGTTGCCTTTGAATTTCGGGTGATCCCTCTTGAGCATGTATGCTTCTGCTACTTGTTCTACATCAGACTTCTTCCGCAAACGGCGAAACGCTTTGACTCGGTGAGTTTCGCGGCATTCCGACTTCGATGCCCCGGTTGCCGAAATTCAGTTGCCTTTGAATTTCGGGTGATCCCTCTTGAGCATGTATGCTTCTGCTACTTGTTCTACATCAGACTTCTTCCGCAAACGGCGAAACGCTTTGACTCGGTGAGTTTCGCGGCATTCCGACTTCGATGCCCCGGTTGCCGAAATTCAGTTGCCTTTGAATTTCGGGTGATCCCTCTTGAGCATGTATGCTTCTGCTACTTGTTCTACATCAGACTTCTTCCGCAAACGGCGAAACGCTTTGACTCGGTGAGTTTCGCGGCATTCCGACTTCGATGCCCCGGTTGCCGAAATTCAGTTGCCTTTGAATTTCGGGTGATCCCTCTTGAGCATGTATGCTTCTGCTACTTGTTCTACATCAGACTTCTTCCGCAAACGGCGAAACGCTTTGACTCGGTGAGTTTCGCGGCATTCCGACTTCGATGCCCCGGTTGCCGAAATTCAGTTGCCTTTGAATTTCGGGTGATCCCTCTTGAGCATGTATGCTTCTGCTACTTGTTCTACATCAGACTTCTTCCGCAAACGGCGAAACGCTTTGACTCGGTGAGTTTCGCGGCATTCCGACTTCGATGCCCCGGTTGCCGAAATTCAGTTGCCTTTGAATTTCGGGTGATCCCTCTTGAGCATGTATGCTTCTGCTACTTGTTCTACATCAGACTTCTTCCGCAAACGGCGAAACGCTTTGACTCGGTGAGTTTCGCGGCATTCCGACTTCGATGCCCCGGTTGCCGAAATTCAGTTGCCTTTGAATTTCGGGTGATCCCTCTTGAGCATGTATGCTTCTGCTACTTGTTCTACATCAGACTTCTTCCGCAAACGGCGAAACGCTTTGACTCGGTGAGTTTCGCGGCATTCCGACTTCGATGCCCCGGTTGCCGAAATTCAGTTGCCTTTGAATTTCGGGTGATCCCTCTTGAGCATGTATGCTTCTGCTACTTGTTCTACATCAGACTTCTTCCGCAAACGGCGAAACGCTTTGACTCGGTGAGTTTCGCGGCATTCCGACTTCGATGCCCCGGTTGCCGAAATTCAGTTGCCTTTGAATTTCGGGTGATCCCTCTTGAGCATGTATGCTTCTGCTACTTGTTCTACATCAGACTTCTTCCGCAAACGGCGAAACGCTTTGACTCGGTGAGTTTCGCGGCATTCCGACTTCGATGCCCCGGTTGCCGAAATTCAGTTGCCTTTGAATTTCGGGTGATCCCTCTTGAGCATGTATGCTTCTGCTACTTGTTCTACATCAGACTTCTTCCGCAAACGGCGAAACGCTTTGACTCGGTGAGTTTCGCGGCATTCCGACTTCGATGCCCCGGTTGCCGAAATTCAGTTGCCTTTGAATTTCGGGTGATCCCTCTTGAGCATGTATGCTTCTGCTACTTGTTCTACATCAGACTTCTTCCGCAAACGGCGAAACGCTTTGACTCGGTGAGTTTCGCGGCATTCCGACTTCGATGCCCCGGTTGCCGAAATTCAGTTGCCTTTGAATTTCGGGTGATCCCTCTTGAGCATGTATGCTTCTGCTACTTGTTCTACATCAGACTTCTTCCGCAAACGGCGAAACGCTTTGACTCGGTGAGTTTCGCGGCATTCCGACTTCGATGCCCCGGTTGCCGAAATTCAGTTGCCTTTGAATTTCGGGTGATCCCTCTTGAGCATGTATGCTTCTGCTACTTGTTCTACATCAGACTTCTTCCGCAAACGGCGAAACGCTTTGACTCGGTGAGTTTCGCGGCATTCCGACTTCGATGCCCCGGTTGCCGAAATTCAGTTGCCTTTGAATTTCGGGTGATCCCTCTTGAGCATGTATGCTTCTGCTACTTGTTCTACATCAGACTTCTTCCGCAAACGGCGAAACGCTTTGACTCGGTGAGTTTCGCGGCATTCCGACTTCGATGCCCCGTTGCCGAAATTCAGTTGCCTTTGAATTTCGGGTGATCCCTCTTGAGCATGTATGCTTCTGCTACTTGTTCTACATCAGACTTCTTCCGCAAACGGCGAAACGCTTTGACTCGGTGAGTTTCGCGGCATTCCGACTTCGATGCCCCGTTGCCGAAATTCAGTTGCCTTTGAATTTCGGGTGATCCCTCTTGAGCATGTATGCTTCTGCTACTTGTTCTACATCAGACTTCTTCCGCAAACGGCGAAACGCTTTGACTCGGTGAGTTTCGCGGCATTCCGACTTCGATGCCCCGGTTGCCGAAATTCAGTTGCCTTTGAATTTCGGGTGATCCCTCTTGAGCATGTATGCTTCTGCTACTTGTTCTACATCAGACTTCTTCCGCAAACGGCGAAACGCTTTGACTCGGTGAGTTTCGCGGCATTCCGACTTCGATGCCCCGGTTGCCGAAATTCAGTTGCCTTTGAATTTCGGGTGATCCCTCTTGAGCATGTATGCTTCTGCTACTTGTTCTACATCAGACTTCTTCCGCAAACGGCGAAACGCTTTGACTCGGTGAGTTTCGCGGCATTCCGACTTCGATGCCCCGGTTGCCGAAATTCAGTTGCCTTTGAATTTCGGGTGATCCCTCTTGAGCATGTATGCTTCTGCTACTTGTTCTACATCAGACTTCTTCCGCAAACGGCGAAACGCTTTGACTCGGTGAGTTTCGCGGCATTCCGACTTCGATGCCCCGGTTGCCGAAATTCAGTTGCCTTTGAATTTCGGGTGATCCCTCTTGAGCATGTATGCTTCTGCTACTTGTTCTACATCAGACTTCTTCCGCAAACGGCGAAACGCTTTGACTCGGTGAGTTTCGCGGCATTCCGACTTCGATGCCCCGGTTGCCGAAATTCAGTTGCCTTTGAATTTCGGGTGATCCCTCTTGAGCATGTATGCTTCTGCTACTTGTTCTACATCAGACTTCTTCCGCAAACGGCGAAACGCTTTGACTCGGTGAGTTTCGCGGCATTCCGACTTCGATGCCCCGGTTGCCGAAATTCAGTTGCCTTTGAATTTCGGGTGATCCCTCTTGAGCATGTATGCTTCTGCTACTTGTTCTACATCAGACTTCTTCCGCAAACGGCGAAACGCTTTGACTCGGTGAGTTTCGCGGCATTCCGACTTCGATGCCCCGGTTGCCGAAATTCAGTTGCCTTTGAATTTCGGGTGATCCCTCTTGAGCATGTATGCTTCTGCTACTTGTTCTACATCAGACTTCTTCCGCAAACGGCGAAACGCTTTGACTCGGTGAGTTTCGCGGCATTCCGACTTCGATGCCCCGGTTGCCGAAATTCAGTTGCCTTTGAATTTCGGGTGATCCCTCTTGAGCATGTATGCTTCTGCTACTTGTTCTACATCAGACTTCTTCCGCAAACGGCGAAACGCTTTGACTCGGTGAGTTTCGCGGCATTCCGACTTCGATGCCCCGGTTGCCGAAATTCAGTTGCCTTTGAATTTCGGGTGATCCCTCTTGAGCATGTATGCTTCTGCTACTTGTTCTACATCAGACTTCTTCCGCAAACGGCGAAACGCTTTGACTCGGTGAGTTTCGCGGCATTCCGACTTCGATGCCCCGGTTGCCGAAATTCAGTTGCCTTTGAATTTCGGGTGATCCCTCTTGAGCATGTATGCTTCTGCTACTTGTTCTACATCAGACTTCTTCCGCAAACGGCGAAACGCTTTGACTCGGTGAGTTTCGCGGCATTCCGACTTCGATGCCCCGGTTGCCGAAATTCAGTTGCCTTTGAATTTCGGGTGATCCCTCTTGAGCATGTATGCTTCTGCTACTTGTTCTACATCAGACTTCTTCCGCAAACGGCGAAACGCTTTGACTCGGTGAGTTTCGCGGCATTCCGACTTCGATGCCCCGGTTGCCGAAATTCAGTTGCCTTTGAATTTCGGGTGATCCCTCTTGAGCATGTATGCTTCTGCTACTTGTTCTACATCAGACTTCTTCCGCAAACGGCGAAACGCTTTGACTCGGTGAGTTTCGCGGCATTCCGACTTCGATGCCCCGTTGCCGAAATTCAGTTGCCTTTGAATTTCGGGTGATCCCTCTTGAGCATGTATGCTTCTGCTACTTGTTCTACATCAGACTTCTTCCGCAAACGGCGAAACGCTTTGACTCGGTGAGTTTCGCGGCATTCCGACTTCGATGCCCCGGTTGCCGAAATTCAGTTGCCTTTGAATTTCGGGTGATCCCTCTTGAGCATGTATGCTTCTGCTACTTGTTCTACATCAGACTTCTTCCGCAAACGGCGAAACGCTTTGACTCGGTGAGTTTCGCGGCATTCCGACTTCGATGCCCCGGTTGCCGAAATTCAGTTGCCTTTGAATTTCGGGTGATCCCTCTTGAGCATGTATGCTTCTGCTACTTGTTCTACATCAGACTTCTTCCGCAAACGGCGAAACGCTTTGACTCGGTGAGTTTCGCGGCATTCCGACTTCGATGCCCCGGTTGCCGAAATTCAGTTGCCTTTGAATTTCGGGTGATCCCTCTTGAGCATGTATGCTTCTGCTACTTGTTCTACATCAGACTTCTTCCGCAAACGGCGAAACGCTTTGACTCGGTGAGTTTCGCGGCATTCCGACTTCGATGCCCCGGTTGCCGAAATTCAGTTGCCTTTGAATTTCGGGTGATCCCTCTTGAGCATGTATGCTTCTGCTACTTGTTCTACATCAGACTTCTTCCGCAAACGGCGAAACGCTTTGACTCGGTGAGTTTCGCGGCATTCCGACTTCGATGCCCCGGTTGCCGAAATTCAGTTGCCTTTGAATTTCGGGTGATCCCTCTTGAGCATGTATGCTTCTGCTACTTGTTCTACATCAGACTTCTTCCGCAAACGGCGAAACGCTTTGACTCGGTGAGTTTCGCGGCATTCCGACTTCGATGCCCCGTTGCCGAAATTCAGTTGCCTTTGAATTTCGGGTGATCCCTCTTGAGCATGTATGCTTCTGCTACTTGTTCTACATCAGACTTCTTCCGCAAACGGCGAAACGCTTTGACTCGGTGAGTTTCGCGGCATTCCGACTTCGATGCCCCGGTTGCCGAAATTCAGTTGCCTTTGAATTTCGGGTGATCCCTCTTGAGCATGTATGCTTCTGCTACTTGTTCTACATCAGACTTCTTCCGCAAACGGCGAAACGCTTTGACTCGGTGAGTTTCGCGGCATTCCGACTTCGATGCCCCGGTTGCCGAAATTCAGTTGCCTTTGAATTTCGGGTGATCCCTCTTGAGCATGTATGCTTCTGCTACTTGTTCTACATCAGACTTCTTCCGCAAACGGCGAAACGCTTTGACTCGGTGAGTTTCGCGGCATTCCGACTTCGATGCCCCGGTTGCCGAAATTCAGTTGCCTTTGAATTTCGGGTGATCCCTCTTGAGCATGTATGCTTCTGCTACTTGTTCTACATCAGACTTCTTCCGCAAACGGCGAAACGCTTTGACTCGGTGAGTTTCGCGGCATTCCGACTTCGATGCCCCGGTTGCCGAAATTCAGTTGCCTTTGAATTTCGGGTGATCCCTCTTGAGCATGTATGCTTCTGCTACTTGTTCTACATCAGACTTCTTCCGCAAACGGCGAAACGCTTTGACTCGGTGAGTTTCGCGGCATTCCGACTTCGATGCCCCGGTTGCCGAAATTCAGTTGCCTTTGAATTTCGGGTGATCCCTCTTGAGCATGTATGCTTCTGCTACTTGTTCTACATCAGACTTCTTCCGCAAACGGCGAAACGCTTTGACTCGGTGAGTTTCGCGGCATTCCGACTTCGATGCCCCGGTTGCCGAAATTCAGTTGCCTTTGAATTTCGGGTGATCCCTCTTGAGCATGTATGCTTCTGCTACTTGTTCTACATCAGACTTCTTCCGCAAACGGCGAAACGCTTTGACTCGGTGAGTTTCGCGGCATTCCGACTTCGATGCCCCGGTTGCCGAAATTCAGTTGCCTTTGAATTTCGGGTGATCCCTCTTGAGCATGTATGCTTCTGCTACTTGTTCTACATCAGACTTCTTCCGCAAACGGCGAAACGCTTTGACTCGGTGAGTTTCGCGGCATTCCGACTTCGATGCCCCGGTTGCCGAAATTCAGTTGCCTTTGAATTTCGGGTGATCCCTCTTGAGCATGTATGCTTCTGCTACTTGTTCTACATCAGACTTCTTCCGCAAACGGCGAAACGCTTTGACTCGGTGAGTTTCGCGGCATTCCGACTTCGATGCCCCGTTGCCGAAATTCAGTTGCCTTTGAATTTCGGGTGATCCCTCTTGAGCATGTATGCTTCTGCTACTTGTTCTACATCAGACTTCTTCCGCAAACGGCGAAACGCTTTGACTCGGTGAGTTTCGCGGCATTCCGACTTCGATGCCCCGGTTGCCGAAATTCAGTTGCCTTTGAATTTCGGGTGATCCCTCTTGAGCATGTATGCTTCTGCTACTTGTTCTACATCAGACTTCTTCCGCAAACGGCGAAACGCTTTGACTCGGTGAGTTTCGCGGCATTCCGACTTCGATGCCCCGGTTGCCGAAATTCAGTTGCCTTTGAATTTCGGGTGATCCCTCTTGAGCATGTATGCTTCTGCTACTTGTTCTACATCAGACTTCTTCCGCAAACGGCGAAACGCTTTGACTCGGTGAGTTTCGCGGCATTCCGACTTCGATGCCCCGGTTGCCGAAATTCAGTTGCCTTTGAATTTCGGGTGATCCCTCTTGAGCATGTATGCTTCTGCTACTTGTTCTACATCAGACTTCTTCCGCAAACGGCGAAACGCTTTGACTCGGTGAGTTTCGCGGCATTCCGACTTCGATGCCCCGGTTGCCGAAATTCAGTTGCCTTTGAATTTCGGGTGATCCCTCTTGAGCATGTATGCTTCTGCTACTTGTTCTACATCAGACTTCTTCCGCAAACGGCGAAACGCTTTGACTCGGTGAGTTTCGCGGCATTCCGACTTCGATGCCCCGGTTGCCGAAATTCAGTTGCCTTTGAATTTCGGGTGATCCCTCTTGAGCATGTATGCTTCTGCTACTTGTTCTACATCAGACTTCTTCCGCAAACGGCGAAACGCTTTGACTCGGTGAGTTTCGCGGCATTCCGACTTCGATGCCCCGGTTGCCGAAATTCAGTTGCCTTTGAATTTCGGGTGATCCCTCTTGAGCATGTATGCTTCTGCTACTTGTTCTACATCAGACTTCTTCCGCAAACGGCGAAACGCTTTGACTCGGTGAGTTTCGCGGCATTCCGACTTCGATGCCCCGGTTGCCGAAATTCAGTTGCCTTTGAATTTCGGGTGATCCCTCTTGAGCATGTATGCTTCTGCTACTTGTTCTACATCAGACTTCTTCCGCAAACGGCGAAACGCTTTGACTCGGTGAGTTTCGCGGCATTCCGACTTCGATGCCCCGTTGCCGAAATTCAGTTGCCTTTGAATTTCGGGTGATCCCTCTTGAGCATGTATGCTTCTGCTACTTGTTCTACATCAGACTTCTTCCGCAAACGGCGAAACGCTTTGACTCGGTGAGTTTCGCGGCATTCCGACTTCGATGCCCCGGTTGCCGAAATTCAGTTGCCTTTGAATTTCGGGTGATCCCTCTTGAGCATGTATGCTTCTGCTACTTGTTCTACATCAGACTTCTTCCGCAAACGGCGAAACGCTTTGACTCGGTGAGTTTCGCGGCATTCCGACTTCGATGCCCCGGTTGCCGAAATTCAGTTGCCTTTGAATTTCGGGTGATCCCTCTTGAGCATGTATGCTTCTGCTACTTGTTCTACATCAGACTTCTTCCGCAAACGGCGAAACGCTTTGACTCGGTGAGTTTCGCGGCATTCCGACTTCGATGCCCCGGTTGCCGAAATTCAGTTGCCTTTGAATTTCGGGTGATCCCTCTTGAGCATGTATGCTTCTGCTACTTGTTCTACATCAGACTTCTTCCGCAAACGGCGAAACGCTTTGACTCGGTGAGTTTCGCGGCATTCCGACTTCGATGCCCCGGTTGCCGAAATTCAGTTGCCTTTGAATTTCGGGTGATCCCTCTTGAGCATGTATGCTTCTGCTACTTGTTCTACATCAGACTTCTTCCGCAAACGGCGAAACGCTTTGACTCGGTGAGTTTCGCGGCATTCCGACTTCGATGCCCCGGTTGCCGAAATTCAGTTGCCTTTGAATTTCGGGTGATCCCTCTTGAGCATGTATGCTTCTGCTACTTGTTCTACATCAGACTTCTTCCGCAAACGGCGAAACGCTTTGACTCGGTGAGTTTCGCGGCATTCCGACTTCGATGCCCCGGTTGCCGAAATTCAGTTGCCTTTGAATTTCGGGTGATCCCTCTTGAGCATGTATGCTTCTGCTACTTGTTCTACATCAGACTTCTTCCGCAAACGGCGAAACGCTTTGACTCGGTGAGTTTCGCGGCATTCCGACTTCGATGCCCCGGTTGCCGAAATTCAGTTGCCTTTGAATTTCGGGTGATCCCTCTTGAGCATGTATGCTTCTGCTACTTGTTCTACATCAGACTTCTTCCGCAAACGGCGAAACGCTTTGACTCGGTGAGTTTCGCGGCATTCCGACTTCGATGCCCCGTTGCCGAAATTCAGTTGCCTTTGAATTTCGGGTGATCCCTCTTGAGCATGTATGCTTCTGCTACTTGTTCTACATCAGACTTCTTCCGCAAACGGCGAAACGCTTTGACTCGGTGAGTTTCGCGGCATTCCGACTTCGATGCCCCGGTTGCCGAAATTCAGTTGCCTTTGAATTTCGGGTGATCCCTCTTGAGCATGTATGCTTCTGCTACTTGTTCTACATCAGACTTCTTCCGCAAACGGCGAAACGCTTTGACTCGGTGAGTTTCGCGGCATTCCGACTTCGATGCCCCGGTTGCCGAAATTCAGTTGCCTTTGAATTTCGGGTGATCCCTCTTGAGCATGTATGCTTCTGCTACTTGTTCTACATCAGACTTCTTCCGCAAACGGCGAAACGCTTTGACTCGGTGAGTTTCGCGGCATTCCGACTTCGATGCCCCGGTTGCCGAAATTCAGTTGCCTTTGAATTTCGGGTGATCCCTCTTGAGCATGTATGCTTCTGCTACTTGTTCTACATCAGACTTCTTCCGCAAACGGCGAAACGCTTTGACTCGGTGAGTTTCGCGGCATTCCGACTTCGATGCCCCGGTTGCCGAAATTCAGTTGCCTTTGAATTTCGGGTGATCCCTCTTGAGCATGTATGCTTCTGCTACTTGTTCTACATCAGACTTCTTCCGCAAACGGCGAAACGCTTTGACTCGGTGAGTTTCGCGGCATTCCGACTTCGATGCCCCGGTTGCCGAAATTCAGTTGCCTTTGAATTTCGGGTGATCCCTCTTGAGCATGTATGCTTCTGCTACTTGTTCTACATCAGACTTCTTCCGCAAACGGCGAAACGCTTTGACTCGGTGAGTTTCGCGGCATTCCGACTTCGATGCCCCGGTTGCCGAAATTCAGTTGCCTTTGAATTTCGGGTGATCCCTCTTGAGCATGTATGCTTCTGCTACTTGTTCTACATCAGACTTCTTCCGCAAACGGCGAAACGCTTTGACTCGGTGAGTTTCGCGGCATTCCGACTTCGATGCCCCGGTTGCCGAAATTCAGTTGCCTTTGAATTTCGGGTGATCCCTCTTGAGCATGTATGCTTCTGCTACTTGTTCTACATCAGACTTCTTCCGCAAACGGCGAAACGCTTTGACTCGGTGAGTTTCGCGGCATTCCGACTTCGATGCCCCGTTTGCCGAAATTCAGTTGCCTTTGAATTTCGGGTGATCCCTCTTGAGCATGTATGCTTCTGCTACTTGTTCTACATCAGACTTCTTCCGCAAACGGCGAAACGCTTTGACTCGGTGAGTTTCGCGGCATTCCGACTTCGATGCCCCGTTGCCGAAATTCAGTTGCCTTTGAATTTCGGGTGATCCCTCTTGAGCATGTATGCTTCTGCTACTTGTTCTACATCAGACTTCTTCCGCAAACGGCGAAACGCTTTGACTCGGTGAGTTTCGCGGCATTCCGACTTCGATGCCCCGGTTGCCGAAATTCAGTTGCCTTTGAATTTCGGGTGATCCCTCTTGAGCATGTATGCTTCTGCTACTTGTTCTACATCAGACTTCTTCCGCAAACGGCGAAACGCTTTGACTCGGTGAGTTTCGCGGCATTCCGACTTCGATGCCCGGTTGCCGAAATTCAGTTGCCTTTGAATTTCGGGTGATCCCTCTTGAGCATGTATGCTTCTGCTACTTGTTCTACATCAGACTTCTTCCGCAAACGGCGAAACGCTTTGACTCGGTGAGTTTCGCGGCATTCCGACTTCGATGCCCCGGTTGCCGAAATTCAGTTGCCTTTGAATTTCGGGTGATCCCTCTTGAGCATGTATGCTTCTGCTACTTGTTCTACATCAGACTTCTTCCGCAAACGGCGAAACGCTTTGACTCGGTGAGTTTCGCGGCATTCCGACTTCGATGCCCCGGTTGCCGAAATTCAGTTGCCTTTGAATTTCGGGTGATCCCTCTTGAGCATGTATGCTTCTGCTACTTGTTCTACATCAGACTTCTTCCGCAAACGGGAAACGCTTTGACTCGGTGAGTTTCGCGGCATTCCGACTTCGATGCCCCGTTTGCCGAAATTCAGTTGCCTTTGAATTTCGGGTGATCCCTCTTGAGCATGTATGCTTCTGCTACTTGTTCTACATCAGACTTCTTCCGCAAACGGCGAAACGCTTTGACTCGGTGAGTTTCGCGGCATTCCGACTTCGATGCCCCGTTTGCCGAAATTCAGTTGCCTTTGAATTTCGGGTGATCCCTCTTGAGCATGTATGCTTCTGCTACTTGTTCTACATCAGACTTCTTCCGCAAACGGCGAAACGCTTTGACTCGGTGAGTTTCGCGGCATTCCGACTTCGATGCCCCGGTTGCCGAAATTCAGTTGCCTTTGAATTTCGGGTGATCCCTCTTGAGCATGTATGCTTCTGCTACTTGTTCTACATCAGACTTCTTCCGCAAACGGCGAAACGCTTTGACTCGGTGAGTTTCGCGGCATTCCGACTTCGATGCCCCGGTTGCCGAAATTCAGTTGCCTTTGAATTTCGGGTGATCCCTCTTGAGCATGTATGCTTCTGCTACTTGTTCTACATCAGACTTCTTCCGCAAACGGCGAAACGCTTTGACTCGGTGAGTTTCGCGGCATTCCGACTTCGATGCCCCGGTTGCCGAAATTCAGTTGCCTTTGAATTTCGGGTGATCCCTCTTGAGCATGTATGCTTCTGCTACTTGTTCTACATCAGACTTCTTCCGCAAACGGCGAAACGCTTTGACTCGGTGAGTTTCGCGGCATTCCGACTTCGATGCCCCGGTTGCCGAAATTCAGTTGCCTTTGAATTTCGGGTGATCCCTCTTGAGCATGTATGCTTCTGCTACTTGTTCTACATCAGACTTTTTTCCGCAAACGGCGAAACGCTTTGACTCGGTGAGTTTCGCGGCATTCCGACTTCGATGCCCGGTTGCCGAAATTCAGTTGCCTTTGAATTTCGGGTGATCCCTCTTGAGCATGTATGCTTCTGCTACTTGTTCTACATCAGACTTCTTCCGCAAACGGCGAAACGCTTTGACTCGGTGAGTTTCGCGGCATTCCGACTTCGATGCCCCGTTTGCCGAAATTCAGTTGCCTTTGAATTTCGGGTGATCCCTCTTGAGCATGTATGCTTCTGCTACTTGTTCTACATCAGACTTCTTCCGCAAACGGCGAAACGCTTTGACTCGGTGAGTTTCGCGGCATTCCGACTTCGATGCCCGGTTGCCGAAATTCAGTTGCCTTTGAATTTCGGGTGATCCCTCTTGAGCATGTATGCTTCTGCTACTTGTTCTACATCAGACTTCTTCCGCAAACGGCGAAACGCTTTGACTCGGTGAGTTTCGCGGCATTCCGACTTCGATGCCCGGTTGCCGAAATTCAGTTGCCTTTGAATTTCGGGTGATCCCTCTTGAGCATGTATGCTTCTGCTACTTGTTCTACATCAGACTTTCTTCCGCAAACGGCGAAACGCTTTGACTCGGTGAGTTTCGCGGCATTCCGACTTCGATGCCCCGTTTGCCGAAATTCAGTTGCCTTTGAATTTCGGGTGATCCCTCTTGAGCATGTATGCTTCTGCTACTTGTTCTACATCAGACTTCTTCCGCAAACGGCGAAACGCTTTGACTCGGTGAGTTTCGCGGCATTCCGACTTCGATGCCCCGTTGCCGAAATTCAGTTGCCTTTGAATTTCGGGTGATCCCTCTTGAGCATGTATGCTTCTGCTACTTGTTCTACATCAGACTTCTTCCGCAAACGGCGAAACGCTTTGACTCGGTGAGTTTCGCGGCATTCCGACTTCGATGCCCCGGTTGCCGAAATTCAGTTGCCTTTGAATTTCGGGTGATCCCTCTTGAGCATGTATGCTTCTGCTACTTGTTCTACATCAGACTTCTTCCGCAAACGGCGAAACGCTTTGACTCGGTGAGTTTCGCGGCATTCCGACTTCGATGCCCCGTTTGCCGAAATTCAGTTGCCTTTGAATTTCGGGTGATCCCTCTTGAGCATGTATGCTTCTGCTACTTGTTCTACATCAGACTTCTTCCGCAAACGGCGAAACGCTTTGACTCGGTGAGTTTCGCGGCATTCCGACTTCGATGCCCCGGTTGCCGAAATTCAGTTGCCTTTGAATTTCGGGTGATCCCTCTTGAGCATGTATGCTTCTGCTACTTGTTCTACATCAGACTTCTTCCGCAAACGGCGAAACGCTTTGACTCGGTGAGTTTCGCGGCATTCCGACTTCGATGCCCCGGTTGCCGAAATTCAGTTGCCTTTGAATTTCGGGTGATCCCTCTTGAGCATGTATGCTTCTGCTACTTGTTCTACATCAGACTTCTTCCGCAAACGGCGAAACGCTTTGACTCGGTGAGTTTCGCGGCATTCCGACTTCGATGCCCCGGTTGCCGAAATTCAGTTGCCTTTGAATTTCGGGTGATCCCTCTTGAGCATGTATGCTTCTGCTACTTGTTCTACATCAGACTTCTTCCGCAAACGGCGAAACGCTTTGACTCGGTGAGTTTCGCGGCATTCCGACTTCGATGCCCCGGTTGCCGAAATTCAGTTGCCTTTGAATTTCGGGTGATCCCTCTTGAGCATGTATGCTTCTGCTACTTGTTCTACATCAGACTTCTTCCGCAAACGGCGAAACGCTTTGACTCGGTGAGTTTCGCGGCATTCCGACTTCGATGCCCCGGTTGCCGAAATTCAGTTGCCTTTGAATTTCGGGTGATCCCTCTTGAGCATGTATGCTTCTGCTACTTGTTCTACATCAGACTTCTTCCGCAAACGGCGAAACGCTTTGACTCGGTGAGTTTCGCGGCATTCCGACTTCGATGCCCCGGTTGCCGAAATTCAGTTGCCTTTGAATTTCGGGTGATCCCTCTTGAGCATGTATGCTTCTGCTACTTGTTCTACATCAGACTTCTTCCGCAAACGGCGAAACGCTTTGACTCGGTGAGTTTCGCGGCATTCCGACTTCGATGCCCGGTTGCCGAAATTCAGTTGCCTTTGAATTTCGGGTGATCCCTCTTGAGCATGTATGCTTCTGCTACTTGTTCTACATCAGACTTCTTCCGCAAACGGCGAAACGCTTTGACTCGGTGAGTTTCGCGGCATTCCGACTTCGATGCCCCGGTTGCCGAAATTCAGTTGCCTTTGAATTTCGGGTGATCCCTCTTGAGCATGTATGCTTCTGCTACTTGTTCTACATCAGACTTCTTCCGCAAACGGCGAAACGCTTTGACTCGGTGAGTTTCGCGGCATTCCGACTTCGATGCCCCGGTTGCCGAAATTCAGTTGCCTTTGAATTTCGGGTGATCCCTCTTGAGCATGTATGCTTCTGCTACTTGTTCTACATCAGACTTCTTCCGCAAACGGCGAAACGCTTTGACTCGGTGAGTTTCGCGGCATTCCGACTTCGATGCCCCGGTTGCCGAAATTCAGTTGCCTTTGAATTTCGGGTGATCCCTCTTGAGCATGTATGCTTCTGCTACTTGTTCTACATCAGACTTCTTCCGCAAACGGCGAAACGCTTTGACTCGGTGAGTTTCGCGGCATTCCGACTTCGATGCCCCGTTGCCGAAATTCAGTTGCCTTTGAATTTCGGGTGATCCCTCTTGAGCATGTATGCTTCTGCTACTTGTTCTACATCAGACTTCTTCCGCAAACGGCGAAACGCTTTGACTCGGTGAGTTTCGCGGCATTCCGACTTCGATGCCCGGTTGCCGAAATTCAGTTGCCTTTGAATTTCGGGTGATCCCTCTTGAGCATGTATGCTTCTGCTACTTGTTCTACATCAGACTTCTTCCGCAAACGGCGAAACGCTTTGACTCGGTGAGTTTCGCGGCATTCCGACTTCGATGCCCCGTTTGCCGAAATTCAGTTGCCTTTGAATTTCGGGTGATCCCTCTTGAGCATGTATGCTTCTGCTACTTGTTCTACATCAGACTTCTTCCGCAAACGGCGAAACGCTTTGACTCGGTGAGTTTCGCGGCATTCCGACTTCGATGCCCCGGTTGCCGAAATTCAGTTGCCTTTGAATTTCGGGTGATCCCTCTTGAGCATGTATGCTTCTGCTACTTGTTCTACATCAGACTTCTTCCGCAAACGGCGAAACGCTTTGACTCGGTGAGTTTCGCGGCATTCCGACTTCGATGCCCCGTTGCCGAAATTCAGTTGCCTTTGAATTTCGGGTGATCCCTCTTGAGCATGTATGCTTCTGCTACTTGTTCTACATCAGACTTCTTCCGCAAACGGCGAAACGCTTTGACTCGGTGAGTTTCGCGGCATTCCGACTTCGATGCCCGGTTGCCGAAATTCAGTTGCCTTTGAATTTCGGGTGATCCCTCTTGAGCATGTATGCTTCTGCTACTTGTTCTACATCAGACTTCTTCCGCAAACGGCGAAACGCTTTGACTCGGTGAGTTTCGCGGCATTCCGACTTCGATGCCCCGGTTGCCGAAATTCAGTTGCCTTTGAATTTCGGGTGATCCCTCTTGAGCATGTATGCTTCTGCTACTTGTTCTACATCAGACTTCTTCCGCAAACGGCGAAACGCTTTGACTCGGTGAGTTTCGCGGCATTCCGACTTCGATGCCCCGGTTGCCGAAATTCAGTTGCCTTTGAATTTCGGGTGATCCCTCTTGAGCATGTATGCTTCTGCTACTTGTTCTACATCAGACTTCTTCCGCAAACGGCGAAACGCTTTGACTCGGTGAGTTTCGCGGCATTCCGACTTCGATGCCCCGTTTGCCGAAATTCAGTTGCCTTTGAATTTCGGGTGATCCCTCTTGAGCATGTATGCTTCTGCTACTTGTTCTACATCAGACTTCTTCCGCAAACGGCGAAACGCTTTGACTCGGTGAGTTTCGCGGCATTCCGACTTCGATGCCCGTTTGCCGAAATTCAGTTGCCTTTGAATTTCGGGTGATCCCTCTTGAGCATGTATGCTTCTGCTACTTGTTCTACATCAGACTTCTTCCGCAAACGGCGAAACGCTTTGACTCGGTGAGTTTCGCGGCATTCCGACTTCGATGCCCCGGTTGCCGAAATTCAGTTGCCTTTGAATTTCGGGTGATCCCTCTTGAGCATGTATGCTTCTGCTACTTGTTCTACATCAGACTTCTTCCGCAAACGGCGAAACGCTTTGACTCGGTGAGTTTCGCGGCATTCCGACTTCGATGCCCCGTTTGCCGAAATTCAGTTGCCTTTGAATTTCGGGTGATCCCTCTTGAGCATGTATGCTTCTGCTACTTGTTCTACATCAGACTTCTTCCGCAAACGGCGAAACGCTTTGACTCGGTGAGTTTCGCGGCATTCCGACTTCGATGCCCCGGTTGCCGAAATTCAGTTGCCTTTGAATTTCGGGTGATCCCTCTTGAGCATGTATGCTTCTGCTACTTGTTCTACATCAGACTTCTTCCGCAAACGGCGAAACGCTTTGACTCGGTGAGTTTCGCGGCATTCCGACTTCGATGCCCCGGTTGCCGAAATTCAGTTGCCTTTGAATTTCGGGTGATCCCTCTTGAGCATGTATGCTTCTGCTACTTGTTCTACATCAGACTTCTTCCGCAAACGGCGAAACGCTTTGACTCGGTGAGTTTCGCGGCATTCCGACTTCGATGCCCCGGTTGCCGAAATTCAGTTGCCTTTGAATTTCGGGTGATCCCTCTTGAGCATGTATGCTTCTGCTACTTGTTCTACATCAGACTTCTTCCGCAAACGGCGAAACGCTTTGACTCGGTGAGTTTCGCGGCATTCCGACTTCGATGCCCCGGTTGCCGAAATTCAGTTGCCTTTGAATTTCGGGTGATCCCTCTTGAGCATGTATGCTTCTGCTACTTGTTCTACATCAGACTTCTTCCGCAAACGGCGAAACGCTTTGACTCGGTGAGTTTCGCGGCATTCCGACTTCGATGCCCCGGTTGCCGAAATTCAGTTGCCTTTGAATTTCGGGTGATCCCTCTTGAGCATGTATGCTTCTGCTACTTGTTCTACATCAGACTTCTTCCGCAAACGGCGAAACGCTTTGACTCGGTGAGTTTCGCGGCATTCCGACTTCGATGCCCCGGTTGCCGAAATTCAGTTGCCTTTGAATTTCGGGTGATCCCTCTTGAGCATGTATGCTTCTGCTACTTGTTCTACATCAGACTTCTTCCGCAAACGGCGAAACGCTTTGACTCGGTGAGTTTCGCGGCATTCCGACTTCGATGCCCCGTTTGCCGAAATTCAGTTGCCTTTGAATTTCGGGTGATCCCTCTTGAGCATGTATGCTTCTGCTACTTGTTCTACATCAGACTTCTTCCGCAAACGGCGAAACGCTTTGACTCGGTGAGTTTCGCGGCATTCCGACTTCGATGCCCCGGTTGCCGAAATTCAGTTGCCTTTGAATTTCGGGTGATCCCTCTTGAGCATGTATGCTTCTGCTACTTGTTCTACATCAGACTTCTTCCGCAAACGGCGAAACGCTTTGACTCGGTGAGTTTCGCGGCATTCCGACTTCGATGCCCCGTTTGCCGAAATTCAGTTGCCTTTGAATTTCGGGTGATCCCTCTTGAGCATGTATGCTTCTGCTACTTGTTCTACATCAGACTTCTTCCGCAAACGGCGAAACGCTTTGACTCGGTGAGTTTCGCGGCATTCCGACTTCGATGCCCCGGTTGCCGAAATTCAGTTGCCTTTGAATTTCGGGTGATCCCTCTTGAGCATGTATGCTTCTGCTACTTGTTCTACATCAGACTTCTTCCGCAAACGGCGAAACGCTTTGACTCGGTGAGTTTCGCGGCATTCCGACTTCGATGCCCCGGTTGCCGAAATTCAGTTGCCTTTGAATTTCGGGTGATCCCTCTTGAGCATGTATGCTTCTGCTACTTGTTCTACATCAGACTTCTTCCGCAAACGGCGAAACGCTTTGACTCGGTGAGTTTCGCGGCATTCCGACTTCGATGCCCCGGTTGCCGAAATTCAGTTGCCTTTGAATTTCGGGTGATCCCTCTTGAGCATGTATGCTTCTGCTACTTGTTCTACATCAGACTTCTTCCGCAAACGGCGAAACGCTTTGACTCGGTGAGTTTCGCGGCATTCCGACTTCGATGCCCCGGTTGCCGAAATTCAGTTGCCTTTGAATTTCGGGTGATCCCTCTTGAGCATGTATGCTTCTGCTACTTGTTCTACATCAGACTTCTTCCGCAAACGGCGAAACGCTTTGACTCGGTGAGTTTCGCGGCATTCCGACTTCGATGCCCCGTTTGCCGAAATTCAGTTGCCTTTGAATTTCGGGTGATCCCTCTTGAGCATGTATGCTTCTGCTACTTGTTCTACATCAGACTTCTTCCGCAAACGGCGAAACGCTTTGACTCGGTGAGTTTCGCGGCATTCCGACTTCGATGCCCCGGTTGCCGAAATTCAGTTGCCTTTGAATTTCGGGTGATCCCTCTTGAGCATGTATGCTTCTGCTACTTGTTCTACATCAGACTTCTTCCGCAAACGGCGAAACGCTTTGACTCGGTGAGTTTCGCGGCATTCCGACTTCGATGCCCCGTTTGCCGAAATTCAGTTGCCTTTGAATTTCGGGTGATCCCTCTTGAGCATGTATGCTTCTGCTACTTGTTCTACATCAGACTTCTTCCGCAAACGGCGAAACGCTTTGACTCGGTGAGTTTCGCGGCATTCCGACTTCGATGCCCCGGTTGCCGAAATTCAGTTGCCTTTGAATTTCGGGTGATCCCTCTTGAGCATGTATGCTTCTGCTACTTGTTCTACATCAGACTTCTTCCGCAAACGGCGAAACGCTTTGACTCGGTGAGTTTCGCGGCATTCCGACTTCGATGCCCCGGTTGCCGAAATTCAGTTGCCTTTGAATTTCGGGTGATCCCTCTTGAGCATGTATGCTTCTGCTACTTGTTCTACATCAGACTTCTTCCGCAAACGGCGAAACGCTTTGACTCGGTGAGTTTCGCGGCATTCCGACTTCGATGCCCCGGTTGCCGAAATTCAGTTGCCTTTGAATTTCGGGTGATCCCTCTTGAGCATGTATGCTTCTGCTACTTGTTCTACATCAGACTTCTTCCGCAAACGGCGAAACGCTTTGACTCGGTGAGTTTCGCGGCATTCCGACTTCGATGCCCCGGTTGCCGAAATTCAGTTGCCTTTGAATTTCGGGTGATCCCTCTTGAGCATGTATGCTTCTGCTACTTGTTCTACATCAGACTTCTTCCGCAAACGGCGAAACGCTTTGACTCGGTGAGTTTCGCGGCATTCCGACTTCGATGCCCCGGTTGCCGAAATTCAGTTGCCTTTGAATTTCGGGTGATCCCTCTTGAGCATGTATGCTTCTGCTACTTGTTCTACATCAGACTTCTTCCGCAAACGGCGAAACGCTTTGACTCGGTGAGTTTCGCGGCATTCCGACTTCGATGCCCCGGTTGCCGAAATTCAGTTGCCTTTGAATTTCGGGTGATCCCTCTTGAGCATGTATGCTTCTGCTACTTGTTCTACATCAGACTTCTTCCGCAAACGGCGAAACGCTTTGACTCGGTGAGTTTCGCGGCATTCCGACTTCGATGCCCCGGTTGCCGAAATTCAGTTGCCTTTGAATTTCGGGTGATCCCTCTTGAGCATGTATGCTTCTGCTACTTGTTCTACATCAGACTTCTTCCGCAAACGGCGAAACGCTTTGACTCGGTGAGTTTCGCGGCATTCCGACTTCGATGCCCCGGTTGCCGAAATTCAGTTGCCTTTGAATTTCGGGTGATCCCTCTTGAGCATGTATGCTTCTGCTACTTGTTCTACATCAGACTTCTTCCGCAAACGGCGAAACGCTTTGACTCGGTGAGTTTCGCGGCATTCCGACTTCGATGCCCCGGTTGCCGAAATTCAGTTGCCTTTGAATTTCGGGTGATCCCTCTTGAGCATGTATGCTTCTGCTACTTGTTCTACATCAGACTTCTTCCGCAAACGGCGAAACGCTTTGACTCGGTGAGTTTCGCGGCATTCCGACTTCGATGCCCCGGTTGCCGAAATTCAGTTGCCTTTGAATTTCGGGTGATCCCTCTTGAGCATGTATGCTTCTGCTACTTGTTCTACATCAGACTTCTTCCGCAAACGGCGAAACGCTTTGACTCGGTGAGTTTCGCGGCATTCCGACTTCGATGCCCCGGTTGCCGAAATTCAGTTGCCTTTGAATTTCGGGTGATCCCTCTTGAGCATGTATGCTTCTGCTACTTGTTCTACATCAGACTTCTTCCGCAAACGGCGAAACGCTTTGACTCGGTGAGTTTCGCGGCATTCCGACTTCGATGCCCCGGTTGCCGAAATTCAGTTGCCTTTGAATTTCGGGTGATCCCTCTTGAGCATGTATGCTTCTGCTACTTGTTCTACATCAGACTTCTTCCGCAAACGGCGAAACGCTTTGACTCGGTGAGTTTCGCGGCATTCCGACTTCGATGCCCCGGTTGCCGAAATTCAGTTGCCTTTGAATTTCGGGTGATCCCTCTTGAGCATGTATGCTTCTGCTACTTGTTCTACATCAGACTTCTTCCGCAAACGGCGAAACGCTTTGACTCGGTGAGTTTCGCGGCATTCCGACTTCGATGCCCCGGTTGCCGAAATTCAGTTGCCTTTGAATTTCGGGTGATCCCTCTTGAGCATGTATGCTTCTGCTACTTGTTCTACATCAGACTTCTTCCGCAAACGGCGAAACGCTTTGACTCGGTGAGTTTCGCGGCATTCCGACTTCGATGCCCCGGTTGCCGAAATTCAGTTGCCTTTGAATTTCGGGTGATCCCTCTTGAGCATGTATGCTTCTGCTACTTGTTCTACATCAGACTTCTTCCGCAAACGGCGAAACGCTTTGACTCGGTGAGTTTCGCGGCATTCCGACTTCGATGCCCCGGTTGCCGAAATTCAGTTGCCTTTGAATTTCGGGTGATCCCTCTTGAGCATGTATGCTTCTGCTACTTGTTCTACATCAGACTTCTTCCGCAAACGGCGAAACGCTTTGACTCGGTGAGTTTCGCGGCATTCCGACTTCGATGCCCCGTTGCCGAAATTCAGTTGCCTTTGAATTTCGGGTGATCCCTCTTGAGCATGTATGCTTCTGCTACTTGTTCTACATCAGACTTCTTCCGCAAACGGCGAAACGCTTTGACTCGGTGAGTTTCGCGGCATTCCGACTTCGATGCCCCGGTTGCCGAAATTCAGTTGCCTTTGAATTTCGGGTGATCCCTCTTGAGCATGTATGCTTCTGCTACTTGTTCTACATCAGACTTCTTCCGCAAACGGCGAAACGCTTTGACTCGGTGAGTTTCGCGGCATTCCGACTTCGATGCCCCGGTTGCCGAAATTCAGTTGCCTTTGAATTTCGGGTGATCCCTCTTGAGCATGTATGCTTCTGCTACTTGTTCTACATCAGACTTCTTCCGCAAACGGCGAAACGCTTTGACTCGGTGAGTTTCGCGGCATTCCGACTTCGATGCCCGGTTGCCGAAATTCAGTTGCCTTTGAATTTCGGGTGATCCCTCTTGAGCATGTATGCTTCTGCTACTTGTTCTACATCAGACTTCTTCCGCAAACGGCGAAACGCTTTGACTCGGTGAGTTTCGCGGCATTCCGACTTCGATGCCCCGGTTGCCGAAATTCAGTTGCCTTTGAATTTCGGGTGATCCCTCTTGAGCATGTATGCTTCTGCTACTTGTTCTACATCAGACTTCTTCCGCAAACGGCGAAACGCTTTGACTCGGTGAGTTTCGCGGCATTCCGACTTCGATGCCCCGGTTGCCGAAATTCAGTTGCCTTTGAATTTCGGGTGATCCCTCTTGAGCATGTATGCTTCTGCTACTTGTTCTACATCAGACTTCTTCCGCAAACGGCGAAACGCTTTGACTCGGTGAGTTTCGCGGCATTCCGACTTCGATGCCCCGGTTGCCGAAATTCAGTTGCCTTTGAATTTCGGGTGATCCCTCTTGAGCATGTATGCTTCTGCTACTTGTTCTACATCAGACTTCTTCCGCAAACGGCGAAACGCTTTGACTCGGTGAGTTTCGCGGCATTCCGACTTCGATGCCCCGGTTGCCGAAATTCAGTTGCCTTTGAATTTCGGGTGATCCCTCTTGAGCATGTATGCTTCTGCTACTTGTTCTACATCAGACTTCTTCCGCAAACGGCGAAACGCTTTGACTCGGTGAGTTTCGCGGCATTCCGACTTCGATGCCCCGGTTGCCGAAATTCAGTTGCCTTTGAATTTCGGGTGATCCCTCTTGAGCATGTATGCTTCTGCTACTTGTTCTACATCAGACTTCTTCCGCAAACGGCGAAACGCTTTGACTCGGTGAGTTTCGCGGCATTCCGACTTCGATGCCCGGTTGCCGAAATTCAGTTGCCTTTGAATTTCGGGTGATCCCTCTTGAGCATGTATGCTTCTGCTACTTGTTCTACATCAGACTTCTTCCGCAAACGGCGAAACGCTTTGACTCGGTGAGTTTCGCGGCATTCCGACTTCGATGCCCCGGTTGCCGAAATTCAGTTGCCTTTGAATTTCGGGTGATCCCTCTTGAGCATGTATGCTTCTGCTACTTGTTCTACATCAGACTTCTTCCGCAAACGGCGAAACGCTTTGACTCGGTGAGTTTCGCGGCATTCCGACTTCGATGCCCCGGTTGCCGAAATTCAGTTGCCTTTGAATTTCGGGTGATCCCTCTTGAGCATGTATGCTTCTGCTACTTGTTCTACATCAGACTTCTTCCGCAAACGGCGAAACGCTTTGACTCGGTGAGTTTCGCGGCATTCCGACTTCGATGCCCCGGTTGCCGAAATTCAGTTGCCTTTGAATTTCGGGTGATCCCTCTTGAGCATGTATGCTTCTGCTACTTGTTCTACATCAGACTTCTTCCGCAAACGGCGAAACGCTTTGACTCGGTGAGTTTCGCGGCATTCCGACTTCGATGCCCCGGTTGCCGAAATTCAGTTGCCTTTGAATTTCGGGTGATCCCTCTTGAGCATGTATGCTTCTGCTACTTGTTCTACATCAGACTTCTTCCGCAAACGGCGAAACGCTTTGACTCGGTGAGTTTCGCGGCATTCCGACTTCGATGCCCCGGTTGCCGAAATTCAGTTGCCTTTGAATTTCGGGTGATCCCTCTTGAGCATGTATGCTTCTGCTACTTGTTCTACATCAGACTTCTTCCGCAAACGGCGAAACGCTTTGACTCGGTGAGTTTCGCGGCATTCCGACTTCGATGCCCCGGTTGCCGAAATTCAGTTGCCTTTGAATTTCGGGTGATCCCTCTTGAGCATGTATGCTTCTGCTACTTGTTCTACATCAGACTTCTTCCGCAAACGGCGAAACGCTTTGACTCGGTGAGTTTCGCGGCATTCCGACTTCGATGCCCCGGTTGCCGAAATTCAGTTGCCTTTGAATTTCGGGTGATCCCTCTTGAGCATGTATGCTTCTGCTACTTGTTCTACATCAGACTTCTTCCGCAAACGGCGAAACGCTTTGACTCGGTGAGTTTCGCGGCATTCCGACTTCGATGCCCCGGTTGCCGAAATTCAGTTGCCTTTGAATTTCGGGTGATCCCTCTTGAGCATGTATGCTTCTGCTACTTGTTCTACATCAGACTTCTTCCGCAAACGGCGAAACGCTTTGACTCGGTGAGTTTCGCGGCATTCCGACTTCGATGCCCCGGTTGCCGAAATTCAGTTGCCTTTGAATTTCGGGTGATCCCTCTTGAGCATGTATGCTTCTGCTACTTGTTCTACATCAGACTTCTTCCGCAAACGGCGAAACGCTTTGACTCGGTGAGTTTCGCGGCATTCCGACTTCGATGCCCCGGTTGCCGAAATTCAGTTGCCTTTGAATTTCGGGTGATCCCTCTTGAGCATGTATGCTTCTGCTACTTGTTCTACATCAGACTTCTTCCGCAAACGGCGAAACGCTTTGACTCGGTGAGTTTCGCGGCATTCCGACTTCGATGCCCCGGTTGCCGAAATTCAGTTGCCTTTGAATTTCGGGTGATCCCTCTTGAGCATGTATGCTTCTGCTACTTGTTCTACATCAGACTTCTTCCGCAAACGGCGAAACGCTTTGACTCGGTGAGTTTCGCGGCATTCCGACTTCGATGCCCCGGTTGCCGAAATTCAGTTGCCTTTGAATTTCGGGTGATCCCTCTTGAGCATGTATGCTTCTGCTACTTGTTCTACATCAGACTTCTTCCGCAAACGGCGAAACGCTTTGACTCGGTGAGTTTCGCGGCATTCCGACTTCGATGCCCCGGTTGCCGAAATTCAGTTGCCTTTGAATTTCGGGTGATCCCTCTTGAGCATGTATGCTTCTGCTACTTGTTCTACATCAGACTTCTTCCGCAAACGGCGAAACGCTTTGACTCGGTGAGTTTCGCGGCATTCCGACTTCGATGCCCCGGTTGCCGAAATTCAGTTGCCTTTGAATTTCGGGTGATCCCTCTTGAGCATGTATGCTTCTGCTACTTGTTCTACATCAGACTTCTTCCGCAAACGGCGAAACGCTTTGACTCGGTGAGTTTCGCGGCATTCCGACTTCGATGCCCCGGTTGCCGAAATTCAGTTGCCTTTGAATTTCGGGTGATCCCTCTTGAGCATGTATGCTTCTGCTACTTGTTCTACATCAGACTTCTTCCGCAAACGGCGAAACGCTTTGACTCGGTGAGTTTCGCGGCATTCCGACTTCGATGCCCCGGTTGCCGAAATTCAGTTGCCTTTGAATTTCGGGTGATCCCTCTTGAGCATGTATGCTTCTGCTACTTGTTCTACATCAGACTTCTTCCGCAAACGGCGAAACGCTTTGACTCGGTGAGTTTCGCGGCATTCCGACTTCGATGCCCCGGTTGCCGAAATTCAGTTGCCTTTGAATTTCGGGTGATCCCTCTTGAGCATGTATGCTTCTGCTACTTGTTCTACATCAGACTTCTTCCGCAAACGGCGAAACGCTTTGACTCGGTGAGTTTCGCGGCATTCCGACTTCGATGCCCCGGTTGCCGAAATTCAGTTGCCTTTGAATTTCGGGTGATCCCTCTTGAGCATGTATGCTTCTGCTACTTGTTCTACATCAGACTTTCTTCCGCAAACGGCGAAACGCTTTGACTCGGTGAGTTTCGCGGCATTCCGACTTCGATGCCCCGGTTGCCGAAATTCAGTTGCCTTTGAATTTCGGGTGATCCCTCTTGAGCATGTATGCTTCTGCTACTTGTTCTACATCAGACTTCTTCCGCAAACGGCGAAACGCTTTGACTCGGTGAGTTTCGCGGCATTCCGACTTCGATGCCCCGTTGCCGAAATTCAGTTGCCTTTGAATTTCGGGTGATCCCTCTTGAGCATGTATGCTTCTGCTACTTGTTCTACATCAGACTTCTTCCGCAAACGGCGAAACGCTTTGACTCGGTGAGTTTCGCGGCATTCCGACTTCGATGCCCCGGTTGCCGAAATTCAGTTGCCTTTGAATTTCGGGTGATCCCTCTTGAGCATGTATGCTTCTGCTACTTGTTCTACATCAGACTTCTTCCGCAAACGGCGAAACGCTTTGACTCGGTGAGTTTCGCGGCATTCCGACTTCGATGCCCCGGTTGCCGAAATTCAGTTGCCTTTGAATTTCGGGTGATCCCTCTTGAGCATGTATGCTTCTGCTACTTGTTCTACATCAGACTTCTTCCGCAAACGGCGAAACGCTTTGACTCGGTGAGTTTCGCGGCATTCCGACTTCGATGCCCCGTTGCCGAAATTCAGTTGCCTTTGAATTTCGGGTGATCCCTCTTGAGCATGTATGCTTCTGCTACTTGTTCTACATCAGACTTCTTCCGCAAACGGCGAAACGCTTTGACTCGGTGAGTTTCGCGGCATTCCGACTTCGATGCCCCGGTTGCCGAAATTCAGTTGCCTTTGAATTTCGGGTGATCCCTCTTGAGCATGTATGCTTCTGCTACTTGTTCTACATCAGACTTCTTCCGCAAACGGCGAAACGCTTTGACTCGGTGAGTTTCGCGGCATTCCGACTTCGATGCCCCGGTTGCCGAAATTCAGTTGCCTTTGAATTTCGGGTGATCCCTCTTGAGCATGTATGCTTCTGCTACTTGTTCTACATCAGACTTCTTCCGCAAACGGCGAAACGCTTTGACTCGGTGAGTTTCGCGGCATTCCGACTTCGATGCCCCGGTTGCCGAAATTCAGTTGCCTTTGAATTTCGGGTGATCCCTCTTGAGCATGTATGCTTCTGCTACTTGTTCTACATCAGACTTCTTCCGCAAACGGCGAAACGCTTTGACTCGGTGAGTTTCGCGGCATTCCGACTTCGATGCCCCGGTTGCCGAAATTCAGTTGCCTTTGAATTTCGGGTGATCCCTCTTGAGCATGTATGCTTCTGCTACTTGTTCTACATCAGACTTCTTCCGCAAACGGCGAAACGCTTTGACTCGGTGAGTTTCGCGGCATTCCGACTTCGATGCCCCGGTTGCCGAAATTCAGTTGCCTTTGAATTTCGGGTGATCCCTCTTGAGCATGTATGCTTCTGCTACTTGTTCTACATCAGACTTCTTCCGCAAACGGCGAAACGCTTTGACTCGGTGAGTTTCGCGGCATTCCGACTTCGATGCCCCGGTTGCCGAAATTCAGTTGCCTTTGAATTTCGGGTGATCCCTCTTGAGCATGTATGCTTCTGCTACTTGTTCTACATCAGACTTCTTCCGCAAACGGCGAAACGCTTTGACTCGGTGAGTTTCGCGGCATTCCGACTTCGATGCCCCGGTTGCCGAAATTCAGTTGCCTTTGAATTTCGGGTGATCCCTCTTGAGCATGTATGCTTCTGCTACTTGTTCTACATCAGACTTCTTCCGCAAACGGCGAAACGCTTTGACTCGGTGAGTTTCGCGGCATTCCGACTTCGATGCCCCGGTTGCCGAAATTCAGTTGCCTTTGAATTTCGGGTGATCCCTCTTGAGCATGTATGCTTCTGCTACTTGTTCTACATCAGACTTCTTCCGCAAACGGCGAAACGCTTTGACTCGGTGAGTTTCGCGGCATTCCGACTTCGATGCCCCGGTTGCCGAAATTCAGTTGCCTTTGAATTTCGGGTGATCCCTCTTGAGCATGTATGCTTCTGCTACTTGTTCTACATCAGACTTCTTCCGCAAACGGCGAAACGCTTTGACTCGGTGAGTTTCGCGGCATTCCGACTTCGATGCCCCGGTTGCCGAAATTCAGTTGCCTTTGAATTTCGGGTGATCCCTCTTGAGCATGTATGCTTCTGCTACTTGTTCTACATCAGACTTCTTCCGCAAACGGCGAAACGCTTTGACTCGGTGAGTTTCGCGGCATTCCGACTTCGATGCCCCGGTTGCCGAAATTCAGTTGCCTTTGAATTTCGGGTGATCCCTCTTGAGCATGTATGCTTCTGCTACTTGTTCTACATCAGACTTCTTCCGCAAACGGCGAAACGCTTTGACTCGGTGAGTTTCGCGGCATTCCGACTTCGATGCCCCGGTTGCCGAAATTCAGTTGCCTTTGAATTTCGGGTGATCCCTCTTGAGCATGTATGCTTCTGCTACTTGTTCTACATCAGACTTCTTCCGCAAACGGCGAAACGCTTTGACTCGGTGAGTTTCGCGGCATTCCGACTTCGATGCCCCGGTTGCCGAAATTCAGTTGCCTTTGAATTTCGGGTGATCCCTCTTGAGCATGTATGCTTCTGCTACTTGTTCTACATCAGACTTCTTCCGCAAACGGCGAAACGCTTTGACTCGGTGAGTTTCGCGGCATTCCGACTTCGATGCCCCGGTTGCCGAAATTCAGTTGCCTTTGAATTTCGGGTGATCCCTCTTGAGCATGTATGCTTCTGCTACTTGTTCTACATCAGACTTCTTCCGCAAACGGCGAAACGCTTTGACTCGGTGAGTTTCGCGGCATTCCGACTTCGATGCCCCGGTTGCCGAAATTCAGTTGCCTTTGAATTTCGGGTGATCCCTCTTGAGCATGTATGCTTCTGCTACTTGTTCTACATCAGACTTCTTCCGCAAACGGCGAAACGCTTTGACTCGGTGAGTTTCGCGGCATTCCGACTTCGATGCCCCGGTTGCCGAAATTCAGTTGCCTTTGAATTTCGGGTGATCCCTCTTGAGCATGTATGCTTCTGCTACTTGTTCTACATCAGACTTCTTCCGCAAACGGCGAAACGCTTTGACTCGGTGAGTTTCGCGGCATTCCGACTTCGATGCCCCGGTTGCCGAAATTCAGTTGCCTTTGAATTTCGGGTGATCCCTCTTGAGCATGTATGCTTCTGCTACTTGTTCTACATCAGACTTCTTCCGCAAACGGCGAAACGCTTTGACTCGGTGAGTTTCGCGGCATTCCGACTTCGATGCCCCGGTTGCCGAAATTCAGTTGCCTTTGAATTTCGGGTGATCCCTCTTGAGCATGTATGCTTCTGCTACTTGTTCTACATCAGACTTCTTCCGCAAACGGCGAAACGCTTTGACTCGGTGAGTTTCGCGGCATTCCGACTTCGATGCCCCGGTTGCCGAAATTCAGTTGCCTTTGAATTTCGGGTGATCCCTCTTGAGCATGTATGCTTCTGCTACTTGTTCTACATCAGACTTCTTCCGCAAACGGCGAAACGCTTTGACTCGGTGAGTTTCGCGGCATTCCGACTTCGATGCCCCGGTTGCCGAAATTCAGTTGCCTTTGAATTTCGGGTGATCCCTCTTGAGCATGTATGCTTCTGCTACTTGTTCTACATCAGACTTCTTCCGCAAACGGCGAAACGCTTTGACTCGGTGAGTTTCGCGGCATTCCGACTTCGATGCCCGGTTGCCGAAATTCAGTTGCCTTTGAATTTCGGGTGATCCCTCTTGAGCATGTATGCTTCTGCTACTTGTTCTACATCAGACTTCTTCCGCAAACGGCGAAACGCTTTGACTCGGTGAGTTTCGCGGCATTCCGACTTCGATGCCCCGGTTGCCGAAATTCAGTTGCCTTTGAATTTCGGGTGATCCCTCTTGAGCATGTATGCTTCTGCTACTTGTTCTACATCAGACTTCTTCCGCAAACGGCGAAACGCTTTGACTCGGTGAGTTTCGCGGCATTCCGACTTCGATGCCCCGTTGCCGAAATTCAGTTGCCTTTGAATTTCGGGTGATCCCTCTTGAGCATGTATGCTTCTGCTACTTGTTCTACATCAGACTTCTTCCGCAAACGGCGAAACGCTTTGACTCGGTGAGTTTCGCGGCATTCCGACTTCGATGCCCCGGTTGCCGAAATTCAGTTGCCTTTGAATTTCGGGTGATCCCTCTTGAGCATGTATGCTTCTGCTACTTGTTCTACATCAGACTTCTTCCGCAAACGGCGAAACGCTTTGACTCGGTGAGTTTCGCGGCATTCCGACTTCGATGCCCCGGTTGCCGAAATTCAGTTGCCTTTGAATTTCGGGTGATCCCTCTTGAGCATGTATGCTTCTGCTACTTGTTCTACATCAGACTTCTTCCGCAAACGGCGAAACGCTTTGACTCGGTGAGTTTCGCGGCATTCCGACTTCGATGCCCCGGTTGCCGAAATTCAGTTGCCTTTGAATTTCGGGTGATCCCTCTTGAGCATGTATGCTTCTGCTACTTGTTCTACATCAGACTTCTTCCGCAAACGGCGAAACGCTTTGACTCGGTGAGTTTCGCGGCATTCCGACTTCGATGCCCGGTTGCCGAAATTCAGTTGCCTTTGAATTTCGGGTGATCCCTCTTGAGCATGTATGCTTCTGCTACTTGTTCTACATCAGACTTCTTCCGCAAACGGCGAAACGCTTTGACTCGGTGAGTTTCGCGGCATTCCGACTTCGATGCCCCGGTTGCCGAAATTCAGTTGCCTTTGAATTTCGGGTGATCCCTCTTGAGCATGTATGCTTCTGCTACTTGTTCTACATCAGACTTCTTCCGCAAACGGCGAAACGCTTTGACTCGGTGAGTTTCGCGGCATTCCGACTTCGATGCCCCGGTTGCCGAAATTCAGTTGCCTTTGAATTTCGGGTGATCCCTCTTGAGCATGTATGCTTCTGCTACTTGTTCTACATCAGACTTCTTCCGCAAACGGCGAAACGCTTTGACTCGGTGAGTTTCGCGGCATTCCGACTTCGATGCCCCGGTTGCCGAAATTCAGTTGCCTTTGAATTTCGGGTGATCCCTCTTGAGCATGTATGCTTCTGCTACTTGTTCTACATCACACTTCTTCCGCAAACGGCGAAACGCTTTGACTCGGTGAGTTTCGCGGCATTCCGACTTCGATGCCCCGTTGCCGAAATTCAGTTGCCTTTGAATTTCGGGTGATCCCTCTTGAGCATGTATGCTTCTGCTACTTGTTCTACATCAGACTTTCTTCCGCAAACGGCGAAACGCTTTGACTCGGTGAGTTTCGCGGCATTCCGACTTCGATGCCCGGTTGCCGAAATTCAGTTGCCTTTGAATTTCGGGTGATCCCTCTTGAGCATGTATGCTTCTGCTACTTGTTCTACATCAGACTTCTTCCGCAAACGGCGAAACGCTTTGACTCGGTGAGTTTCGCGGCATTCCGACTTCGATGCCCGGTTGCCGAAATTCAGTTGCCTTTGAATTTCGGGTGATCCCTCTTGAGCATGTATGCTTCTGCTACTTGTTCTACATCAGACTTCTTCCGCAAACGGCGAAACGCTTTGACTCGGTGAGTTTCGCGGCATTCCGACTTCGATGCCCCGGTTGCCGAAATTCAGTTGCCTTTGAATTTCGGGTGATCCCTCTTGAGCATGTATGCTTCTGCTACTTGTTCTACATCAGACTTCTTCCGCAAACGGCGAAACGCTTTGACTCGGTGAGTTTCGCGGCATTCCGACTTCGATGCCCCGGTTGCCGAAATTCAGTTGCCTTTGAATTTCGGGTGATCCCTCTTGAGCATGTATGCTTCTGCTACTTGTTCTACATCACACTTCTTCCGCAAACGGCGAAACGCTTTGACTCGGTGAGTTTCGCGGCATTCCGACTTCGATGCCCCGGTTGCCGAAATTCAGTTGCCTTTGAATTTCGGGTGATCCCTCTTGAGCATGTATGCTTCTGCTACTTGTTCTACATCAGACTTCTTCCGCAAACGGCGAAACGCTTTGACTCGGTGAGTTTCGCGGCATTCCGACTTCGATGCCCCGGTTGCCGAAATTCAGTTGCCTTTGAATTTCGGGTGATCCCTCTTGAGCATGTATGCTTCTGCTACTTGTTCTACATCAGACTTTCTTCCGCAAACGGCGAAACGCTTTGACTCGGTGAGTTTCGCGGCATTCCGACTTCGATGCCCCGGTTGCCGAAATTCAGTTGCCTTTGAATTTCGGGTGATCCCTCTTGAGCATGTATGCTTCTGCTACTTGTTCTACATCACACTTCCTTCCGCAAACGGCGAAACGCTTTGACTCGGTGAGTTTCGCGGCATTCCGACTTCGATGCCCGGTTGCCGAAATTCAGTTGCCTTTGAATTTCGGGTGATCCCTCTTGAGCATGTATGCTTCTGCTACTTGTTCTACATCAGACTTTCTTCCGCAAACGGCGAAACGCTTTGACTCGGTGAGTTTCGCGGCATTCCGACTTCGATGCCCCGGTTGCCGAAATTCAGTTGCCTTTGAATTTCGGGTGATCCCTCTTGAGCATGTATGCTTCTGCTACTTGTTCTACATCAGACTTCTTCCGCAAACGGCGAAACGCTTTGACTCGGTGAGTTTCGCGGCATTCCGACTTCGATGCCCCGGTTGCCGAAATTCAGTTGCCTTTGAATTTCGGGTGATCCCTCTTGAGCATGTATGCTTCTGCTACTTGTTCTACATCAGACTTCTTCCGCAAACGGCGAAACGCTTTGACTCGGTGAGTTTCGCGGCATTCCGACTTCGATGCCCCGGTTGCCGAAATTCAGTTGCCTTTGAATTTCGGGTGATCCCTCTTGAGCATGTATGCTTCTGCTACTTGTTCTACATCAGACTTCTTCCGCAAACGGCGAAACGCTTTGACTCGGTGAGTTTCGCGGCATTCCGACTTCGATGCCCCGGTTGCCGAAATTCAGTTGCCTTTGAATTTCGGGTGATCCCTCTTGAGCATGTATGCTTCTGCTACTTGTTCTACATCACACTTCTTCCGCAAACGGCGAAACGCTTTGACTCGGTGAGTTTCGCGGCATTCCGACTTCGATGCCCCGGTTGCCGAAATTCAGTTGCCTTTGAATTTCGGGTGATCCCTCTTGAGCATGTATGCTTCTGCTACTTGTTCTACATCACTTCCTTCCGCAAACGGCGAAACGCTTTGACTCGGTGAGTTTCGCGGCATTCCGACTTCGATGCCCCGTTTGCCGAAATTCAGTTGCCTTTGAATTTCGGGTGATCCCTCTTGAGCATGTATGCTTCTGCTACTTGTTCTACATCAGACTTCTTCCGCAAACGGCGAAACGCTTTGACTCGGTGAGTTTCGCGGCATTCCGACTTCGATGCCCCGGTTGCCGAAATTCAGTTGCCTTTGAATTTCGGGTGATCCCTCTTGAGCATGTATGCTTCTGCTACTTGTTCTACATCAGACTTTCTTCCGCAAACGGCGAAACGCTTTGACTCGGTGAGTTTCGCGGCATTCCGACTTCGATGCCCCGGTTGCCGAAATTCAGTTGCCTTTGAATTTCGGGTGATCCCTCTTGAGCATGTATGCTTCTGCTACTTGTTCTACATCAGACTTCTTCCGCAAACGGCGAAACGCTTTGACTCGGTGAGTTTCGCGGCATTCCGACTTCGATGCCCCGGTTGCCGAAATTCAGTTGCCTTTGAATTTCGGGTGATCCCTCTTGAGCATGTATGCTTCTGCTACTTGTTCTACATCAGACTTCTTCCGCAAACGGCGAAACGCTTTGACTCGGTGAGTTTCGCGGCATTCCGACTTCGATGCCCCGTTGCCGAAATTCAGTTGCCTTTGAATTTCGGGTGATCCCTCTTGAGCATGTATGCTTCTGCTACTTGTTCTACATCAGACTTCTTCCGCAAACGGCGAAACGCTTTGACTCGGTGAGTTTCGCGGCATTCCGACTTCGATGCCCCGGTTGCCGAAATTCAGTTGCCTTTGAATTTCGGGTGATCCCTCTTGAGCATGTATGCTTCTGCTACTTGTTCTACATCAGACTTTCTTCCGCAAACGGCGAAACGCTTTGACTCGGTGAGTTTCGCGGCATTCCGACTTCGATGCCCCGGTTGCCGAAATTCAGTTGCCTTTGAATTTCGGGTGATCCCTCTTGAGCATGTATGCTTCTGCTACTTGTTCTACATCACACTTCCTTCCGCAAACGGCGAAACGCTTTGACTCGGTGAGTTTCGCGGCATTCCGACTTCGATGCCCCGTTTGCCGAAATTCAGTTGCCTTTGAATTTCGGGTGATCCCTCTTGAGCATGTATGCTTCTGCTACTTGTTCTACATCAGACTTTCTTCCGCAAACGGCGAAACGCTTTGACTCGGTGAGTTTCGCGGCATTCCGACTTCGATGCCCCGGTTGCCGAAATTCAGTTGCCTTTGAATTTCGGGTGATCCCTCTTGAGCATGTATGCTTCTGCTACTTGTTCTACATCAGACTTCTTCCGCAAACGGCGAAACGCTTTGACTCGGTGAGTTTCGCGGCATTCCGACTTCGATGCCCCGGTTGCCGAAATTCAGTTGCCTTTGAATTTCGGGTGATCCCTCTTGAGCATGTATGCTTCTGCTACTTGTTCTACATCACACTTCTTCCGCAAACGGCGAAACGCTTTGACTCGGTGAGTTTCGCGGCATTCCGACTTCGATGCCCCGGTTGCCGAAATTCAGTTGCCTTTGAATTTCGGGTGATCCCTCTTGAGCATGTATGCTTCTGCTACTTGTTCTACATCACACTTTCTTCCGCAAACGGCGAAACGCTTTGACTCGGTGAGTTTCGCGGCATTCCGACTTCGATGCCCCGGTTGCCGAAATTCAGTTGCCTTTGAATTTCGGGTGATCCCTCTTGAGCATGTATGCTTCTGCTACTTGTTCTACATCAGACTTCTTCCGCAAACGGCGAAACGCTTTGACTCGGTGAGTTTCGCGGCATTCCGACTTCGATGCCCCGGTTGCCGAAATTCAGTTGCCTTTGAATTTCGGGTGATCCCTCTTGAGCATGTATGCTTCTGCTACTTGTTCTACATCAGACTTTCTTCCGCAAACGGCGAAACGCTTTGACTCGGTGAGTTTCGCGGCATTCCGACTTCGATGCCCCGGTTGCCGAAATTCAGTTGCCTTTGAATTTCGGGTGATCCCTCTTGAGCATGTATGCTTCTGCTACTTGTTCTACATCAGACTTCTTCCGCAAACGGCGAAACGCTTTGACTCGGTGAGTTTCGCGGCATTCCGACTTCGATGCCCCGGTTGCCGAAATTCAGTTGCCTTTGAATTTCGGGTGATCCCTCTTGAGCATGTATGCTTCTGCTACTTGTTCTACATCAGACTTCTTCCGCAAACGGCGAAACGCTTTGACTCGGTGAGTTTCGCGGCATTCCGACTTCGATGCCCCGGTTGCCGAATTTCGGGTGATTTCCCCTCTTGAGCATGTATGCTTCTGCTACTTGTTCTACATCAGACTTCTTCCGCAAACGGCGAAACGCTTTGACTCGGTGAGTTTCGCGGCATTCCGACTTCGATGCCCCGGTTGCCGAAATTCAGTTGCCTTTGAATTTCGGGTGATCCCTCTTGAGCATGTATGCTTCTGCTACTTGTTCTACATCACACTTTCTTCCGCAAACGCGAAACGCTTTGACTCGGTGAGTTTCGCGGCATTCCGACTTCGATGCCCCGGTTGCCGAAATTCAGTTGCCTTTGAATTTCGGGTGATCCCTCTTGAGCATGTATGCTTCTGCTACTTGTTCTACATCAACTTCTTCCGCAAACGGCGAAACGCTTTGACTCGGTGAGTTTCGCGGCATTCCGACTTCGATGCCCCGGTTGCCGAAATTCAGTTGCCTTTGAATTTCGGGTGATCCCTCTTGAGCATGTATGCTTCTGCTACTTGTTCTACATCACACTTCTCCGCAAACGGCGAAACGCTTTGACTCGGTGAGTTTCGCGGCATTCCGACTTCGATGCCCCGGTTGCCGAAATTCAGTTGCCTTTGAATTTCGGGTGATCCCTCTTGAGCATGTATGCTTCTGCTACTTGTTCTACATCAGACTTCTTCCGCAAACGGCGAAACGCTTTGACTCGGTGAGTTTCGCGGCATTCCGACTTCGATGCCCCGGTTGCCGAAATTCAGTTGCCTTTGAATTTCGGGTGATCCCTCTTGAGCATGTATGCTTCTGCTACTTGTTCTACATCACACTTCCTTCCGCAAACGGCGAAACGCTTTGACTCGGTGAGTTTCGCGGCATTCCGACTTCGATGCCCCGGTTGCCGAAATTCAGTTGCCTTTGAATTTCGGGTGATCCCTCTTGAGCATGTATGCTTCTGCTACTTGTTCTACATCACACTTCCTTCCGCAAACGGCGAAACGCTTTGACTCGGTGAGTTTCGCGGCATTCCGACTTCGATGCCCGGTTGCCGAAATTCAGTTGCCTTTGAATTTCGGGTGATCCCTCTTGAGCATGTATGCTTCTGCTACTTGTTCTACATCACACTTCCTTCCGCAAACGGCGAAACGCTTTGACTCGTGAGTTTCGCGGCATTCCGACTTCGATGCCCCGTTTGCCGAAATTCAGTTGCCTTTGAATTTCGGGTGATCCCTCTTGAGCATGTATGCTTCTGCTACTTGTTCTACATCACACTTCCTTCCGCAAACGGCGAAACGCTTTGACTCGGTGAGTTTCGCGGCATTCCGACTTCGATGCCCCGTTTGCCGAAATTCAGTTGCCTTTGAATTTCGGGTGATCCCTCTTGAGCATGTATGCTTCTGCTACTTGTTCTACATCACACTTCCTTCCGCAAACGGCGAAACGCTTTGACTCGGTGAGTTTCGCGGCATTCCGACTTCGATGCCCCGGTTGCCGAAATTCAGTTGCCTTTGAATTTCGGGTGATCCCTCTTGAGCATGTATGCTTCTGCTACTTGTTCTACATCACACTTCTTCCGCAAACGGCGAAACGCTTTGACTCGGTGAGTTTCGCGGCATTCCGACTTCGATGCCCGGTTGCCGAAATTCAGTTGCCTTTGAATTTCGGGTGATCCCTCTTGAGCATGTATGCTTCTGCTACTTGTTCTACATCACACTTCCTTCCGCAAACGGCGAAACGCTTTGACTCGGTGAGTTTCGGCATTCCGACTTCGATGCCCCGTTGCCGAAATTCAGTTGCCTTTGAATTTCGGGTGATCCCTCTTGAGCATGTATGCTTCTGCTACTTGTTCTACATCAGACTTCTTCCGCAAACGGCGAAACGCTTTGACTCGGTGAGTTTCGCGGCATTCCGACTTCGATGCCCCGGTTGCCGAAATTCAGTTGCCTTTGAATTTCGGGTGATCCCTCTTGAGCATGTATGCTTCTGCTACTTGTTCTACATCACACTTCCTTCCGCAAACGGCGAAACGCTTTGACTCGGTGAGTTTCGCGGCATTCCGACTTCGATGCCCCGGTTGCCGAAATTCAGTTGCCTTTGAATTTCGGGTGATCCCTCTTGAGCATGTATGCTTCTGCTACTTGTTCTACATCACACTTCCTTCCGCAAACGGCGAAACGCTTTGACTCGGTGAGTTTCGCGGCATTCCGACTTCGATGCCCCGGTTGCCGAAATTCAGTTGCCTTTGAATTTCGGGGATCCCTCTTGAGCATGTATGCTTCTGCTACTTGTTCTACATCACACTTCCTTCCGCAAACGGCCAAGCGCTTTGACTCGGTGAGTTTCGCGGCATTCCGACTTAGATGCCCCGGTTGCTGAAATTCAGTTGCCTTTGAATTTCGGGTGATCCCTCTTGAGCATGTATGCTTCTGCTACTTGTTCTACATCACACTTCCTTCCGCAAACGGCGAAACGCTTTGACTCGGTGAGTTTCGCGGCATTCCGACTTCGATGCCCCCGTTGCCGAAATTCAGTTGCCTTTGAATTTCGGGTGATCCCTCTTGAGCATGTATGCTTCTGCTACTTGTTCTACATCAGACTTCTTCCGCAAATAGCGAAACGCTTTGACTCGGTGAGTTTCGCGGCATTCCGACTTCGATGCCCCGGTTGCCGAAATTCAGTTGCCTTTGAATTTCGGTGATCCCTCTTGAGCATGTATGCTTCTGCTACTTGTTCTACATCACACTTCCTTCCGCAAACAGCGAAACGCTTTGACTCGGTGAGTTTCGCGGCATTCCGACTTCGATACCCCGGTTGCCGAAATTCAGTTGCCTTTGAATTTCGGGTGATCCCTCTTGAGCATGTATGCTTCTGCTACTTGTTCTACATCAGACTTCTTCCGCAAACGGCGAAACGCTTTGACTCTGAGTTTCGCGGCATTCCGACTTCGATGCCCCGGTTGCCGAAATTCAGTTGCCTTTGAATTTCGGGTGATCCCTCTTGAGCATGTATGCTTCTGCTACTTGTTCTACATCACACTTCCTCCGCAAACAGCGAAACGCTTTGACTCGGTGAGTTTCGCGGCATTCCGACTTCGATGCCCCGTTTGCCGAAATTCAGTTGCCTTTGAATTTCGGGTGATCCCTCTTGAGCATGTATGCTTCTGCTACTTGTTCTACATCACACTTCTTCCGCAAACGGCGAAACGCTTTGACTCGGTGAGTTTCGCGGCATTCCGACTTCGATGCCCGGTTGCCGAAATTCAGTTGCCTTTGAATTTCGGGTGATCCCTCTTGAGCATGTATGCTTCTGCTACTTGTTCTACATCACACTTCCTTCCGCAAACGGCGAAACGCTTTGACTCGGTGAGTTTCGCGGCATTCCGACTTCGATGCCCCGGTTGCCGAAATTCAGTTGCCTTTGAATTTCGGGTGATCCCTCTTGAGCATGTATGCTTCTGCTACTTGTTCTACATCAGACTTCCTTCCGCAAACGGCGAAACGCTTTGACTCGGTGAGTTTCGCGGCATTCCGACTTCGATGCCCCGGTTGCCGAAATTCAGTTGCCTTTGAATTTCGGTGATCCCTCTTGAGCATGTATGCTTCTGCTACTTGTTCTACATCACACTTCTTCCGCAAACGGCGAAACGCTTTGACTCGGTGAGTTTCGCGGCATTCCGACTTCGATGCCCCGGTTGCCGAAATTCAGTTGCCTTTGAATTTCGGGTGATCCCTCTTGAGCATGTATGCTTCTGCTACTTGTTCTACATC
>CM055364.1:21426000-21464280 GCA_029228515.1 Populus alba x Populus x berolinensis | reverse complement strand
ATTCGGAATGGTCGCGAAACTCAGAGTCAAAGCGTTTCGCGTTTGCGGAAGAAGTCTGATGTAGAACAAGTAGCAGAAGCATACATGCTCAAGAGGGATCACCCGAAATTCAAAGGCAACTGAATTTCGGCAACCGGCATCGAAGTCGGAATGCCGCGAAACTCACCGAGTCAAAGCGTTTCGCTGTTTGCGGAAGAAAGTCTGATGTAGAACAAGTAGCAGAAGCATACATGCTCAAGAGGGATCACCCGAAATTCAAAGGCAACTGAATTTCGGCAACCGGGGCATCGAAGTCGGAATGCCGCGAAACTCACCGAGTCAAAGCGTTTCGCTGTTTGCGGAAGAAAGTCTGATGTAGAACAAGTAGCAGAAGCATACATGCTCAAGAGGGATCACCCGAAATTCAAAGGCAACTGAATTTCGGCAACCGGGCATCGAAGTCGGAATGCCGCGAAACTCACCGAGTCAAAGCGTTTCGCCGTTTGCGGAAGAAAGTCTGATGTAGAACAAGTAGCAGAAGCATACATGCTCAAGAGGGGGATCACCCGAAATTCAAAGGCAACTGAATTTCGGCAACCGGGCATCGAAGTCGGAATGCCGCGAAACTCACCGAGTCAAAGCGTTTCGCCGTTTGCGGAAGAAAGTCTGATGTAGAACAAGTAGCAGAAGCATACATGCTCAAGAGGGATCACCCGAAATTCAAAGGCAACTGAATTTCGGCAACCGGGCATCGAAGTCGGAATGCCGCGAAACTCACCGAGTCAAAGCGTTTCGCTGTTTGCGGAAGAAGTCTGATGTAGAACAAGTAGCAGAAGCATACATGCTCAAGAGGGATCACCCGAAATTCAAAGGCAACTGAATTTCGGCAAAACGGGCATCGAAGTCGGAATGCCGCGAAACTCACCGAGTCAAAGCGTTTCGCTGTTTGCGGAAGAAGTCTGATGTAGAACAAGTAGCAGAAGCATACATGCTCAAGAGGGATCACCCGAAATTCAAAGGCAACTGAATTTCGGCAACCGGGCATCGAAGTCGGAATGCCGAAACTCACCGAGTCAAAGCGTTTCGCTGTTTGCGGAAGAAAGTCTGATGTAGAACAAGTAGCAGAAGCATACATGCTCAAGAGGGATCACCCGAAATTCAAAGGCAACTGAATTTCGGCAACCGGGCATCGAAGTCGGAATGCCGCGAAACTCACCGAGTCAAAGCGTTTCGCTGTTTGCGGAAGAAAGTCTGATGTAGAACAAGTAGCAGAAGCATACATGCTCAAGAGGGATCACCCGAAATTCAAAGGCAACTGAATTTCGGCAAACGGGCATCGAAGTCGGAATGCCGCGAAACTCACCGAGTCAAAGCGTTTCGCTGTTTGCGGAAGAAAGTCTGATGTAGAACAAGTAGCAGAAGCATACATGCTCAAGAGGGATCACCCGAAATTCAAAGGCAACTGAATTTCGGCAACCGGGCATCGAAGTCGGAATGCCGCGAAACTCACCGAGTCAAAGCGTTTCGCTGTTTGCGGAAGAAAGTCTGATGTAGAACAAGTAGCAGAAGCATACATGCTCAAGAGGGATCACCCGAAATTCAAAGGCAACTGAATTTCGGCAACCGGGCATCGAAGTCGGAATGCCGCGAAACTCACCGAGTCAAAGCGTTTCCCGTTTGCGGAAGAAAGTCTGATGTAGAACAAGTAGCAGAAGCATACATGCTCAAGAGGGATCACCCGAAATTCAAAGGCAACTGAATTTCGGCAACCGGGGCATCGAAGTCGGAATGCCGCGAAACTCACCGAGTCAAAGCGTTTCGCGTTTGCGGAAGAAAGTCTGATGTAGAACAAGTAGCAGAAGCATACATGCTCAAGAGGGATCACCCGAAATTCAAAGGCAACTGAATTTCGGCAACCGGGCATCGAAGTCGGAATGCCGCGAAACTCACCGAGTCAAAGCGTTTCGCCGTTTGCGGAAGAAAGTCTGATGTAGAACAAGTAGCAGAAGCATACATGCTCAAGAGGGATCACCCGAAATTCAAAGGCAACTGAATTTCGGCAACCGGGGCATCGAAGTCGGAATGCCGCGAAACTCACCGAGTCAAAGCGTTTCGCTGTTTGCGGAAGAAAGTCTGATGTAGAACAAGTAGCAGAAGCATACATGCTCAAGAGGGATCACCCGAAATTCAAAGGCAACTGAATTTCGGCAACCGGGCATCGAAGTCGGAATGCGCGAAACTCACCGAGTCAAAGCGTTTCGCGTTTGCGGAAGAAAGTCTGATGTAGAACAAGTAGCAGAAGCATACATGCTCAAGAGGGATCACCCGAAATTCAAAGGCAACTGAATTTCGGCAAAAGGGCATCGAAGTCGGAATGCCGCGAAACTCACCGAGTCAAAGCGTTTCGCTGTTTGCGGAAGAAAGTCTGATGTAGAACAAGTAGCAGAAGCATACATGCTCAAGAGGGATCACCCGAAATTCAAAGGCAACTGAATTTCGGCAAAACGGGCATCGAAGTCGGAATGCCGCGAAACTCACCGAGTCAAAGCGTTTCGCTTTGCGGAAGAAAGTCTGATGTAGAACAAGTAGCAGAAGCATACATGCTCAAGAGGGATCACCCGAAATTCAAAGGCAACTGAATTTCGGCAAACGGGGCATCGAAGTCGGAATGCCGCGAAACTCACCGAGTCAAAGCGTTTCGCTGTTTGCGGAAGAAAGTCTGATGTAGAACAAGTAGCAGAAGCATACATGCTCAAGAGGGATCACCCGAAATTCAAAGGCAACTGAATTTCGGCAAACGGGCATCGAAGTCGGAATGCCGCGAAACTCACCGAGTCAAAGCGTTTCGCTGTTTGCGGAAGAAAGTCTGATGTAGAACAAGTAGCAGAAGCATACATGCTCAAGAGGGATCACCCGAAATTCAAAGGCAACTGAATTTCGGCAAACGGGCATCGAAGTCGGAATGCCGCGAAACTCACCGAGTCAAAGCGTTTCGCTGTTTGCGGAAGAAAGTCTGATGTAGAACAAGTAGCAGAAGCATACATGCTCAAGAGGGATCACCCGAAATTCAAAGGCAACTGAATTTCGGCAACCGGGCATCGAAGTCGGAATGCCGCGAAACTCACCGAGTCAAAGCGTTTCGCTGTTTGCGGAAGAAAGTCTGATGTAGAACAAGTAGCAGAAGCATACATGCTCAAGAGGGATCACCCGAAATTCAAAGGCAACTGAATTTCGGCAACCGGGCATCGAAGTCGGAATGCCGCGAAACTCACCGAGTCAAAGCGTTTCGCCGTTTGCGGAAGAAAGTCTGATGTAGAACAAGTAGCAGAAGCATACATGCTCAAGAGGGATCACCCGAAATTCAAAGGCAACTGAATTTCGGCAACCGGGCATCGAAGTCGGAATGCCGCGAAACTCACCGAGTCAAAGCGTTTCGCTGTTTGCGGAAGAAAGTCTGATGTAGAACAAGTAGCAGAAGCATACATGCTCAAGAGGGATCACCCGAAATTCAAAGGCAACTGAATTTCGGCAACCGGGCATCGAAGTCGGAATGCCGCGAAACTCACCGAGTCAAAGCGTTTCGCCTTTGCGGAAGAAAGTCTGATGTAGAACAAGTAGCAGAAGCATACATGCTCAAGAGGGATCACCCGAAATTCAATGGCAACTGAATTTCGGCAAAACGGGCATCGAAGTCGGAATGGCGCGAAACTCACCGAGTCAAAGCGTTTCGCCATTTTCGGAAGAAAGTCTGATGTAGAACAAGTAGCAGAAGCATACATGCTCAAGAGGGATCACCCGAAATTCAAAGGCAACTGAATTTCGGCAACACGGGCATCGAAGTCGGAATGTCGCGAAACTTACCGAGTCAAAGCGTTTCGCTGTTTGCGAATGAAAGTCTGATGTAGAACAAGTAGCAGAAGCATACATGCTCAAGAGGGATCACCCGAAATTCAAAGGCAACTGAATTTCGGCAACCGGGGCATCGAAGTCGGAATGCCGCGAAACTCACCGAGTCAAAGCGTTTCGCCGTTTGCGGAAGAAAGTTTGATGTAGAACAAGTAGCAGAAGCATACATGCTCAAGAGGGATCACCCGAAATTCAAAGGCAACTGAATTTCGGCAACCGGGCATCGAAGTCGGAATGTCGCGAAACTCACCGAGTCAAAGCGTTTCGCTGTTTGCGGAAGAAGTCTGATGTAGAACAAGTAGCAGAAGCATACATGCTCAAGAGGGATCACCCGAAATTCAAAGGCAACTGAATTTCGGCAAAACGGGCATCGAAGTCGGAATGCCGCGAAACTCACCGAGTCAAAGCGTTTCGCTGTTTGCGGAAGAAAGTCTGATGTAGAACAAGTAGCAGAAGCATACATGCTCAAGAGGGATCACCCGAAATTCAAAGGCAACTGAATTTCGGCAACCGGGCATCGAAGTCGGAATGCCGCGAAACTCACCGAGTCAAAGCGTTTCGCTGTTTGCGGAAGAAAGTCTGATGTAGAACAAGTAGCAGAAGCATACATGCTCAAGAGGGATCACCCGAAATTCAAAGGCAACTGAATTTCGGCAACCGGGCATCGAAGTCGGAATGCCGCGAAACTCACCGAGTAAAAGCGTTTCTTTGTTTGCGGAAGAAAGTCTGATGTAGAACAAGTAGCAGAAGCATACATGCTCAAGAGGGATCCCCCGAAATTCAAAGGCAACTGAATTTCGGCAAACGGGCATCGAAGTCGGAATGCCGCGAAACTCACGGAGTCAAAGCGTTTCGCCATTTGCGGAAGAAAGTCTGATGTAGAACAAGTAGCTGAAGCATACATGCTGAAGAGGGATCACCCCAAATTCATTGACAATTGAATTTCGGCAAAACGGGCATCGAAGTCGGAATGCCTCGAAACTCATCGAGTCAAAGCGTTTCGCATTTTGCGGAAGAAAATGTGATGTAGAACAAGTAGCAGAAGCATACAGGCTCAAGAGGGATCACCCGAAATTCAAAGGCAACTGAATTTCGGCAATGGGGACATCGAATTCGGAATGCCGCGAAACTCACCGAGTCAAAGCGTTTCGCCGTTCGCGAAAGAAAGCCGGATGTAGAACAAGTAGCAGAAGCATACATGCTCAAGTGGGATCACTCGAAATTCAAAGGCAACTGAATTTCGGCAAAAGGAGCATCGAATTCGGAATGCCGTAAAACTCAACGAGGCAAAGCGTTTCGCCATTTGCGGAAGAAAGTCGGATGTAGAACAAGTAGCAGAAGCATACATGGTGAAGAGGGATCACCCGAAATTCAAAGGCTATAGAATTTCGGCAACCGGGGCATCGAAGTCGGAATGCCGCGAAGCTCACGGAGTCAAAGCATTTCGCCATTTGCGGAAGAAAGTCTGATGTAGAACAAGTAGCAGAAGCATACATGCTCAAGAGGGATCACCCGAAATTCAAAGGCAACTGAATTTCGGCAACCGGGCATCGAAGTCGGAATGCCGCGAAACTCACCGAGTCAAAGCGTTTCGCTGTTTGCGGAAGAAGTCTGATGTAGAACAAGTAGCAGAAGCATACATGCTCAAGAGGGATCACCCGAAATTCAAAGGCAACTGAATTTCGGCAACCGGGCATCGAAGTCGGAATGCCGCGAAACTCACCGAGTCAAAGCGTTTCGCTGTTTGCGGAAGAAAGTCTGATGTAGAACAAGTAGCAGAAGCATACATGCTCAAGAGGGATCACCCGAAATTCAAAGGCAACTGAATTTCGGCAACCGGGCATCGAAGTCGGAATGCCGCGAAACTCACCGAGTCAAAGCGTTTCGCCTTTTGCGGAAGAAAGTCTGATGTAGAACAAGTAGCAGAAGCATACATGCTCAAGAGGGATCATCCGAAATTCAAAGGCAACTGAATTTCGGCAACCGGGGCATCGAAGTCGGAATGCCGCGAAACTCACCGAGTCAAAGCGTTTCGCCGTTTGCGGAAGAAAGTCTGATGTAGAACAAGTAGCAGAAGCATACATGCTCAAGAGGGATCACCCCAAATTCAATGGCAACTGAATTTCGGCAAAATGGGCATCGAAGTCGGAATGCCGCGAAACTCACCGAGTCAAAGCGTTTCGCTGTTTGCAGAAGAAAGTCTGATGTAGAACAAGTAGCAGAAGCATACATGCTCAAGAGGGATCACCCGAAATTCAAAGGCAACTGAATTTCGGCAACCGGGCATCGAAGTCGGAATGCCGCGAAACTCACCGAGTCAAAGCGTTTCGCCGTTTGCGGAAGAAGTCTGATGTAGAACAAGTAGCAGAAGCATACATGCTCAAGAGGGATCACCCGAAATTCAAAGGCAACTGAATTTCGGCAAACGGGCATCGAAGTCGGAATGCCGCGAAACTCACCGAGTCAAAGCGTTTCGCTGTTTGCGGAAGAAAGTCTGATGTAGAACAAGTAGCAGAAGCATACATGCTCAAGAGGGATCACCCGAAATTCAAAGGCAACTGAATTTCGGCAACCGGGCATCGAAGTCGGAATGCCGCGAAACTCACCGAGTCAAAGCGTTTCGCTGTTTGCGGAAGAAAGTCTGATGTAGAACAAGTAGCAGAAGCATACATGCTCAAGAGGGATCACCCGAAATTCAAAGGCAACTGAATTTCGGCAACCGGGCATCGAAGTCGGAATGCCGCGAAACTCACCGAGTCAAAGCGTTTCGCCGTTTGCGGAAGAAAGTCTGATGTAGAACAAGTAGCAGAAGCATACATGCTCAAGAGGGATCACCCGAAATTCAAAGGCAACTGAATTTCGGCAAAACCGGGCATCGAAGTCGGAATGCCGCGAAACTCACCGAGTCAAAGCGTTTCGCTGTTTGCGAAGAAAGTCTGATGTAGAACAAGTAGCAGAAGCATACATGCTCAAGAGGGATCACCCGAAATTCAAAGGCAACTGAATTTCGGCAACCGGGCATCGAAGTCGGAATGCCGCGAAACTCACCGAGTCAAAGCGTTTCCTGTTTGCGGAAGAAAGTCTGATGTAGAACAAGTAGCAGAAGCATACATGCTCAAGAGGGATCACCCGAAATTCAAAGGCAACTGAATTTCGGCAACCGGGCATCGAAGTCGGAATGCCGCGAAACTCACCGAGTCAAAGCGTTTCGCCGTTTGCGGAAGAAAGTCTGATGTAGAACAAGTAGCAGAAGCATACATGCTCAAGAGGGATCACCCGAAATTCAAAGGCAACTAAATTTCGCCAACCGGGGCATCAAAGTTGGAATGCCGCGAAACTCAACGAGTCAAAGCGTTTCGCCATTTGCGAAAGAAGTCTGATGTAGAACAAGTAGCAGAAGCATACATGCTCAAGAGGGATCACCCGAAATTCAAAGGCAACTAAATTTTGACAAAATAGGCATCGATGTCGCAATGCCGTGAAACTGACCGAGTCAAAGCGTTTCGCGGTTTGCAGAAGAAAGTCTGATGTAGAACAAGTAGCACAAGCATACAAGCTCAAGAGGGGTCACCCGAAATTCAAAGGCAACTGAATTTCGACAAAACGGGCATATAAGTCGGAATGGCGCGAAACTCACCGAGTCAAAGCGTTTCGCTGTTTGCGGAAGAAAGTCTGATTAGAACAAATAGCAGAAGCATACATGCTCAAGAGGGATCACCCGAAATTCAAAGGCAACTGAATTTCGGCAACTAGGGCATCGAAGTTGGAATGCCGCGAAACTCACTGAGTCAAAGCGTTTCGCTGTTTGCGAAGAAAGTCTGATGTAGAACAAGTAGCAGAAGCATACATGCTCAAGAGGGATCACCCGAAATTCGAAGGCAACTGAATTTCGGCAACCGGGGCATAGAAGTCGGAATGCCGCGAAACACACCGAGTCAAAGCGTTTCGCCGTTTGCGGAAGAAAGTCTGATGTAGAACAAGTAGCAGAAGCATACATGCTCAAGAGGGATCACCCGAAATTCAAAGGCAACTGAATTTCAGCAACCGGGGCACCGAAGGCGGAATGCCGCGAAACTCACGAAGTCAAAGCGTTTCGCCGTTTGCGGAAGAAAGTCTAACGTAGAACAAGTAGCAAAAGCATACATGCTCAAGAGGGATCACCCCAAATTCAATGGCAACTGAATTTCGGCAAAACGGGCATCGAAGTCGGAATGCCGCGAAACTCACCGAGTCAAAGCGTTTCGCTGTTTGCGGAAGAAAGTCTGATGTAGAACAAGTAGCAGAAGCATACATGCTCAAGAGGGATCACCCGAAATTCAAAGGCAACTGAATTTCGGCAACCGGGGCATCGAAGTCGGAATGCCGCGAAACTCACCGAGTCAAAGCGTTTCGCCGTTTGCGGAAGAAAGTCTGATGTAGAACAAGTAGCAGAAGCATACATGCTCAAGAGGGATCACCCGAAATTCAAAGGCAACTGAATTTCGGCAAACGGGCATCGAAGTCGGAATGCCGCGAAACTCACCGAGTCAAAGCGTTTCGCTGTTTGCGGAAGAAAGTCTGATGTAGAACAAGTAGCAGAAGCATACATGCTCAAGAGGGATCACCCGAAATTCAAAGGCAACTGAATTTCGGCAACCGGGCATCGAAGTCGGAATGCCGCGAAACTCACCGAGTCAAAGCGTTTCGCTGTTTGCGGAAGAAAGTCTGATGTAGAACAAGTAGCAGAAGCATACATGCTCAAGAGGGATCACCCGAAATTCAAAGGCAACTGAATTTCGGCAACCGGGCATCGAAGTCGGAATGCCGCGAAACTCACCGAGTCAAAGCGTTTCGCCGTTTGCGGAAGAAAGTCTGATGTAGAACAAGTAGCAGAAGCATACATGCTCAAGAGGGATCACCCGAAATTCAAAGGCAACTGAATTTCGGCAACCGGGGCATCGAAGTCGGAATGCCGCGAAACTCACCGAGTCAAAGCGTTTCGCCGTTTGCGGAAGAAAGTCTGATGTAGAACAAGTAGCAGAAGCATACATGCTCAAGAGGGATCACCCGAAATTCAAAGGCAACTGAATTTCGGCAACCGGGCATCGAAGTCGGAATGCCGCGAAACTCACCGAGTCAAAGCGTTTCGCTGTTTGCGGAAGAAAGTCTGATGTAGAACAAGTAGCAGAAGCATACATGCTCAAGAGGGATCACCCGAAATTCAAAGGCAACTGAATTTCGGCAACCGGGCATCGAAGTCGGAATGCCGCGAAACTCACCGAGTCAAAGCGTTTCGCCGTTTGCGGAAGAAAGTCTGATGTAGAACAAGTAGCAGAAGCATACATGCTCAAGAGGGATCACCCGAAATTCAAAGGCAACTGAATTTCGGCAACCGGGCATCGAAGTCGGAATGCCGCGAAACTCACCGAGTCAAAGCGTTTCGCTGTTTGCGGAAGAAAGTCTGATGTAGAACAAGTAGCAGAAGCATACATGCTCAAGAGGGATCACCCGAAATTCAAAGGCAACTGAATTTCGGCAACGGGGCATCGAAGTCGGAATGCCGCGAAACTCACCGAGTCAAAGCGTTTCGCCGTTTGCGGAAGAAAGTCTGATGTAGAACAAGTAGCAGAAGCATACATGCTCAAGAGGGATCACCCGAAATTCAAAGGCAACTGAATTTCGGCAAACGGGGCATCGAAGTCGGAATGCCGCGAAACTCACCGAGTCAAAGCGTTTCGCTGTTTGCGGAAGAAATCTGATGTAGAACAAGTAGCAGAAGCATAGATGCTCAAGAGGGATCACCCGAAATTCAAAGGCAACTGAATTTCGGCAACTGGGCATCGAAGTAGGAAAGCTGCGAAACTCACCGAGGCAAAGCCTTTCTCTGTTTGCGGAAGAAATCTGATGTAGAACAAGTAGCAGAAGCATACATGCTCAAGAGGGATCACCCGAAATTCAAAGGCAACTGAATTTCAGAAACTGGGCTATCGAAGTCGGAATGCCGCGAAACTCACCGAGTCAAAGCGTTTCGCTGTTTGCGGAAGAAAGTCTGATGTAGAACAAGTAGCAGAAGCATACATGCTCAAGAGGGATCACCCGAAATTCAAAGGCAACTGAATTTCGGCAACCGGGCATCGAAGTCGGAATGCCGCGAAACTCACCGAGTCAAAGCGTTTCGCCGTTTGCGGAAGAAAGTCTGATGTAGAACAAGTAGCAGAAGCATACATGCTCAAGAGGGATCACCCGAAATTCAAAGGCAACTGAATTTCGGCAACCGGGGCATCGAAGTCGGAATGCCGCGAAACTCACCGAGTCAAAGCGTTTCGCCGTTTGCGAAGAAAGTCTGATGTAGAACAAGTAGCAGAAGCATACATGCTCAAGAGGGATCACCCGAAATTCAAAGGCAACTGAATTTCGGCAACCGGGCATCGAAGTCGGAATGCCGCGAAACTCACCGAGTCAAAGCGTTTCGCCGTTTGCGGAAGAAAGTCTGATGTAGAACAAGTAGCAGAAGCATACATGCTCAAGAGGGATCACCCGAAATTCAAAGGCAACTGAATTTCGGCAACCGGGCATCGAAGTCGGAATGCCGCGAAACTCACCGAGTCAAAGCGTTTCGCTGTTTGCGGAAGAAAGTCTGATGTAGAACAAGTAGCAGAAGCATACATGCTCAAGAGGGATCACCCGAAATTCAAAGGCAACTGAATTTCGGCAACCGGGCATCGAAGTCGGAATGCCGCGAAACTCACCGAGTCAAAGCGTTTCGCCGTTTGCGGAAGAAAGTCTGATGTAGAACAAGTAGCAGAAGCATACATGCTCAAGAGGGATCACCCGAAATTCAAAGGCAACTGAATTTCGGCAACCGGGCATCGAAGTCGGAATGCCGCGAAACTCACCGAGTCAAAGCGTTTCGCTGTTTGCGAAGAAAGTCTGATGTAGAACAAGTAGCAGAAGCATACATGCTCAAGAGGGATCACCCGAAATTCAAAGGCAACTGAATTTCGGCAACCGGGCATCGAAGTCGGAATGCCGCGAAACTCACCGAGTCAAAGCGTTTCGCCGTTTGCGGAAGAAAGTCTGATGTAGAACAAGTAGCAGAAGCATACATGCTCAAGAGGGATCACCCGAAATTCAAAGGCAACTGAATTTCGGCAACCGGGCATCGAAGTCGGAATGCCGCGAAACTCACCGAGTCAAAGCGTTTCGCTGTTTGCGGAAGAAAGTCTGATGTAGAACAAGTAGCAGAAGCATACATGCTCAAGAGGGATCACCCGAAATTCAAAGGCAACTGAATTTCGGCAACCGGGCATCGAAGTCGGAATGCCGCGAAACTCACCGAGTCAAAGCGTTTCGCCGTTTGCGGAAGAAAGTCTGATGTAGAACAAGTAGCAGAAGCATACATGCTCAAGAGGGATCACCCGAAATTCAAAGGCAACTGAATTTCGGCAACCGGGCATCGAAGTCGGAATGCCGCGAAACTCACCGAGTCAAAGCGTTTCGCTGTTTGCGGAAGAAAGTCTGATGTAGAACAAGTAGCAGAAGCATACATGCTCAAGAGGGATCACCCGAAATTCAAAGGCAACTGAATTTCGGCAACCGGGGCATCGAAGTCGGAATGCCGCGAAACTCACCGAGTCAAAGCGTTTCGCCGTTTGCGGAAGAAAGTCTGATGTAGAACAAGTAGCAGAAGCATACATGCTCAAGAGGGATCACCCGAAATTCAAAGGCAACTGAATTTCGGCAACCGGGCATCGAAGTCGGAATGCCGCGAAACTCACCGAGTCAAAGCGTTTCGCTGTTTGCGGAAGAAAGTCTGATGTAGAACAAGTAGCAGAAGCATACATGCTCAAGAGGGATCACCCGAAATTCAAAGGCAACTGAATTTCGGCAACCGGGCATCGAAGTCGGAATGCCGCGAAACTCACCGAGTCAAAGCGTTTCGCCGTTTGCGGAAGAAAGTGATGTAGAACAAGTAGCAGAAGCATACATGCTCAAGAGGGATCACCCGAAATTCAAAGGCAACTGAATTTCGGCAAACGGGGCATCGAAGTCGGAATGCCGCGAAACTCACCGAGTCAAAGCGTTTCGCTGTTTGCGGAAGAAAGTCTGATGTAGAACAAGTAGCAGAAGCATACATGCTCAAGAGGGATCACCCGAAATTCAAAGGCAACTGAATTTCGGCAACCGGGCATCGAAGTCGGAATGCCGCGAAACTCACCGAGTCAAAGCGTTTCGCCTGTTTGCGGAAGAAGTCTGATGTAGAACAAGTAGCAGAAGCATACATGCTCAAGAGGGATCACCCGAAATTCAAAGGCAACTGAATTTCGGCAACCGGGCATCGAAGTCGGAATGCCGCGAAACTCACCGAGTCAAAGCGTTTCGCCGTTTGCGGAAGAAAGTCTGATGTAGAACAAGTAGCAGAAGCATACATGCTCAAGAGGGATCACCCGAAATTCAAAGGCAACTGAATTTCGGCAACCGGGCATCGAAGTCGGAATGCCGCGAAACTCACCGAGTCAAAGCGTTTCGCCGTTTGCGGAAGAAAGTCTGATGTAGAACAAGTAGCAGAAGCATACATGCTCAAGAGGGATCACCCGAAATTCAAAGGCAACTGAATTTCGGCAACCGGGCATCGAAGTCGGAATGCCGCGAAACTCACCGAGTCAAAGCGTTTCGCCGTTTGCGGAAGAAAGTCTGATGTAGAACAAGTAGCAGAAGCATACATGCTCAAGAGGGATCACCCGAAATTCAAAGGCAACTGAATTTCGGCAACCGGGCATCGAAGTCGGAATGCCGCGAAACTCACCGAGTCAAAGCGTTTCGCCGTTTGCGGAAGAAAGTCTGATGTAGAACAAGTAGCAGAAGCATACATGCTCAAGAGGGATCACCCGAAATTCAAAGGCAACTGAATTTCGGCAACCGGGCATCGAAGTCGGAATGCCGCGAAACTCACCGAGTCAAAGCGTTTCGCCGTTTGCGGAAGAAAGTCTGATGTAGAACAAGTAGCAGAAGCATACATGCTCAAGAGGGATCACCCGAAATTCAAAGGCAACTGAATTTCGGCAACCGGGGCATCGAAGTCGGAATGCCGCGAAACTCACCGAGTCAAAGCGTTTCGCCGTTTGCGGAAGAAAGTCTGATGTAGAACAAGTAGCAGAAGCATACATGCTCAAGAGGGATCACCCGAAATTCAAAGGCAACTGAATTTCGGCAACCGGCATCGAAGTCGGAATGCCGCGAAACTCACCGAGTCAAAGCGTTTGCCGTTTGCGGAAGAAAGTCTGATGTAGAACAAGTAGCAGAAGCATACATGCTCAAGAGGGATCACCCGAAATTCAAAGGCAACTGAATTTCGGCAACCGGGCATCGAAGTCGGAATGCCGCGAAACTCACCGAGTCAAAGCGTTTCGCCTTTGCGGAAGAAAGTCTGATGTAGAACAAGTAGCAGAAGCATACATGCTCAAGAGGGATCACCCGAAATTCAAAGGCAACTGAATTTCGGCAACCGGGCATCGAAGTCGGAATGCCGCGAAACTCACCGAGTCAAAGCGTTTCGCCGTTTGCGGAAGAAAGTCTGATGTAGAACAAGTAGCAGAAGCATACATGCTCAAGAGGGATCACCCGAAATTCAAAGGCAACTGAATTTCGGCAACCGGGCATCGAAGTCGGAATGCCGCGAAACTCACCGAGTCAAAGCGTTTCGCCGTTTGCGGAAGAAGTCTGATGTAGAACAAGTAGCAGAAGCATACATGCTCAAGAGGGATCACCCGAAATTCAAAGGCAACTGAATTTCGGCAACCGGGGCATCGAAGTCGGAATGCCGCGAAACTCACCGAGTCAAAGCGTTTCGCCGTTTGCGGAAGAAAGTCTGATGTAGAACAAGTAGCAGAAGCATACATGCTCAAGAGGGATCACCCGAAATTCAAAGGCAACTGAATTTCGGCAACCGGGGCATCGAAGTCGGAATGCCGCGAAACTCACCGAGTCAAAGCGTTTCGCCGTTTGCGGAAGAAAGTCTGATGTAGAACAAGTAGCAGAAGCATACATGCTCAAGAGGGATCACCCGAAATTCAAAGGCAACTGAATTTCGGCAACCGGGGCATCGAAGTCGGAATGCCGCGAAACTCACCGAGTCAAAGCGTTTCGCCGTTTGCGGAAGAAAGTCTGATGTAGAACAAGTAGCAGAAGCATACATGCTCAAGAGGGATCACCCGAAATTCAAAGGCAACTGAATTTCGGCAACCGGGCATCGAAGTCGGAATGCCGCGAAACTCACCGAGTCAAAGCGTTTCGCCGTTTGCGAGAAAAGTCTGATGTAGAACAAGTAGCAGAAGCATACATGCTCAAGAGGGATCACCCGAAATTCAAAGGCAACTGAATTTCGGCAACCGGGCATCGAAGTCGGAATGCCGCGAAACTCACCGAGTCAAAGCGTTTCGCCGTTTGCGGAAGAAAGTCTGATGTAGAACAAGTAGCAGAAGCATACATGCTCAAGAGGGATCACCCGAAATTCAAAGGCAACTGAATTTCGGCAACCGGGGCATCGAAGTCGGAATGCCGCGAAACTCACCGAGTCAAAGCGTTTCGCCGTTTGCGGAAGAAGTCTGATGTAGAACAAGTAGCAGAAGCATACATGCTCAAGAGGGATCACCCGAAATTCAAAGGCAACTGAATTTCGGCAACCGGGCATCGAAGTCGGAATGCCGCGAAACTCACCGAGTCAAAGCGTTTCGCCGTTTGCGGAAGAAAGTCTGATGTAGAACAAGTAGCAGAAGCATACATGCTCAAGAGGGATCACCCGAAATTCAAAGGCAACTGAATTTCGGCAACCGGGCATCGAAGTCGGAATGCCGCGAAACTCACCGAGTCAAAGCGTTTCGCCGTTTGCGGAAGAAAGTCTGATGTAGAACAAGTAGCAGAAGCATACATGCTCAAGAGGGATCACCCGAAATTCAAAGGCAACTGAATTTCGGCAACCGGGCATCGAAGTCGGAATGCCGCGAAACTCACCGAGTCAAAGCGTTTCGCCGTTTGCGGAAGAAAGTCTGATGTAGAACAAGTAGCAGAAGCATACATGCTCAAGAGGGATCACCCGAAATTCAAAGGCAACTGAATTTCGGCAACCGGGCATCGAAGTCGGAATGCCGCGAAACTCACCGAGTCAAAGCGTTTCGCCGTTTGCGGAAGAAAGTCTGATGTAGAACAAGTAGCAGAAGCATACATGCTCAAGAGGGATCACCCGAAATTCAAAGGCAACTGAATTTCGGCAACCGGGGCATCGAAGTCGGAATGCCGCGAAACTCACCGAGTCAAAGCGTTTCGCCGTTTGCGGAAGAAAGTCTGATGTAGAACAAGTAGCAGAAGCATACATGCTCAAGAGGGATCACCCGAAATTCAAAGGCAACTGAATTTCGGCAACCGGGGCATCGAAGTCGGAATGCCGCGAAACTCACCGAGTCAAAGCGTTTCGCCGTTTGCGGAAGAAGTCTGATGTAGAACAAGTAGCAGAAGCATACATGCTCAAGAGGGATCACCCGAAATTCAAAGGCAACTGAATTTCGGCAACCGGGCATCGAAGTCGGAATGCCGCGAAACTCACCGAGTCAAAGCGTTTCGCCTTGCGGAAGAAAGTCTGATGTAGAACAAGTAGCAGAAGCATACATGCTCAAGAGGGATCACCCGAAATTCAAAGGCAACTGAATTTCGGCAACCGGGCATCGAAGTCGGAATGCCGCGAAACTCACCGAGTCAAAGCGTTTCGCCGTTTGCGGAAGAAAGTCTGATGTAGAACAAGTAGCAGAAGCATACATGCTCAAGAGGGATCACCCGAAATTCAAAGGCAACTGAATTTCGGCAACCGGGCATCGAAGTCGGAATGCCGCGAAACTCACCGAGTCAAAGCGTTTCGCCGTTTGCGGAAGAAAGTCTGATGTAGAACAAGTAGCAGAAGCATACATGCTCAAGAGGGATCACCCGAAATTCAAAGGCAACTGAATTTCGGCAACCGGGGCATCGAAGTCGGAATGCCGCGAAACTCACCGAGTCAAAGCGTTTCGCCGTTTGCGGAAGAAAGTCTGATGTAGAACAAGTAGCAGAAGCATACATGCTCAAGAGGGATCACCCGAAATTCAAAGGCAACTGAATTTCGGCAACCGGGGCATCGAAGTCGGAATGCCGCGAAACTCACCGAGTCAAAGCGTTTCGCCGTTTGCGGAAGAAGTGTGATGTAGAACAAGTAGCAGAAGCATACATGCTCAAGAGGGATCACCCGAAATTCAAAGGCAACTGAATTTCGGCAACCGGGGCATCGAAGTCGGAATGCCGCGAAACTCACCGAGTCAAAGCGTTTCGCCGTTTGCGGAAGAAGTCTGATGTAGAACAAGTAGCAGAAGCATACATGCTCAAGAGGGATCACCCGAAATTCAAAGGCAACTGAATTTCGGCAACCGGGGCATCGAAGTCGGAATGCCGCGAAACTCACCGAGTCAAAGCGTTTCGCCGTTTGCGGAAGAAGTCTGATGTAGAACAAGTAGCAGAAGCATACATGCTCAAGAGGGATCACCCGAAATTCAAAGGCAACTGAATTTCGGCAACCGGGGCATCGAAGTCGGAATGCCGCGAAACTCACCGAGTCAAAGCGTTTCGCCGTTTGCGGAAGGAAGTCTGATGTAGAACAAGTAGCAGAAGCATACATGCTCAAGAGGGATCACCCGAAATTCAAAGGCAACTGAATTTCGGCAACCGGGGCATCGAAGTCGGAATGCCGCGAAACTCACCGAGTCAAAGCGTTTCGCCGTTTGCGGAAGAAGTCTGATGTAGAACAAGTAGCAGAAGCATACATGCTCAAGAGGGATCACCCGAAATTCAAAGGCAACTGAATTTCGGCAACCGGGGCATCGAAGTCGGAATGCCGCGAAACTCACCGAGTCAAAGCGTTTCGCCGTTTGCGGAAGAAGTCTGATGTAGAACAAGTAGCAGAAGCATACATGCTCAAGAGGGATCACCCGAAATTCAAAGGCAACTGAATTTCGGCAACCGGGCATCGAAGTCGGAATGCCGCGAAACTCACCGAGTCAAAGCGTTTCGCCGTTTGCGGAAGAAGTCTGATGTAGAACAAGTAGCAGAAGCATACATGCTCAAGAGGGATCACCCGAAATTCAAAGGCAACTGAATTTCGGCAACCGGGGCATCGAAGTCGGAATGCCGCGAAACTCACCGAGTCAAAGCGTTTCGCGTTTGCGGAAGAAGTCTGATGTAGAACAAGTAGCAGAAGCATACATGCTCAAGAGGGATCACCCGAAATTCAAAGGCAACTGAATTTCGGCAACCGGGGCATCGAAGTCGGAATGCCGCGAAACTCACCGAGTCAAAGCGTTTCGCCGTTTGCGGAAGAAGTCTGATGTAGAACAAGTAGCAGAAGCATACATGCTCAAGAGGGATCACCCGAAATTCAAAGGCAACTGAATTTCGGCAACCGGGGCATCGAAGTCGGAATGCCGCGAAACTCACCGAGTCAAAGCGTTTCGCCGTTTGCGGAAGAAGTCTGATGTAGAACAAGTAGCAGAAGCATACATGCTCAAGAGGGATCACCCGAAATTCAAAGGCAACTGAATTTCGGCAACCGGGGCATCGAAGTCGGAATGCCGCGAAACTCACCGAGTCAAAGCGTTTCGCCGTTTGCGGAAGAAGTCTGATGTAGAACAAGTAGCAGAAGCATACATGCTCAAGAGGGATCACCCGAAATTCAAAGGCAACTGAATTTCGGCAACCGGGCATCGAAGTCGGAATGCCGCGAAACTCACCGAGTCAAAGCGTTTCGCCGTTTGGGAAGGAAGTCTGATGTAGAACAAGTAGCAGAAGCATACATGCTCAAGAGGGATCACCCGAAATTCAAAGGCAACTGAATTTCGGCAACCGGGGCATCGAAGTCGGAATGCCGCGAAACTCACCGAGTCAAAGCGTTTCGCCGTTTGCGGAAGGAAGTGTGATGTAGAACAAGTAGCAGAAGCATACATGCTCAAGAGGGATCACCCGAAATTCAAAGGCAACTGAATTTCGGCAACCGGGGCATCGAAGTCGGAATGCCGCGAAACTCACCGAGTCAAAGCGTTTCGCCGTTTGCGGAAGAAGTGTGATGTAGAACAAGTAGCAGAAGCATACATGCTCAAGAGGGATCACCCGAAATTCAAAGGCAACTGAATTTCGGCAACCGGGGCATCGAAGTCGGAATGCCGCGAAACTCACCGAGTCAAAGCGTTTCGCCGTTTGCGGAAGAAGTGTGATGTAGAACAAGTAGCAGAAGCATACATGCTCAAGAGGGATCACCCGAAATTCAAAGGCAACTGAATTTCGGCAACCGGGGCATCGAAGTCGGAATGCCGCGAAACTCACCGAGTCAAAGCGTTTCGCCGTTTGCGGAAGAAGTGTGATGTAGAACAAGTAGCAGAAGCATACATGCTCAAGAGGGATCACCCGAAATTCAAAGGCAACTGAATTTCGGAAACCGGGGCATCGAAGTCGGAATGCCGCGAAACTCACCAAGTCAAAGCGTTTCGTCGTTTGCGGAAGGAAGTGTGATGTAGACCACTAGCAGACGCATACATGCTCAAGAGGGATCACCCGAAATTCAAAGGCAACTGAATTTCGGCAACCGGGGCATCGAAGTCGGAATGCCGCGAAACTCGCCGAGTCAAAGCGTTTCGTTGTTTGCGTGAGGAATTCTGATGTAGAACAAGTAGCAGAAGCATACATGCTCAAGAGGGATCACCCGAAATTCAAAGGCAACTGAATTTCGGCAACCGGGGCATCGAAGTCGGAATGCCGCGAAACTCACCGAGTCAAAGCGTTTCGCTGTTTGCGGAAGGAAGTGTGATGTAGAACAACTAGCAGAAGCATGCTCAAGAGGGATCACCCGAAATTCAAAGGCAATTGAATTTCGGCAACCGGGGCATCGAAGTCGGAATGCCGCGAAACTCACCGAGTCAAAGCGTTTCGTTGTTTGCGGAAGGAAGTGTGATGTAGAACAAGTAGCAGAAGCATACATGCTCAAGAGGGATCACCCGAAATTCAAAGGCAACTGAATTTCGGCAACCGAGGCATCGAAGTCGGAATGCCGCGAAACTCAACGAGTCAAATGGTTTCGCCGTTTGCGGAAAGAAGTGTGATGTAGAACAAGTAGCAGAAGCATACATGCTCAAGAGGGATCACCCGAAATTCAAAGGCAACTGAATTTCGGCAACCGGGGCATCGAAGTCGGAATGCAGCGAAACTCACCGAGTCAAAGCGTTTCGCCGTTTGCGGAAGGAAGTGTGATGTAGAACAAGTAGCAGAAGCATACATGCTCAAGAGGGATCACCCGAAATTCAAAGGCAACTGAATTTCGGCAACCGGGGCATCGAAGTCGGAATGCCGCGAAACTCACCGAGTCAAAGCGTTTCGCCGTTTGCGGAAAGAAGTGTGATGTAGAACAAGTAGCAGAAGCATACATGCTCAAGAGGGATCACCCGAAATTCAAAGGCAACTGAATTTCGGCAACCGGGGCATCGAAGTCGGAATGCCGCGAAACTCACCGAGTCAAAGCGTTTCGCCGTTTGCGGAAGGAAGTGTGATGTAGAACAAGTAGCAGAAGCATACATGCTCAAGAGGGATCACCCGAAATTCAAAGGCAACTGAATTTCGGCAACCGGGCATCGAAGTCGGAATGCCGCGAAACTCACCGAGTCAAAGCGTTTCGCCGTTTGCGGAAGGAAGTGTGATGTAGAACAAGTAGCAGAAGCATACATGCTCAAGAGGGATCACCCGAAATTCAAAGGCAACTGAATTTCGGCAACCGGGGCATCGAAGTCGGAATGCCGAAACTCACCGAGTCAAAGCGTTTCGCCGTTTGCGGAAGGAAGTCTGATGTAGAACAAGTAGCAGAAGCATACATGCTCAAGAGGGATCACCCGAAATTCAAAGGCAACTGAATTTCGGCAACCGGGCATCGAAGTCGGAATGCCGCGAAACTCACCGAGTCAAAGCGTTTCGCCGTTTGCGGAAGAAGTGTGATGTAGAACAAGTAGCAGAAGCATACATGCTCAAGAGGGATCACCCGAAATTCAAAGGCAACTGAATTTCGGCAACCGGGGCATCGAAGTCGGAATGCCGCGAAACTCACCGAGTCAAAGCGTTTCGCCGTTTGCGGAAGGAAGTGTGATGTAGAACAAGTAGCAGAAGCATACATGCTCAAGAGGGATCACCCGAAATTCAAAGGCAACTGAATTTCGGCAACCGGGGCATCGAAGTCGGAATGCCGCGAAACTCACCGAGTCAAAGCGTTTCGCCGTTTGCGGAAGAAGTGTGATGTAGAACAAGTAGCAGAAGCATACATGCTCAAGAGGGATCACCCGAAATTCAAAGGCAACTGAATTTCGGCAACCGGGGCATCGAAGTCGGAATGCCGCGAAACTCACCGAGTCAAAGCGTTTCGCCGTTTGCGGAAGGAAGTCTGATGTAGAACAAGTAGCAGAAGCATACATGCTCAAGAGGGATCACCCGAAATTCAAAGGCAACTGAATTTCGGCAACCGGGGCATCGAAGTCGGAATGCCGCGAAACTCACCGAGTCAAAGCGTTTCGCCGTTTGCGGAAGAAGTGTGATGTAGAACAAGTAGCAGAAGCATACATGCTCAAGAGGGATCACCCGAAATTCAAAGGCAACTGAATTTCGGCAACCGGGGCATCGAAGTCGGAATGCCGCGAAACTCACCGAGTCAAAGCGTTTCGCCGTTTGCGGAAGGAAGTCTGATGTAGAACAAGTAGCAGAAGCATACATGCTCAAGAGGGATCACCCGAAATTCAAAGGCAACTGAATTTCGGCAACCGGGGCATCGAAGTCGGAATGCCGCGAAACTCACCGAGTCAAAGCGTTTCGCCTTTGCGGAAGGAAGTGTGATGTAGAACAAGTAGCAGAAGCATACATGCTCAAGAGGGATCACCCGAAATTCAAAGGCAACTGAATTTCGGCAACGGGGCATCGAAGTCGGAATGCCGCGAAACTCACCGAGTCAAAGCGTTTCGCCGTTTGCGGAAGGAAGTGTGATGTAGAACAAGTAGCAGAAGCATACATGCTCAAGAGGGATCACCCGAAATTCAAAGGCAACTGAATTTCGGCAACCGGGCATCGAAGTCGGAATGCCGCGAAACTCACCGAGTCAAAGCGTTTCGCCGTTTGCGGAAGGAAGTGTGATGTAGAACAAGTAGCAGAAGCATACATGCTCAAGAGGGATCACCCGAAATTCAAAGGCAACTGAATTTCGGCAACCGGGCATCGAAGTCGGAATGCCGCGAAACTCACCGAGTCAAAGCGTTTCGCCGTTTGCGGAAGGAAGTGTGATGTAGAACAAGTAGCAGAAGCATACATGCTCAAGAGGGATCACCCGAAATTCAAAGGCAACTGAATTTCGGCAACCGGGGCATCGAAGTCGGAATGCCGCGAAACTCACCGAGTCAAAGCGTTTCGCCGTTTGCGGAAGGAAGTGTGATGTAGAACAAGTAGCAGAAGCATACATGCTCAAGAGGGATCACCCGAAATTCAAAGGCAACTGAATTTCGGCAACCGGGGCATCGAAGTCGGAATGCCGCGAAACTCACCGAGTCAAAGCGTTTCGCCGTTTGCGGAAGAAGTGTGATGTAGAACAAGTAGCAGAAGCATACATGCTCAAGAGGGATCACCCGAAATTCAAAGGCAACTGAATTTCGGCAACCGGGGCATCGAAGTCGGAATGCCGCGAAACTCACCGAGTCAAAGCGTTTGGCCATTTGCGGAAGAAGTGTGATGTAGAACAAGTAGCAGAAGCATACATGCTCAAGAGGGATCACCCGAAATTCAAAGGCAACTGAATTTCGGCAACCGGGGCATCGAAGTCGGAATGCCGCGAAACTCACCGAGTCAAAGCGTTTCGCCGTTTGCGGAAGAAGTGTGATGTAGAACAAGTAGCAGAAGCATACATGCTCAAGAGGGATCACCCGAAATTCAAAGGCAACTGAATTTCGGCAACCGGGGCATCGAAGTCGGAATGCCGCGAAACTCACCGAGTGAAAGCGTTTCGCTTTTTGGGGAAGGAAGTGTGATGTAGAACAAGTAGCAGAAGCATACATGCTCAAGAGGGATCACCCGAAATTCAAAGGCAACTGAATTTCGGCAACCGGGGCATCGAAGTCGGAATGCCGCGAAACTCACCGAGTCAAAGCGTTTCGCTGTTTGCGGAAGGAAGTGTGATGTAGAACAAGTAGCAGAACAATACATGCTCAAGAGGGATCACCCGAAATTCAAAGGCAACTGAATTTCGGCAACCGGGGCATCGAAGTCGGAATGCCGCGAAACTCACCGAGTCAAAGCGTTTCGCCATTTGCGGAAGGAAGTGTGATGTAGAACAAGTAGCAGAAGCATACATGCTCAAGAGGGATCACCCGAAATTCAAAGGCAACTGAATTTCGGCAACCGGGGCATCGAAGTCGGAATGCCGCGAAACTCACCGAGTCAAAGCGTTTCGCCGTTAGCGAAAGGAAGTGTGATGTAGAACAAGTAGCAGAAGCATACATGCTCAAGAGGGATCACCCGAAATTCAAAGGCAACTGAATTTCGGCAACGGGGCATCGAAGTCGGAATGCCGCGAAACTCACCGAGTCAAAGCGTTTCGCCGTTTGCGGAAGGAAGTGTGATGTAGAACAAGTAGCAGAAGCATACATGCTCAAGAGGGATCACCCGAAATTCAAAGGCAACTGAATTTCGGCAACGGGGCATCGAAGTCGGAATGCCGCGAAACTCACCGAGTCAAAGCGTTTCGCCGTTTGCGGAAGAAGTGTGATGTAGAACAAGTAGCAGAAGCATACATGCTCAAGAGGGATCACCCGAAATTCAAAGGCAACTGAATTTCGGCAACCGGGGCATCGAAGTCGGAATGCCGCGAAACTCACCGAGTCAAAGCGTTTCGCCTTTGCGGAAGGAAGTGTGATGTAGAACAAGTAGCAGAAGCATACATGCTCAAGAGGGATCACCCGAAATTCAAAGGCAACTGAATTTCGGCAACCGGGGCATCGAAGTCGGAATGCCGCGAAACTCACCGAGTCAAAGCGTTTCGCCGTTTGCGGAAGGAAGTGTGATGTAGAACAAGTAGCAGAAGCATACATGCTCAAGAGGGATCACCCGAAATTCAAAGGCAACTGAATTTCGGCAACCGGGGCATCGAAGTCGGAATGCCGCGAAACTCACCGAGTCAAAGCGTTTCGCCGTTTGCGGAAGAAGTGTGATGTAGAACAAGTAGCAGAAGCATACATGCTCAAGAGGGATCACCCGAAATTCAAAGGCAACTGAATTTCGGCAACCGGGGCATCGAAGTCGGAATGCCGCGAAACTCACCGAGTCAAAGCGTTTCGCCGTTTGCGGAAGGAAGTGTGATGTAGAACAAGTAGCAGAAGCATACATGCTCAAGAGGGATCACCCGAAATTCAAAGGCAACTGAATTTCGGCAACCGGGCATCGAAGTCGGAATGCCGCGAAACTCACCGAGTCAAAGCGTTTCGCCGTTTGCGGAAGGAAGTGTGATGTAGAACAAGTAGCAGAAGCATACATGCTCAAGAGGGATCACCCGAAATTCAAAGGCAACTGAATTTCGGCAACCGGGGCATCGAAGTCGGAATGCCGCGAAACTCACCGAGTCAAAGCGTTTCGCCGTTTGCGGAAGAAGTGTGATGTAGAACAAGTAGCAGAAGCATACATGCTCAAGAGGGATCACCCGAAATTCAAAGGCAACTGAATTTCGGCAACCGGGGCATCGAAGTCGGAATGCCGCGAAACTCACCGAGTCAAAGCGTTTCGCCGTTTGCGGAAGGAAGTGTGATGTAGAACAAGTAGCAGAAGCATACATGCTCAAGAGGGATCACCCGAAATTCAAAGGCAACTGAATTTCGGCAACCGGGGCATCGAAGTCGGAATGCCGCGAAACTCACCGAGTCAAAGCGTTTCGCCGTTTGCGGAAGGAAGTGTGATGTAGAACAAGTAGCAGAAGCATACATGCTCAAGAGGGATCACCCGAAATTCAAAGGCAACTGAATTTCGGCAACCGGGGCATCGAAGTCGGAATGCCGCGAAACTCACCGAGTCAAAGCGTTTCGCCGTTTGCGGAAGAAGTGTGATGTAGAACAAGTAGCAGAAGCATACATGCTCAAGAGGGATCACCCGAAATTCAAAGGCAACTGAATTTCGGCAACCGGGGCATCGAAGTCGGAATGCCGCGAAACTCACCGAGTCAAAGCGTTTCGCCGTTTGCGGAAGGAAGTGTGATGTAGAACAAGTAGCAGAAGCATACATGCTCAAGAGGGATCACCCGAAATTCAAAGGCAACTGAATTTCGGCAACCGGGGCATCGAAGTCGGAATGCCGCGAAACTCACCGAGTCAAAGCGTTTCGCCGTTTGCGGAAGAAGTGTGATGTAGAACAAGTAGCAGAAGCATACATGCTCAAGAGGGATCACCCGAAATTCAAAGGCAACTGAATTTCGGCAACCGGGGCATCGAAGTCGGAATGCCGCGAAACTCACCGAGTCAAAGCGTTTCGCCGTTTGCGGAAGGAAGTGTGATGTAGAACAAGTAGCAGAAGCATACATGCTCAAGAGGGATCACCCGAAATTCAAAGGCAACTGAATTTCGGCAACCGGGGCATCGAAGTCGGAATGCCGCGAAACTCACCGAGTCAAAGCGTTTCGCCGTTTGCGGAAGGAAGTGTGATGTAGAACAAGTAGCAGAAGCATACATGCTCAAGAGGGATCACCCGAAATTCAAAGGCAACTGAATTTCGGCAACCGGGGCATCGAAGTCGGAATGCCGCGAAACTCACCGAGTCAAAGCGTTTCGCCGTTTGCGGAAGGAAGTGTGATGTAGAACAAGTAGCAGAAGCATACATGCTCAAGAGGGATCACCCGAAATTCAAAGGCAACTGAATTTCGGCAACCGGGGCATCGAAGTCGGAATGCCGCGAAACTCACCGAGTCAAAGCGTTTCGCCGTTTGCGGAAGAAGTGTGATGTAGAACAAGTAGCAGAAGCATACATGCTCAAGAGGGATCACCCGAAATTCAAAGGCAACTGAATTTCGGCAACCGGGGCATCGAAGTCGGAATGCCGCGAAACTCACCGAGTCAAAGCGTTTCGCCGTTTGCGGAAGAGAAGTGTGATGTAGAACAAGTAGCAGAAGCATACATGCTCAAGAGGGATCACCCGAAATTCAAAGGCAACTGAATTTCGGCAACGGGGCATCGAAGTCGGAATGCCGCGAAACTCACCGAGTCAAAGCGTTTCGCCGTTTGCGGAAGAAGTGTGATGTAGAACAAGTAGCAGAAGCATACATGCTCAAGAGGGATCACCCGAAATTCAAAGGCAACTGAATTTCGGCAACCGGGGCATCGAAGTCGGAATGCCGCGAAACTCACCGAGTCAAAGCGTTTCGCCGTTTGCGGAAGGAAGTGTGATGTAGAACAAGTAGCAGAAGCATACATGCTCAAGAGGGATCACCCGAAATTCAAAGGCAACTGAATTTCGGCAACCGGGGCATCGAAGTCGGAATGCCGCGAAACTCACCGAGTCAAAGCGTTTCGCCGTTTGCGGAAGGAAGTCTGATGTAGAACAAGTAGCAGAAGCATACATGCTCAAGAGGGATCACCCGAAATTCAAAGGCAACTGAATTTCGGCAACCGGGGCATCGAAGTCGGAATGCCGCGAAACTCACCGAGTCAAAGCGTTTCGCCGTTTGCGGAAGGAAGTGTGATGTAGAACAAGTAGCAGAAGCATACATGCTCAAGAGGGATCACCCGAAATTCAAAGGCAACTGAATTTCGGCAACCGGGGCATCGAAGTCGGAATGCCGCGAAACTCACCGAGTCAAAGCGTTTCGCCGTTTGCGGAAGAAGTGTGATGTAGAACAAGTAGCAGAAGCATACATGCTCAAGAGGGATCACCCGAAATTCAAAGGCAACTGAATTTCGGCAACCGGGGCATCGAAGTCGGAATGCCGCGAAACTCACCGAGTCAAAGCGTTTCGCCGTTTGCGGAAGGAAGTGTGATGTAGAACAAGTAGCAGAAGCATACATGCTCAAGAGGGATCACCCGAAATTCAAAGGCAACTGAATTTCGGCAACCGGGGCATCGAAGTCGGAATGCCGCGAAACTCACCGAGTCAAAGCGTTTCGCCGTTTGCGGAAGGAAGTGTGATGTAGAACAAGTAGCAGAAGCATACATGCTCAAGAGGGATCACCCGAAATTCAAAGGCAACTGAATTTCGGCAACCGGGGCATCGAAGTCGGAATGCCGCGAAACTCACCGAGTCAAAGCGTTTCGCCGTTTGCGGAAGAAGTGTGATGTAGAACAAGTAGCAGAAGCATACATGCTCAAGAGGGATCACCCGAAATTCAAAGGCAACTGAATTTCGGCAACCGGGGCATCGAAGTCGGAATGCCGCGAAACTCACCGAGTCAAAGCGTTTCGCCGTTTGCGGAAGAAGTCTGATGTAGAACAAGTAGCAGAAGCATACATGCTCAAGAGGGATCACCCGAAATTCAAAGGCAACTGAATTTCGGCAACCGGGCATCGAAGTCGGAATGCCGCGAAACTCACCGAGTCAAAGCGTTTCGCCGTTTGCGGAAGGAAGTCTGATGTAGAACAAGTAGCAGAAGCATACATGCTCAAGAGGGATCACCCGAAATTCAAAGGCAACTGAATTTCGGCAACCGGGGCATCGAAGTCGGAATGCCGCGAAACTCACCGAGTCAAAGCGTTTCGCCGTTTGCGGAAGAAAGTGTGATGTAGAACAAGTAGCAGAAGCATACATGCTCAAGAGGGATCACCCGAAATTCAAAGGCAACTGAATTTCGGCAACCGGGGCATCGAAGTCGGAATGCCGCGAAACTCACCGAGTCAAAGCGTTTCGCCGTTTGCGGAAGGAAGTGTGATGTAGAACAAGTAGCAGAAGCATACATGCTCAAGAGGGATCACCCGAAATTCAAAGGCAACTGAATTTCGGCAACCGGGGCATCGAAGTCGGAATGCCGCGAAACTCACCGAGTCAAAGCGTTTCGCCGTTTGCGGAAGAAGTGTGATGTAGAACAAGTAGCAGAAGCATACATGCTCAAGAGGGATCACCCGAAATTCAAAGGCAACTGAATTTCGGCAACCGGGGCATCGAAGTCGGAATGCCGCGAAACTCACCGAGTCAAAGCGTTTCGCCGTTTGCGGAAGGAAGTGTGATGTAGAACAAGTAGCAGAAGCATACATGCTCAAGAGGGATCACCCGAAATTCAAAGGCAACTGAATTTCGGCAACCGGGGCATCGAAGTCGGAATGCCGCGAAACTCACCGAGTCAAAGCGTTTCGCCGTTTGCGGAAGAAGTCTGATGTAGAACAAGTAGCAGAAGCATACATGCTCAAGAGGGATCACCCGAAATTCAAAGGCAACTGAATTTCGGCAACCGGGGCATCGAAGTCGGAATGCCGCGAAACTCACCGAGTCAAAGCGTTTCGCCGTTTGCGGAAGGAAGTCTGATGTAGAACAAGTAGCAGAAGCATACATGCTCAAGAGGGATCACCCGAAATTCAAAGGCAACTGAATTTCGGCAACCGGGGCATCGAAGTCGGAATGCCGCGAAACTCACCGAGTCAAAGCGTTTCGCCGTTTGCGGAAGGAAGTGTGATGTAGAACAAGTAGCAGAAGCATACATGCTCAAGAGGGATCACCCGAAATTCAAAGGCAACTGAATTTCGGCAACCGGGGCATCGAAGTCGGAATGCCGCGAAACTCACCGAGTCAAAGCGTTTCGCCGTTTGCGGAAGGAAGTCTGATGTAGAACAAGTAGCAGAAGCATACATGCTCAAGAGGGATCACCCGAAATTCAAAGGCAACTGAATTTCGGCAACCGGGGCATCGAAGTCGGAATGCCGCGAAACTCACCGAGTCAAAGCGTTTCGCCGTTTGCGGAAGGAAGTGTGATGTAGAACAAGTAGCAGAAGCATACATGCTCAAGAGGGATCACCCGAAATTCAAAGGCAACTGAATTTCGGCAACCGGGGCATCGAAGTCGGAATGCCGCGAAACTCACCGAGTCAAAGCGTTTCGCCGTTTGCGGAAGGAAGTGTGATGTAGAACAAGTAGCAGAAGCATACATGCTCAAGAGGGATCACCCGAAATTCAAAGGCAACTGAATTTCGGCAACCGGGGCATCGAAGTCGGAATGCCGCGAAACTCACCGAGTCAAAGCGTTTCGCCGTTTGCGGAAGGAAGTGTGATGTAGAACAAGTAGCAGAAGCATACATGCTCAAGAGGGATCACCCGAAATTCAAAGGCAACTGAATTTCGGCAACCGGGGCATCGAAGTCGGAATGCCGCGAAACTCACCGAGTCAAAGCGTTTCGCCGTTTGCGGAAGGAAGTGTGATGTAGAACAAGTAGCAGAAGCATACATGCTCAAGAGGGATCACCCGAAATTCAAAGGCAACTGAATTTCGGCAACCGGGGCATCGAAGTCGGAATGCCGCGAAACTCACCGAGTCAAAGCGTTTCGCCGTTTGCGGAAGAAGTGTGATGTAGAACAAGTAGCAGAAGCATACATGCTCAAGAGGGATCACCCGAAATTCAAAGGCAACTGAATTTCGGCAACCGGGGCATCGAAGTCGGAATGCCGCGAAACTCACCGAGTCAAAGCGTTTCGCCGTTTGCGGAAGAAAGTCTGATGTAGAACAAGTAGCAGAAGCATACATGCTCAAGAGGGATCACCCGAAATTCAAAGGCAACTGAATTTCGGCAACCGGGGCATCGAAGTCGGAATGCCGCGAAACTCACCGAGTCAAAGCGTTTCGCCGTTTGCGGAAGGAAGTGTGATGTAGAACAAGTAGCAGAAGCATACATGCTCAAGAGGGATCACCCGAAATTCAAAGGCAACTGAATTTCGGCAACCGGGGCATCGAAGTCGGAATGCCGCGAAACTCACCGAGTCAAAGCGTTTCGCCGTTTGCGGAAGGAAGTGTGATGTAGAACAAGTAGCAGAAGCATACATGCTCAAGAGGGATCACCCGAAATTCAAAGGCAACTGAATTTCGGCAACCGGGGCATCGAAGTCGGAATGCCGCGAAACTCACCGAGTCAAAGCGTTTCGCCGTTTGCGGAAGGAAGTGTGATGTAGAACAAGTAGCAGAAGCATACATGCTCAAGAGGGATCACCCGAAATTCAAAGGCAACTGAATTTCGGCAACCGGGCATCGAAGTCGGAATGCCGCGAAACTCACCGAGTCAAAGCGTTTCGCCGTTTGCGGAAGAAGTGTGATGTAGAACAAGTAGCAGAAGCATACATGCTCAAGAGGGATCACCCGAAATTCAAAGGCAACTGAATTTCGGCAACCGGGGCATCGAAGTCGGAATGCCGCGAAACTCACCGAGTCAAAGCGTTTCGCCGTTTGCGGAAGGAAGTGTGATGTAGAACAAGTAGCAGAAGCATACATGCTCAAGAGGGATCACCCGAAATTCAAAGGCAACTGAATTTCGGCAACCGGGGCATCGAAGTCGGAATGCCGCGAAACTCACCGAGTCAAAGCGTTTCGCCGTTTGCGGAAGGAAGTGTGATGTAGAACAAGTAGCAGAAGCATACATGCTCAAGAGGGATCACCCGAAATTCAAAGGCAACTGAATTTCGGCAACCGGGGCATCGAAGTCGGAATGCCGCGAAACTCACCGAGTCAAAGCGTTTCGCCGTTTGCGGAAGGAAGTGTGATGTAGAACAAGTAGCAGAAGCATACATGCTCAAGAGGGATCACCCGAAATTCAAAGGCAACTGAATTTCGGCAACCGGGGCATCGAAGTCGGAATGCCGCGAAACTCACCGAGTCAAAGCGTTTCGCCGTTTGCGGAAGGAAGTGTGATGTAGAACAAGTAGCAGAAGCATACATGCTCAAGAGGGATCACCCGAAATTCAAAGGCAACTGAATTTCGGCAACCGGGGCATCGAAGTCGGAATGCCGCGAAACTCACCGAGTCAAAGCGTTTCGCCTTTGCGGAAGGAAGTGTGATGTAGAACAAGTAGCAGAAGCATACATGCTCAAGAGGGATCACCCGAAATTCAAAGGCAACTGAATTTCGGCAACCGGGGCATCGAAGTCGGAATGCCGCGAAACTCACCGAGTCAAAGCGTTTCGCCGTTTGCGGAAGGAAGTGTGATGTAGAACAAGTAGCAGAAGCATACATGCTCAAGAGGGATCACCCGAAATTCAAAGGCAACTGAATTTCGGCAACCGGGGCATCGAAGTCGGAATGCCGCGAAACTCACCGAGTCAAAGCGTTTCGCCGTTTGCGGAAGAAAGTCTGATGTAGAACAAGTAGCAGAAGCATACATGCTCAAGAGGGATCACCCGAAATTCAAAGGCAACTGAATTTCGGCAACCGGGCATCGAAGTCGGAATGCCGCGAAACTCACCGAGTCAAAGCGTTTCGCCGTTTGCGGAAGAAAGTCTGATGTAGAACAAGTAGCAGAAGCATACATGCTCAAGAGGGATCACCCGAAATTCAAAGGCAACTGAATTTCGGCAACCGGGGCATCGAAGTCGGAATGCCGCGAAACTCACCGAGTCAAAGCGTTTCGCCGTTTGCGGAAGAAAGTCTGATGTAGAACAAGTAGCAGAAGCATACATGCTCAAGAGGGATCACCCGAAATTCAAAGGCAACTGAATTTCGGCAACCGGGGCATCGAAGTCGGAATGCCGCGAAACTCACCGAGTCAAAGCGTTTCGCCGTTTGCGGAAAAGTATGTGTAGAAGCATACATGCTCAAGAGGGATCACCCGAAATTCAAAGGCAACTGAATTTCGGCAACCGGCATCGAAGTCGGAATGCCGCGAAACTCACCGAGTCAAAGCGTTTCGCCGTTTGCGGAAGAAAGTCTGATGTAGAACAAGTAGCAGAAGCATACATGCTCAAGAGGGATCACCCGAAATTCAAAGGCAACTGAATTTCGGCAACCGGGGCATCGAAGTCGGAATGCCGCGAAACTCACCGAGTCAAAGCGTTTCGCCGTTTGCGGAAGGAAGTGTGATGTAGAACAAGTAGCAGAAGCATACATGCTCAAGAGGGATCACCCGAAATTCAAAGGCAACTGAATTTCGGCAACCGGGCATCGAAGTCGGAATGCCGCGAAACTCACCGAGTCAAAGCGTTTCGCCGTTTGCGGAAGAAAGTTGATGTAGAACAAGTAGCAGAAGCATACATGCTCAAGAGGGATCACCCGAAATTCAAAGGCAACTGAATTTCGGCAACCGGGGCATCGAAGTCGGAATGCCGCGAAACTCACCGAGTCAAAGCGTTTCGCCGTTTGCGGAAGAAAGTGTGATGTAGAACAAGTAGCAGAAGCATACATGCTCAAGAGGGATCACCCGAAATTCAAAGGCAACTGAATTTCGGCAACCGGGGCATCGAAGTCGGAATGCCGCGAAACTCACCGAGTCAAAGCGTTTCGCCGTTTGCGGAAGGAAGTGTGATGTAGAACAAGTAGCAGAAGCATACATGCTCAAGAGGGATCACCCGAAATTCAAAGGCAACTGAATTTCGGCAACCGGGCATCGAAGTCGGAATGCCGCGAAACTCACCGAGTCAAAGCGTTTCGCCGTTTGCGGAAGAAAGTCTGATGTAGAACAAGTAGCAGAAGCATACATGCTCAAGAGGGATCACCCGAAATTCAAAGGCAACTGAATTTCGGCAACCGGGGCATCGAAGTCGGAATGCCGCGAAACTCACCGAGTCAAAGCGTTTCGCCGTTTGCGGAAGAAAGTCTGATGTAGAACAAGTAGCAGAAGCATACATGCTCAAGAGGGATCACCCGAAATTCAAAGGCAACTGAATTTCGGCAACCGGGGCATCGAAGTCGGAATGCCGCGAAACTCACCGAGTCAAAGCGTTTCGCCGTTTGCGGAAGAAAGTGTGATGTAGAACAAGTAGCAGAAGCATACATGCTCAAGAGGGATCACCCGAAATTCAAAGGCAACTGAATTTCGGCAACCGGGGCATCGAAGTCGGAATGCCGCGAAACTCACCGAGTCAAAGCGTTTCGCCGTTTGCGGAAGAAAGTCTGATGTAGAACAAGTAGCAGAAGCATACATGCTCAAGAGGGATCACCCGAAATTCAAAGGCAACTGAATTTCGGCAACCGGGGCATCGAAGTCGGAATGCCGCGAAACTCACCGAGTCAAAGCGTTTCGCCGTTTGCGGAAGAAAGTCTGATGTAGAACAAGTAGCAGAAGCATACATGCTCAAGAGGGATCACCCGAAATTCAAAGGCAACTGAATTTCGGCAACCGGGGCATCGAAGTCGGAATGCCGCGAAACTCACCGAGTCAAAGCGTTTCGCCGTTTGCGGAAGAAAGTCTGATGTAGAACAAGTAGCAGAAGCATACATGCTCAAGAGGGATCACCCGAAATTCAAAGGCAACTGAATTTCGGCAACCGGGCATCGAAGTCGGAATGCCGCGAAACTCACCGAGTCAAAGCGTTTCGCCGTTTGCGGAAGAAAGTTGATGTAGAACAAGTAGCAGAAGCATACATGCTCAAGAGGGATCACCCGAAATTCAAAGGCAACTGAATTTCGGCAACCGGGGCATCGAAGTCGGAATGCCGCGAAACTCACCGAGTCAAAGCGTTTCGCCGTTTGCGGAAGGAAGTGTGATGTAGAACAAGTAGCAGAAGCATACATGCTCAAGAGGGATCACCCGAAATTCAAAGGCAACTGAATTTCGGCAACCGGGGCATCGAAGTCGGAATGCCGCGAAACTCACCGAGTCAAAGCGTTTCGCCGTTTGCGGAAGAAAGTTGATGTAGAACAAGTAGCAGAAGCATACATGCTCAAGAGGGATCACCCGAAATTCAAAGGCAACTGAATTTCGGCAACCGGGGCATCGAAGTCGGAATGCCGCGAAACTCACCGAGTCAAAGCGTTTCGCCGTTTGCGGAAGAAAGTGTGATGTAGAACAAGTAGCAGAAGCATACATGCTCAAGAGGGATCACCCGAAATTCAAAGGCAACTGAATTTCGGCAACCGGGGCATCGAAGTCGGAATGCCGCGAAACTCACCGAGTCAAAGCGTTTCGCCGTTTGCGGAAGGAAGTCTGATGTAGAACAAGTAGCAGAAGCATACATGCTCAAGAGGGATCACCCGAAATTCAAAGGCAACTGAATTTCGGCAACCGGGGCATCGAAGTCGGAATGCCGCGAAACTCACCGAGTCAAAGCGTTTCGCCGTTTGCGGAAGAAAGTGTGATGTAGAACAAGTAGCAGAAGCATACATGCTCAAGAGGGATCACCCGAAATTCAAAGGCAACTGAATTTCGGCAACCGGGGCATCGAAGTCGGAATGCCGCGAAACTCACCGAGTCAAAGCGTTTCGCCGTTTGCGGAAGAAGTGTGATGTAGAACAAGTAGCAGAAGCATACATGCTCAAGAGGGATCACCCGAAATTCAAAGGCAACTGAATTTCGGCAACCGGGGCATCGAAGTCGGAATGCCGCGAAACTCACCGAGTCAAAGCGTTTCGCCGTTTGCGGAAGAAAGTCTGATGTAGAACAAGTAGCAGAAGCATACATGCTCAAGAGGGATCACCCGAAATTCAAAGGCAACTGAATTTCGGCAACCGGGGCATCGAAGTCGGAATGCCGCGAAACTCACCGAGTCAAAGCGTTTCGCCGTTTGCGGAAGGAAGTGTGATGTAGAACAAGTAGCAGAAGCATACATGCTCAAGAGGGATCACCCGAAATTCAAAGGCAACTGAATTTCGGCAACCGGGGCATCGAAGTCGGAATGCCGCGAAACTCACCGATTCAATGCATTTCGCTGTTTTGCGGTACGAAGTCTTATGTAAAACAAGTAGCAGAAGCATACATGCTCAAGAGGGATCACCCGAAATTTCAATAGGGGCAACTGAATTTCGGCAACCGGGGAATTCGAAGTCGGGAATGCCTAGCGAAAATCATCCTGTCAATGAGCGTTACGACGTTTGCGGGAAATAAAAAAGGAGAAGGAAGTGTGGTTGTAGATACAAGTAGCAGAAGCATACATGCTCAAGAGGGATCACCCGAAATTTCAAAGGCAACTGATTTTCGGCAACCGGGGCACCCGAAGTCGTGAATGCCGCGAAACTCATCCAGTCTAAGCGTTACGCCCTTTACGGTAGGAAGTGTGGTGTAGAAACAAAGTTTAGCAGAAAGAAGCATACATGCTCAAGAGGGACTTCACAAGAAATTCAAAAGGCAACTGAATTTCGGCAACCAGGGGCATCGAAGTCGGAATGCCCGCGAAATTATCCGAGTCAAAGAGTTTACGCCCTTTGCGCGAAGGAAGTTGTCGAATGTTAGAACAAGTAGAAGATGCATACATGCTTATAAGAGGGATCAACCGAAATTCAAAGGCAATCTGAATTTCGACAACCGGGGCATCGAAGTCGGAATGCCGCGAAACTCATCCAGTCAAAGCGTTACGCCCTTTGCGAAAGGAAGTGTGGTGTATAACAAGTAGCAGAAGCATACATGCTCAAGAGGGATCACCCGAAATTCAAAGGCAACTGAATTTCGACAACTGGGGCATCGAAGTCAGAATGCCGCGAAACTCAGCGAGTCAAAGTGCTACGCCCTTCGCGGAAGGAAGTGTGATGTAGAACAATTAGCAGAAGCATACATGCTCAAGAGGCATCACCCGAAATTCAAAGGCAACAGAATTTCGCCAACCGGGGCATCGAAGTCGGAATGCCGCGAAACTCAGCGAGTGTTCTAAGCAGTACGCCCTTTGGGGGGAAGGAATGTGGTGATGTAGAACAAGTAGCAGAAGCATACATGCTCAAAGAGGGAATCACCCGGGGGGAAATTCTCAAGGCAACTGAATTTCGGCAACCGGGCATTCGAAGGTCAGAATGCCTCGGACACTCATCCTGTCAAAGCGTTTGGCCTAATTGCAGAAGAAAGTCTAGATGTAGAACAAGTAGCAGAAGCATACATGCTCAAGACGGGTATCACCCGAAATTCAAAGGGCAACTGAATTTCGGCAACCGGGGCATCGAAGTTGGGTAATGCTGCGAATCTCATCCAGTCAAAGCATTACGCCCTTTTGCGGAAGGAAGTGTGTGAGGTAGATACAAGTAGCCTGAAGGATACATGATCAAGAAGGGCATCACCAGAAATTCAAAGGCAAATGAAATTTCGGCAACCGGGGCAATAAAAATTCGGATTGCCGCGGAAACTCCATCAAGTCAAAGCGTTTAAGCCCTTTGCAGGAAGGAAGTGTGGTTTGTTATGATCAAGTAGCAGAAGGTTACATGCTAAAGAGGGATCACCCGAAATTCAAAGGCAACTGGAAATTTCGGCAACCGGGGGCATCGAAGTCGGATTGCCGCGAGGGAAACTCATCCAGTCTTCAAAAGCGTTTCGCCCTTTGCGGAAAGGAAGGAGGAAGGAAGTGTGGTGTAGAACAAAAGTAGCAGAAGTATACATGCTCAAGAGGGATCACCCGAAATTCAAAGGCACAACTGAATTTCGGCCACCGGGGCATCGGAAGGCGGATTGCCGCGAAACTCACCGAGTCAAAAAGTTTCGCCTTTTGCGGAAGGAAGTGTGATGTAGAACAAGTAGCAGAAGCATACATGCTCAAGAGGGATCACCCGAAATTCAAAGGCAACTGAATTTCGGCAACCGGGGCATCGAAGTCGGAATGCCGCGAAACTCACCGAGTCAAAGCGTTTCGCCGTTTGCGGAGGAAGTTGATGTAGAACAAGTAGCAGAAGCATACATGCTCAAGAGGGATCACCCGAAATTCAAAGGCAACTGAATTTCGGCAACCGGGGCATCGAAGTCGGAATGCCGCGAAACTCACCGAGTCAAAGCGTTTCGCCTTTGCGGAAGAAGTGTGATGTAGAACAAGTAGCAGAAGCATACATGCTCAAGAGGGATCACCCGAAATTCAAAGGCAACTGAATTTCGGCAACGGGGCATCGAAGTCGGAATGCCGCGAAACTCACCGAGTCAAAGCGTTTCGCCGTTTGCGGAAGGAAGTGTGATGTAGAACAAGTAGCAGAAGCATACATGCTCAAGAGGGATCACCCGAAATTCAAAGGCAACTGAATTTCGGCAACCGGGGCATCGAAGTCGGAATGCCGCGAAACTCACCGAGTCAAAGCGTTTCGCGTTTGCGGAAAGAAGTGTGATGTAGAACAAGTAGCAGAAGCATACATGCTCAAGAGGGATCACCCGAAATTCAAAGGCAACTGAATTTCGGCAAACGGGGCATCGAAGTCGGAATGCCGCGAAACTCACCGAGTCAAAGCGTTTCGCCGTTTGCGGAAGGAAGTGTGATGTAGAACAAGTAGCAGAAGCATACATGCTCAAGAGGATCACCCGAAATTCAAAGGCAACTGAATTTCGGCAACCGGGGCATCGAAGTCGGAATGCCGCGAAACTCACCGAGTCAAAGCGTTTCGCCGTTTGCGGAAGAAGTGTCTGATGTAGAACAAGTAGCAGAAGCATACATGCTCAAGAGGGATCACCCGAAATTCAAAGGCAACTGAATTTCGGCAACCGGGGCATCGAAGTCGGAATGCCGCGAAACTCACCGAGTCAAAGCGTTTCGCCTTTGCGGAAGGAAGTGTGATGTAGAACAAGTAGCAGAAGCATACATGCTCAAGAGGGATCACCCGAAATTCAAAGGCAACTGAATTTCGGCAACCGGGGCATCGAAGTCGGAATGCCGCGAAACTCACCGAGTCAAAGCGTTTCGCCGTTTGCGGAAGAAGTGTGATGTAGAACAAGTAGCAGAAGCATACATGCTCAAGAGGGATCACCCGAAATTCAAAGGCAACTGAATTTCGGCAACCGGGGCATCGAAGTCGGAATGCCGCGAAACTCACCGAGTCAAAGCGTTTCGCCGTTTGCGGAAGGAAGTGTGATGTAGAACAAGTAGCAGAAGCATACATGCTCAAGAGGGATCACCCGAAATTCAAAGGCAACTGAATTTCGGCAACGGGGGCATCGAAGTCGGAATGCCGCGAAACTCACCGAGTCAAAGCGTTTCGCCTTTGCGGAAGGAAGTGTGATGTAGAACAAGTAGCAGAAGCATACATGCTCAAGAGGGATCACCCGAAATTCAAAGGCAACTGAATTTCGGCAACCGGGGCATCGAAGTCGGAATGCCGCGAAACTCACCGAGTCAAAGCGTTTCGCCGTTTGCGGAAGGAAGTGGATGTAGAACAAGTAGCAGAAGCATACATGCTCAAGAGGGATCACCCGAAATTCAAAGGCAACTGAATTTCGGCAACCGGGGCATCGAAGTCGGAATGCCGCGAAACTCACCGAGTCAAAGCGTTTCGCGTTTTGCGGAAGAAGTGTGATGTAGAACAAGTAGCAGAAGCATACATGCTCAAGAGGGATCACCCGAAATTCAAAGGCAACTGAATTTCGGCAACCGGGGCATCGAAGTCGGAATGCCGCGAAACTCACCGAGTCAAAGCGTTTCGCCGTTTGCGGAGGAAGTATGATGTAGAACAAGTAGCAGAAGCATACATGCTCAAGAGGGATCACCCGAAATTCAAAGGCAACTGAATTTCGGCAACCGGGGCATCGAAGTCGGAATGCCGCGAAACTCACCGAGTCCAATGGTTTCGCCGTTTGCGGAAAGAAGTGGGATGTAGAACAAGTAGCAGAAGCATACATGCTCAAGAGGGATCACCCGAAATTCAAAGGCAACTGAATTTCGGCAACCGTGGCATCGAAGTCGGAATGCCGCGAAACTCACCGAGTGAAAGCGTTTCGCTTTTTGGGGAAGGAAGTGTGATGGAGAACAAGTAGCAGAAGCATACATGCTCAAGAGGGATCACCCGAAATTCAAAGGCAACTGAATTTCGGCAACCGGGGCATCGAAGTCGGAATGCCGCGAAACTCACCGAGTCAAAGCGTTTCGCTATTTGCGGAAGGAAGTGTGATGTAGAACTAATAGCAGAAGCATGCTCAAGAGGGATCACCCGAAATTCCAAGGCAACTGAATTTCGGCAACCGGGGCATCGAAGTCGGAATGCCGCGAAACTCACCGAGTCAAAGCGTTTCGCCGTTTGCGGAAGAAAGTGTGATGTAGAACAAGTAGCAGAAGCATACATGCTCAAGAGGGATCACCGAAATTCAAAGGCAACTGAATTTCGGCAACGGGGCATCGAAGTCGGAATTCGCGAAACTCACCAGTCAAAGCGTTTCGCCGTTTGCGGAAGGAGTGTGATGTAGAACAAGTAGCAGAAGCATACATGCTCAAGAGGGATCACCCGAAATTCAAAGGCAACTGAATTTCGGCAACGGGGCATCGAAGTCGGAATGCCGCGAAACTCACGAGTCAAAGC
>CM055364.1:21389566-21425900 GCA_029228515.1 Populus alba x Populus x berolinensis | reverse complement strand
TCGTTGCCTTTTGAATTTCGGGTGATCCCTCTTGAGCATGTATGCTTCTGCTACTTGTTCTACATCACACTTCTTCCGCAAACGCGAAACGCTTTGACTCGGTGAGTTTCGCGCATTCCGACTTCGATGCCCCGGTTGCCGAAATTCAGTTGCCTTTGAATTTCGGGTGATCCCTCTTGAGCATGTATGCTTCTGCTACTTGTTCTACATCAGACTTCTTCCGCAAACGGCGAAACGCTTTGACTCGGTGAGTTTCGCGGCATTCCGACTTCGATGCCCCGGTTGCCGAAATTCAGTTGCCTTTGAATTTCGGGTGATCCCTCTTGAGCATGTATGCTTCTGCTACTTGTTCTACATCACACTTCCTTCCGCAAACGGCGAAACGCTTTGACTCGGTGAGTTTCGCGGCATTCCGACTTCGATGCCCCGGTTGCCGAAATTCAGTTGCCTTTGAATTTCGGGTGATCCCTCTTGAGCATGTATGCTTCTGCTACTTGTTCTACATCAACTTTCTTCCGCAAACGGCGAAACGCTTTGACTCGGTGAGTTTCGCGGCATTCCGACTTCGATGCCCCGGTTGCCGAAATTCAGTTGCCTTTGAATTTCGGGTGATCCCTCTTGAGCATGTATGCTTCTGCTACTTGTTCTACATCACACTTCTTCCGCAAACGGCGAAACGCTTTGACTCGGTGAGTTTCGCGGCATTCCGACTTCGATGCCCCGGTTGCCGAAATTCAGTTGCCTTTGAATTTCGGGTGATCCCTCTTGAGCATGTATGCTTCTGCTACTTGTTCTACATCACACTTCTTCCGCAAACGGCGAAACGCTTTGACTCGGTGAGTTTCGCGGCATTCCGACTTCGATGCCCCGGTTGCCGAAATTCAGTTGCCTTTGAATTTCGGGTGATCCCTCTTGAGCATGTATGCTTCTGCTACTTGTTCTACATCACACTTCTTCCGCAAACGGCGAAACGCTTTGACTCGGTGAGTTTCGCGGCATTCCGACTTCGATGCCCGGTTGCCGAAATTCAGTTGCCTTTGAATTTCGGGTGATCCCTCTTGAGCATGTATGCTTCTGCTACTTGTTCTACATCACACTTCTTCCGCAAACGGCGAAACGCTTTGACTCGGTGAGTTTCGCGGCATTCCGACTTCGATGCCCCGGTTGCCGAAATTCAGTTGCCTTTGAATTTCGGGTGATCCCTCTTGAGCATGTATGCTTCTGCTACTTGTTCTACATCACACTTCTTCCGCAAACGGCGAAACGCTTTGACTCGGTGAGTTTCGCGGCATTCCGACTTCGATGCCCCGGTTGCCGAAATTCAGTTGCCTTTGAATTTCGGGTGATCCCTCTTGAGCATGTATGCTTCTGCTACTTGTTCTACATCACACTTCTTCCGCAAACGGCGAAACGCTTTGACTCGGTGAGTTTCGCGGCATTCCGACTTCGATGCCCCGGTTGCCGAAATTCAGTTGCCTTTGAATTTCGGGTGATCCCTCTTGAGCATGTATGCTTCTGCTACTTGTTCTACATCAGACTTCTTCCGCAAACGGCGAAACGCTTTGACTCGGTGAGTTTCGCGGCATTCCGACTTCGATGCCCCGGTTGCCGAAATTCAGTTGCCTTTGAATTTCGGGTGATCCCTCTTGAGCATGTATGCTTCTGCTACTTGTTCTACATCACACTTCTTCCGCAAACGGCGAAACGCTTTGACTCGGTGAGTTTCGCGGCATTCCGACTTCGATGCCCCGGTTGCCGAAATTCAGTTGCCTTTGAATTTCGGGTGATCCCTCTTGAGCATGTATGCTTCTGCTACTTGTTCTACATCAGACTTCTTCCGCAAACGGCGAAACGCTTTGACTCGGTGAGTTTCGCGGCATTCCGACTTCGATGCCCCGGTTGCCGAAATTCAGTTGCCTTTGAATTTCGGGTGATCCCTCTTGAGCATGTATGCTTCTGCTACTTGTTCTACATCACACTTCTTCCGCAAACGGCGAAACGCTTTGACTCGGTGAGTTTCGCGGCATTCCGACTTCGATGCCCCGGTTGCCGAAATTCAGTTGCCTTTGAATTTCGGGTGATCCCTCTTGAGCATGTATGCTTCTGCTACTTGTTCTACATCACACTTCTTCCGCAAACGGCGAAACGCTTTGACTCGGTGAGTTTCGCGGCATTCCGACTTCGATGCCCCGGTTGCCGAAATTCAGTTGCCTTTGAATTTCGGGTGATCCCTCTTGAGCATGTATGCTTCTGCTACTTGTTCTACATCAGACTTCTTCCGCAAACGGCGAAACGCTTTGACTCGGTGAGTTTCGCGGCATTCCGACTTCGATGCCCCGGTTGCCGAAATTCAGTTGCCTTTGAATTTCGGGTGATCCCTCTTGAGCATGTATGCTTCTGCTACTTGTTCTACATCAGACTTCTTCCGCAAACGGCGAAACGCTTTGACTCGGTGAGTTTCGCGGCATTCCGACTTCGATGCCCCGTTGCCGAAATTCAGTTGCCTTTGAATTTCGGGTGATCCCTCTTGAGCATGTATGCTTCTGCTACTTGTTCTACATCAGACTTCTTCCGCAAACGGCGAAACGCTTTGACTCGGTGAGTTTCGCGGCATTCCGACTTCGATGCCCCGGTTGCCGAAATTCAGTTGCCTTTGAATTTCGGGTGATCCCTCTTGAGCATGTATGCTTCTGCTACTTGTTCTACATCACACTTCTTCCGCAAACGGCGAAACGCTTTGACTCGGTGAGTTTCGCGGCATTCCGACTTCGATGCCCCGGTTGCCGAAATTCAGTTGCCTTTGAATTTCGGGTGATCCCTCTTGAGCATGTATGCTTCTGCTACTTGTTCTACATCAGACTTCTTCCGCAAACGGCGAAACGCTTTGACTCGGTGAGTTTCGCGGCATTCCGACTTCGATGCCCCGGTTGCCGAAATTCAGTTGCCTTTGAATTTCGGGTGATCCCTCTTGAGCATGTATGCTTCTGCTACTTGTTCTACATCAGACTTCTTCCGCAAACGGCGAAACGCTTTGACTCGGTGAGTTTCGCGGCATTCCGACTTCGATGCCCCGGTTGCCGAAATTCAGTTGCCTTTGAATTTCGGGTGATCCCTCTTGAGCATGTATGCTTCTGCTACTTGTTCTACATCAGACTTCTTCCGCAAACGGCGAAACGCTTTGACTCGGTGAGTTTCGCGGCATTCCGACTTCGATGCCCCGGTTGCCGAAATTCAGTTGCCTTTGAATTTCGGGTGATCCCTCTTGAGCATGTATGCTTCTGCTACTTGTTCTACATCAGACTTCTTCCGCAAACGGCGAAACGCTTTGACTCGGTGAGTTTCGCGGCATTCCGACTTCGATGCCCCGGTTGCCGAAATTCAGTTGCCTTTGAATTTCGGGTGATCCCTCTTGAGCATGTATGCTTCTGCTACTTGTTCTACATCAGACTTCTTCCGCAAACGGCGAAACGCTTTGACTCGGTGAGTTTCGCGGCATTCCGACTTCGATGCCCCGGTTGCCGAAATTCAGTTGCCTTTGAATTTCGGGTGATCCCTCTTGAGCATGTATGCTTCTGCTACTTGTTCTACATCAGACTTCTTCCGCAAACGGCGAAACGCTTTGACTCGGTGAGTTTCGCGGCATTCCGACTTCGATGCCCCGGTTGCCGAAATTCAGTTGCCTTTGAATTTCGGGTGATCCCTCTTGAGCATGTATGCTTCTGCTACTTGTTCTACATCAGACTTCTTCCGCAAACGGCGAAACGCTTTGACTCGGTGAGTTTCGCGGCATTCCGACTTCGATGCCCCGTTGCCGAAATTCAGTTGCCTTTGAATTTCGGGTGATCCCTCTTGAGCATGTATGCTTCTGCTACTTGTTCTACATCAGACTTCTTCCGCAAACGGCGAAACGCTTTGACTCGGTGAGTTTCGCGGCATTCCGACTTCGATGCCCCGGTTGCCGAAATTCAGTTGCCTTTGAATTTCGGGTGATCCCTCTTGAGCATGTATGCTTCTGCTACTTGTTCTACATCAGACTTCTTCCGCAAACGGCGAAACGCTTTGACTCGGTGAGTTTCGCGGCATTCCGACTTCGATGCCCCGGTTGCCGAAATTCAGTTGCCTTTGAATTTCGGGTGATCCCTCTTGAGCATGTATGCTTCTGCTACTTGTTCTACATCAGACTTCTTCCGCAAACGGCGAAACGCTTTGACTCGGTGAGTTTCGCGGCATTCCGACTTCGATGCCCCGGTTGCCGAAATTCAGTTGCCTTTGAATTTCGGGTGATCCCTCTTGAGCATGTATGCTTCTGCTACTTGTTCTACATCAGACTTCTTCCGCAAACGGCGAAACGCTTTGACTCGGTGAGTTTCGCGGCATTCCGACTTCGATGCCCCGGTTGCCGAAATTCAGTTGCCTTTGAATTTCGGGTGATCCCTCTTGAGCATGTATGCTTCTGCTACTTGTTCTACATCAGACTTCTTCCGCAAACGGCGAAACGCTTTGACTCGGTGAGTTTCGCGGCATTCCGACTTCGATGCCCCGGTTGCCGAAATTCAGTTGCCTTTGAATTTCGGGTGATCCCTCTTGAGCATGTATGCTTCTGCTACTTGTTCTACATCAGACTTCTTCCGCAAACGGCGAAACGCTTTGACTCGGTGAGTTTCGCGGCATTCCGACTTCGATGCCCCGGTTGCCGAAATTCAGTTGCCTTTGAATTTCGGGTGATCCCTCTTGAGCATGTATGCTTCTGCTACTTGTTCTACATCAGACTTCTTCCGCAAACGGCGAAACGCTTTGACTCGGTGAGTTTCGCGGCATTCCGACTTCGATGCCCCGGTTGCCGAAATTCAGTTGCCTTTGAATTTCGGGTGATCCCTCTTGAGCATGTATGCTTCTGCTACTTGTTCTACATCAGACTTCTTCCGCAAACGGCGAAACGCTTTGACTCGGTGAGTTTCGCGGCATTCCGACTTCGATGCCCCGGTTGCCGAAATTCAGTTGCCTTTGAATTTCGGGTGATCCCTCTTGAGCATGTATGCTTCTGCTACTTGTTCTACATCAGACTTCTTCCGCAAACGGCGAAACGCTTTGACTCGGTGAGTTTCGCGGCATTCCGACTTCGATGCCCCGGTTGCCGAAATTCAGTTGCCTTTGAATTTCGGGTGATCCCTCTTGAGCATGTATGCTTCTGCTACTTGTTCTACATCAGACTTCTTCCGCAAACGGCGAAACGCTTTGACTCGGTGAGTTTCGCGGCATTCCGACTTCGATGCCCCGGTTGCCGAAATTCAGTTGCCTTTGAATTTCGGGTGATCCCTCTTGAGCATGTATGCTTCTGCTACTTGTTCTACATCAGACTTCTTCCGCAAACGGCGAAACGCTTTGACTCGGTGAGTTTCGCGGCATTCCGACTTCGATGCCCCGGTTGCCGAAATTCAGTTGCCTTTGAATTTCGGGTGATCCCTCTTGAGCATGTATGCTTCTGCTACTTGTTCTACATCAGACTTCTTCCGCAAACGGCGAAACGCTTTGACTCGGTGAGTTTCGCGGCATTCCGACTTCGATGCCCCGGTTGCCGAAATTCAGTTGCCTTTGAATTTCGGGTGATCCCTCTTGAGCATGTATGCTTCTGCTACTTGTTCTACATCAGACTTCTTCCGCAAACGGCGAAACGCTTTGACTCGGTGAGTTTCGCGGCATTCCGACTTCGATGCCCCGGTTGCCGAAATTCAGTTGCCTTTGAATTTCGGGTGATCCCTCTTGAGCATGTATGCTTCTGCTACTTGTTCTACATCAGACTTCTTCCGCAAACGGCGAAACGCTTTGACTCGGTGAGTTTCGCGGCATTCCGACTTCGATGCCCCGGTTGCCGAAATTCAGTTGCCTTTGAATTTCGGGTGATCCCTCTTGAGCATGTATGCTTCTGCTACTTGTTCTACATCAGACTTCTTCCGCAAACGGCGAAACGCTTTGACTCGGTGAGTTTCGCGGCATTCCGACTTCGATGCCCCGGTTGCCGAAATTCAGTTGCCTTTGAATTTCGGGTGATCCCTCTTGAGCATGTATGCTTCTGCTACTTGTTCTACATCAGACTTCTTCCGCAAACGGCGAAACGCTTTGACTCGGTGAGTTTCGCGGCATTCCGACTTCGATGCCCCGGTTGCCGAAATTCAGTTGCCTTTGAATTTCGGGTGATCCCTCTTGAGCATGTATGCTTCTGCTACTTGTTCTACATCACACTTCTTCCGCAAACGGCGAAACGCTTTGACTCGGTGAGTTTCGCGGCATTCCGACTTCGATGCCCCGTTGCCGAAATTCAGTTGCCTTTGAATTTCGGGTGATCCCTCTTGAGCATGTATGCTTCTGCTACTTGTTCTACATCAGACTTCTTCCGCAAACGGCGAAACGCTTTGACTCGGTGAGTTTCGCGGCATTCCGACTTCGATGCCCCGGTTGCCGAAATTCAGTTGCCTTTGAATTTCGGGTGATCCCTCTTGAGCATGTATGCTTCTGCTACTTGTTCTACATCAGACTTCTTCCGCAAACGGCGAAACGCTTTGACTCGGTGAGTTTCGCGGCATTCCGACTTCGATGCCCCGGTTGCCGAAATTCAGTTGCCTTTGAATTTCGGGTGATCCCTCTTGAGCATGTATGCTTCTGCTACTTGTTCTACATCAGACTTCTTCCGCAAACGGCGAAACGCTTTGACTCGGTGAGTTTCGCGGCATTCCGACTTCGATGCCCCGGTTGCCGAAATTCAGTTGCCTTTGAATTTCGGGTGATCCCTCTTGAGCATGTATGCTTCTGCTACTTGTTCTACATCAGACTTCTTCCGCAAACGGCGAAACGCTTTGACTCGGTGAGTTTCGCGGCATTCCGACTTCGATGCCCCGGTTGCCGAAATTCAGTTGCCTTTGAATTTCGGGTGATCCCTCTTGAGCATGTATGCTTCTGCTACTTGTTCTACATCAGACTTCTTCCGCAAACGGCGAAACGCTTTGACTCGGTGAGTTTCGCGGCATTCCGACTTCGATGCCCCGGTTGCCGAAATTCAGTTGCCTTTGAATTTCGGGTGATCCCTCTTGAGCATGTATGCTTCTGCTACTTGTTCTACATCAGACTTCTTCCGCAAACGGCGAAACGCTTTGACTCGGTGAGTTTCGCGGCATTCCGACTTCGATGCCCCGGTTGCCGAAATTCAGTTGCCTTTGAATTTCGGGTGATCCCTCTTGAGCATGTATGCTTCTGCTACTTGTTCTACATCAGACTTCTTCCGCAAACGGCGAAACGCTTTGACTCGGTGAGTTTCGCGGCATTCCGACTTCGATGCCCCGGTTGCCGAAATTCAGTTGCCTTTGAATTTCGGGTGATCCCTCTTGAGCATGTATGCTTCTGCTACTTGTTCTACATCAGACTTCTTCCGCAAACGGCGAAACGCTTTGACTCGGTGAGTTTCGCGGCATTCCGACTTCGATGCCCCGGTTGCCGAAATTCAGTTGCCTTTGAATTTCGGGTGATCCCTCTTGAGCATGTATGCTTCTGCTACTTGTTCTACATCAGACTTCTTCCGCAAACGGCGAAACGCTTTGACTCGGTGAGTTTCGCGGCATTCCGACTTCGATGCCCCGGTTGCCGAAATTCAGTTGCCTTTGAATTTCGGGTGATCCCTCTTGAGCATGTATGCTTCTGCTACTTGTTCTACATCAGACTTCTTCCGCAAACGGCGAAACGCTTTGACTCGGTGAGTTTCGCGGCATTCCGACTTCGATGCCCCGGTTGCCGAAATTCAGTTGCCTTTGAATTTCGGGTGATCCCTCTTGAGCATGTATGCTTCTGCTACTTGTTCTACATCAGACTTCTTCCGCAAACGGCGAAACGCTTTGACTCGGTGAGTTTCGCGGCATTCCGACTTCGATGCCCCGGTTGCCGAAATTCAGTTGCCTTTGAATTTCGGGTGATCCCTCTTGAGCATGTATGCTTCTGCTACTTGTTCTACATCAGACTTCTTCCGCAAACGGCGAAACGCTTTGACTCGGTGAGTTTCGCGGCATTCCGACTTCGATGCCCCGGTTGCCGAAATTCAGTTGCCTTTGAATTTCGGGTGATCCCTCTTGAGCATGTATGCTTCTGCTACTTGTTCTACATCAGACTTCTTCCGCAAACGGCGAAACGCTTTGACTCGGTGAGTTTCGCGGCATTCCGACTTCGATGCCCCGGTTGCCGAAATTCAGTTGCCTTTGAATTTCGGGTGATCCCTCTTGAGCATGTATGCTTCTGCTACTTGTTCTACATCAGACTTCTTCCGCAAACGGCGAAACGCTTTGACTCGGTGAGTTTCGCGGCATTCCGACTTCGATGCCCCGGTTGCCGAAATTCAGTTGCCTTTGAATTTCGGGTGATCCCTCTTGAGCATGTATGCTTCTGCTACTTGTTCTACATCAGACTTCTTCCGCAAACGGCGAAACGCTTTGACTCGGTGAGTTTCGCGGCATTCCGACTTCGATGCCCCGGTTGCCGAAATTCAGTTGCCTTTGAATTTCGGGTGATCCCTCTTGAGCATGTATGCTTCTGCTACTTGTTCTACATCAGACTTCTTCCGCAAACGGCGAAACGCTTTGACTCGGTGAGTTTCGCGGCATTCCGACTTCGATGCCCCGGTTGCCGAAATTCAGTTGCCTTTGAATTTCGGGTGATCCCTCTTGAGCATGTATGCTTCTGCTACTTGTTCTACATCAGACTTCTTCCGCAAACGGCGAAACGCTTTGACTCGGTGAGTTTCGCGGCATTCCGACTTCGATGCCCCGGTTGCCGAAATTCAGTTGCCTTTGAATTTCGGGTGATCCCTCTTGAGCATGTATGCTTCTGCTACTTGTTCTACATCAGACTTCTTCCGCAAACGGCGAAACGCTTTGACTCGGTGAGTTTCGCGGCATTCCGACTTCGATGCCCCGGTTGCCGAAATTCAGTTGCCTTTGAATTTCGGGTGATCCCTCTTGAGCATGTATGCTTCTGCTACTTGTTCTACATCAGACTTCTTCCGCAAACGGCGAAACGCTTTGACTCGGTGAGTTTCGCGGCATTCCGACTTCGATGCCCCGGTTGCCGAAATTCAGTTGCCTTTGAATTTCGGGTGATCCCTCTTGAGCATGTATGCTTCTGCTACTTGTTCTACATCAGACTTCTTCCGCAAACGGCGAAACGCTTTGACTCGGTGAGTTTCGCGGCATTCCGACTTCGATGCCCCGGTTGCCGAAATTCAGTTGCCTTTGAATTTCGGGTGATCCCTCTTGAGCATGTATGCTTCTGCTACTTGTTCTACATCAGACTTCTTCCGCAAACGGCGAAACGCTTTGACTCGGTGAGTTTCGCGGCATTCCGACTTCGATGCCCCGGTTGCCGAAATTCAGTTGCCTTTGAATTTCGGGTGATCCCTCTTGAGCATGTATGCTTCTGCTACTTGTTCTACATCAGACTTCTTCCGCAAACGGCGAAACGCTTTGACTCGGTGAGTTTCGCGGCATTCCGACTTCGATGCCCCGGTTGCCGAAATTCAGTTGCCTTTGAATTTCGGGTGATCCCTCTTGAGCATGTATGCTTCTGCTACTTGTTCTACATCAGACTTCTTCCGCAAACGGCGAAACGCTTTGACTCGGTGAGTTTCGCGGCATTCCGACTTCGATGCCCCGGTTGCCGAAATTCAGTTGCCTTTGAATTTCGGGTGATCCCTCTTGAGCATGTATGCTTCTGCTACTTGTTCTACATCAGACTTCTTCCGCAAACGGCGAAACGCTTTGACTCGGTGAGTTTCGCGGCATTCCGACTTCGATGCCCCGGTTGCCGAAATTCAGTTGCCTTTGAATTTCGGGTGATCCCTCTTGAGCATGTATGCTTCTGCTACTTGTTCTACATCAGACTTCTTCCGCAAACGGCGAAACGCTTTGACTCGGTGAGTTTCGCGGCATTCCGACTTCGATGCCCCGGTTGCCGAAATTCAGTTGCCTTTGAATTTCGGGTGATCCCTCTTGAGCATGTATGCTTCTGCTACTTGTTCTACATCAGACTTCTTCCGCAAACGGCGAAACGCTTTGACTCGGTGAGTTTCGCGGCATTCCGACTTCGATGCCCCGGTTGCCGAAATTCAGTTGCCTTTGAATTTCGGGTGATCCCTCTTGAGCATGTATGCTTCTGCTACTTGTTCTACATCAGACTTCTTCCGCAAACGGCGAAACGCTTTGACTCGGTGAGTTTCGCGGCATTCCGACTTCGATGCCCCGGTTGCCGAAATTCAGTTGCCTTTGAATTTCGGGTGATCCCTCTTGAGCATGTATGCTTCTGCTACTTGTTCTACATCAGACTTCTTCCGCAAACGGCGAAACGCTTTGACTCGGTGAGTTTCGCGGCATTCCGACTTCGATGCCCCGGTTGCCGAAATTCAGTTGCCTTTGAATTTCGGGTGATCCCTCTTGAGCATGTATGCTTCTGCTACTTGTTCTACATCAGACTTCTTCCGCAAACGGCGAAACGCTTTGACTCGGTGAGTTTCGCGGCATTCCGACTTCGATGCCCCGGTTGCCGAAATTCAGTTGCCTTTGAATTTCGGGTGATCCCTCTTGAGCATGTATGCTTCTGCTACTTGTTCTACATCAGACTTCTTCCGCAAACGGCGAAACGCTTTGACTCGGTGAGTTTCGCGGCATTCCGACTTCGATGCCCCGGTTGCCGAAATTCAGTTGCCTTTGAATTTCGGGTGATCCCTCTTGAGCATGTATGCTTCTGCTACTTGTTCTACATCAGACTTCTTCCGCAAACGGCGAAACGCTTTGACTCGGTGAGTTTCGCGGCATTCCGACTTCGATGCCCCGGTTGCCGAAATTCAGTTGCCTTTGAATTTCGGGTGATCCCTCTTGAGCATGTATGCTTCTGCTACTTGTTCTACATCAGACTTCTTCCGCAAACGGCGAAACGCTTTGACTCGGTGAGTTTCGCGGCATTCCGACTTCGATGCCCCGGTTGCCGAAATTCAGTTGCCTTTGAATTTCGGGTGATCCCTCTTGAGCATGTATGCTTCTGCTACTTGTTCTACATCAGACTTCTTCCGCAAACGGCGAAACGCTTTGACTCGGTGAGTTTCGCGGCATTCCGACTTCGATGCCCCGGTTGCCGAAATTCAGTTGCCTTTGAATTTCGGGTGATCCCTCTTGAGCATGTATGCTTCTGCTACTTGTTCTACATCAGACTTCTTCCGCAAACGGCGAAACGCTTTGACTCGGTGAGTTTCGCGGCATTCCGACTTCGATGCCCCGGTTGCCGAAATTCAGTTGCCTTTGAATTTCGGGTGATCCCTCTTGAGCATGTATGCTTCTGCTACTTGTTCTACATCAGACTTCTTCCGCAAACGGCGAAACGCTTTGACTCGGTGAGTTTCGCGGCATTCCGACTTCGATGCCCCGGTTGCCGAAATTCAGTTGCCTTTGAATTTCGGGTGATCCCTCTTGAGCATGTATGCTTCTGCTACTTGTTCTACATCAGACTTCTTCCGCAAACGGCGAAACGCTTTGACTCGGTGAGTTTCGCGGCATTCCGACTTCGATGCCCCGGTTGCCGAAATTCAGTTGCCTTTGAATTTCGGGTGATCCCTCTTGAGCATGTATGCTTCTGCTACTTGTTCTACATCAGACTTCTTCCGCAAACGGCGAAACGCTTTGACTCGGTGAGTTTCGCGGCATTCCGACTTCGATGCCCCGGTTGCCGAAATTCAGTTGCCTTTGAATTTCGGGTGATCCCTCTTGAGCATGTATGCTTCTGCTACTTGTTCTACATCAGACTTCTTCCGCAAACGGCGAAACGCTTTGACTCGGTGAGTTTCGCGGCATTCCGACTTCGATGCCCCGGTTGCCGAAATTCAGTTGCCTTTGAATTTCGGGTGATCCCTCTTGAGCATGTATGCTTCTGCTACTTGTTCTACATCAGACTTCTTCCGCAAACGGCGAAACGCTTTGACTCGGTGAGTTTCGCGGCATTCCGACTTCGATGCCCCGGTTGCCGAAATTCAGTTGCCTTTGAATTTCGGGTGATCCCTCTTGAGCATGTATGCTTCTGCTACTTGTTCTACATCAGACTTCTTCCGCAAACGGCGAAACGCTTTGACTCGGTGAGTTTCGCGGCATTCCGACTTCGATGCCCCGGTTGCCGAAATTCAGTTGCCTTTGAATTTCGGGTGATCCCTCTTGAGCATGTATGCTTCTGCTACTTGTTCTACATCAGACTTCTTCCGCAAACGGCGAAACGCTTTGACTCGGTGAGTTTCGCGGCATTCCGACTTCGATGCCCCGGTTGCCGAAATTCAGTTGCCTTTGAATTTCGGGTGATCCCTCTTGAGCATGTATGCTTCTGCTACTTGTTCTACATCAGACTTCTTCCGCAAACGGCGAAACGCTTTGACTCGGTGAGTTTCGCGGCATTCCGACTTCGATGCCCCGGTTGCCGAAATTCAGTTGCCTTTGAATTTCGGGTGATCCCTCTTGAGCATGTATGCTTCTGCTACTTGTTCTACATCAGACTTCTTCCGCAAACGGCGAAACGCTTTGACTCGGTGAGTTTCGCGGCATTCCGACTTCGATGCCCCGGTTGCCGAAATTCAGTTGCCTTTGAATTTCGGGTGATCCCTCTTGAGCATGTATGCTTCTGCTACTTGTTCTACATCAGACTTCTTCCGCAAACGGCGAAACGCTTTGACTCGGTGAGTTTCGCGGCATTCCGACTTCGATGCCCCGGTTGCCGAAATTCAGTTGCCTTTGAATTTCGGGTGATCCCTCTTGAGCATGTATGCTTCTGCTACTTGTTCTACATCAGACTTCTTCCGCAAACGGCGAAACGCTTTGACTCGGTGAGTTTCGCGGCATTCCGACTTCGATGCCCCGGTTGCCGAAATTCAGTTGCCTTTGAATTTCGGGTGATCCCTCTTGAGCATGTATGCTTCTGCTACTTGTTCTACATCAGACTTCTTCCGCAAACGGCGAAACGCTTTGACTCGGTGAGTTTCGCGGCATTCCGACTTCGATGCCCCGGTTGCCGAAATTCAGTTGCCTTTGAATTTCGGGTGATCCCTCTTGAGCATGTATGCTTCTGCTACTTGTTCTACATCAGACTTCTTCCGCAAACGGCGAAACGCTTTGACTCGGTGAGTTTCGCGGCATTCCGACTTCGATGCCCCGGTTGCCGAAATTCAGTTGCCTTTGAATTTCGGGTGATCCCTCTTGAGCATGTATGCTTCTGCTACTTGTTCTACATCAGACTTCTTCCGCAAACGGCGAAACGCTTTGACTCGGTGAGTTTCGCGGCATTCCGACTTCGATGCCCCGGTTGCCGAAATTCAGTTGCCTTTGAATTTCGGGTGATCCCTCTTGAGCATGTATGCTTCTGCTACTTGTTCTACATCAGACTTCTTCCGCAAACGGCGAAACGCTTTGACTCGGTGAGTTTCGCGGCATTCCGACTTCGATGCCCCGGTTGCCGAAATTCAGTTGCCTTTGAATTTCGGGTGATCCCTCTTGAGCATGTATGCTTCTGCTACTTGTTCTACATCAGACTTCTTCCGCAAACGGCGAAACGCTTTGACTCGGTGAGTTTCGCGGCATTCCGACTTCGATGCCCCGGTTGCCGAAATTCAGTTGCCTTTGAATTTCGGGTGATCCCTCTTGAGCATGTATGCTTCTGCTACTTGTTCTACATCAGACTTCTTCCGCAAACGGCGAAACGCTTTGACTCGGTGAGTTTCGCGGCATTCCGACTTCGATGCCCCGGTTGCCGAAATTCAGTTGCCTTTGAATTTCGGGTGATCCCTCTTGAGCATGTATGCTTCTGCTACTTGTTCTACATCAGACTTCTTCCGCAAACGGCGAAACGCTTTGACTCGGTGAGTTTCGCGGCATTCCGACTTCGATGCCCCGTTGCCGAAATTCAGTTGCCTTTGAATTTCGGGTGATCCCTCTTGAGCATGTATGCTTCTGCTACTTGTTCTACATCAGACTTCTTCCGCAAACGGCGAAACGCTTTGACTCGGTGAGTTTCGCGGCATTCCGACTTCGATGCCCCGGTTGCCGAAATTCAGTTGCCTTTGAATTTCGGGTGATCCCTCTTGAGCATGTATGCTTCTGCTACTTGTTCTACATCAGACTTCTTCCGCAAACGGCGAAACGCTTTGACTCGGTGAGTTTCGCGGCATTCCGACTTCGATGCCCCGGTTGCCGAAATTCAGTTGCCTTTGAATTTCGGGTGATCCCTCTTGAGCATGTATGCTTCTGCTACTTGTTCTACATCAGACTTCTTCCGCAAACGGCGAAACGCTTTGACTCGGTGAGTTTCGCGGCATTCCGACTTCGATGCCCCGGTTGCCGAAATTCAGTTGCCTTTGAATTTCGGGTGATCCCTCTTGAGCATGTATGCTTCTGCTACTTGTTCTACATCAGACTTCTTCCGCAAACGGCGAAACGCTTTGACTCGGTGAGTTTCGCGGCATTCCGACTTCGATGCCCCGGTTGCCGAAATTCAGTTGCCTTTGAATTTCGGGTGATCCCTCTTGAGCATGTATGCTTCTGCTACTTGTTCTACATCAGACTTCTTCCGCAAACGGCGAAACGCTTTGACTCGGTGAGTTTCGCGGCATTCCGACTTCGATGCCCCGGTTGCCGAAATTCAGTTGCCTTTGAATTTCGGGTGATCCCTCTTGAGCATGTATGCTTCTGCTACTTGTTCTACATCAGACTTCTTCCGCAAACGGCGAAACGCTTTGACTCGGTGAGTTTCGCGGCATTCCGACTTCGATGCCCCGGTTGCCGAAATTCAGTTGCCTTTGAATTTCGGGTGATCCCTCTTGAGCATGTATGCTTCTGCTACTTGTTCTACATCAGACTTCTTCCGCAAACGGCGAAACGCTTTGACTCGGTGAGTTTCGCGGCATTCCGACTTCGATGCCCCGGTTGCCGAAATTCAGTTGCCTTTGAATTTCGGGTGATCCCTCTTGAGCATGTATGCTTCTGCTACTTGTTCTACATCAGACTTCTTCCGCAAACGGCGAAACGCTTTGACTCGGTGAGTTTCGCGGCATTCCGACTTCGATGCCCCGGTTGCCGAAATTCAGTTGCCTTTGAATTTCGGGTGATCCCTCTTGAGCATGTATGCTTCTGCTACTTGTTCTACATCAGACTTCTTCCGCAAACGGCGAAACGCTTTGACTCGGTGAGTTTCGCGGCATTCCGACTTCGATGCCCCGGTTGCCGAAATTCAGTTGCCTTTGAATTTCGGGTGATCCCTCTTGAGCATGTATGCTTCTGCTACTTGTTCTACATCAGACTTCTTCCGCAAACGGCGAAACGCTTTGACTCGGTGAGTTTCGCGGCATTCCGACTTCGATGCCCCGGTTGCCGAAATTCAGTTGCCTTTGAATTTCGGGTGATCCCTCTTGAGCATGTATGCTTCTGCTACTTGTTCTACATCAGACTTCTTCCGCAAACGGCGAAACGCTTTGACTCGGTGAGTTTCGCGGCATTCCGACTTCGATGCCCCGGTTGCCGAAATTCAGTTGCCTTTGAATTTCGGGTGATCCCTCTTGAGCATGTATGCTTCTGCTACTTGTTCTACATCAGACTTCTTCCGCAAACGGCGAAACGCTTTGACTCGGTGAGTTTCGCGGCATTCCGACTTCGATGCCCCGGTTGCCGAAATTCAGTTGCCTTTGAATTTCGGGTGATCCCTCTTGAGCATGTATGCTTCTGCTACTTGTTCTACATCAGACTTCTTCCGCAAACGGCGAAACGCTTTGACTCGGTGAGTTTCGCGGCATTCCGACTTCGATGCCCCGGTTGCCGAAATTCAGTTGCCTTTGAATTTCGGGTGATCCCTCTTGAGCATGTATGCTTCTGCTACTTGTTCTACATCAGACTTCTTCCGCAAACGGCGAAACGCTTTGACTCGGTGAGTTTCGCGGCATTCCGACTTCGATGCCCCGGTTGCCGAAATTCAGTTGCCTTTGAATTTCGGGTGATCCCTCTTGAGCATGTATGCTTCTGCTACTTGTTCTACATCAGACTTCTTCCGCAAACGGCGAAACGCTTTGACTCGGTGAGTTTCGCGGCATTCCGACTTCGATGCCCCGGTTGCCGAAATTCAGTTGCCTTTGAATTTCGGGTGATCCCTCTTGAGCATGTATGCTTCTGCTACTTGTTCTACATCAGACTTCTTCCGCAAACGGCGAAACGCTTTGACTCGGTGAGTTTCGCGGCATTCCGACTTCGATGCCCCGGTTGCCGAAATTCAGTTGCCTTTGAATTTCGGGTGATCCCTCTTGAGCATGTATGCTTCTGCTACTTGTTCTACATCAGACTTCTTCCGCAAACGGCGAAACGCTTTGACTCGGTGAGTTTCGCGGCATTCCGACTTCGATGCCCCGGTTGCCGAAATTCAGTTGCCTTTGAATTTCGGGTGATCCCTCTTGAGCATGTATGCTTCTGCTACTTGTTCTACATCAGACTTCTTCCGCAAACGGCGAAACGCTTTGACTCGGTGAGTTTCGCGGCATTCCGACTTCGATGCCCCGGTTGCCGAAATTCAGTTGCCTTTGAATTTCGGGTGATCCCTCTTGAGCATGTATGCTTCTGCTACTTGTTCTACATCAGACTTCTTCCGCAAACGGCGAAACGCTTTGACTCGGTGAGTTTCGCGGCATTCCGACTTCGATGCCCCGGTTGCCGAAATTCAGTTGCCTTTGAATTTCGGGTGATCCCTCTTGAGCATGTATGCTTCTGCTACTTGTTCTACATCAGACTTCTTCCGCAAACGGCGAAACGCTTTGACTCGGTGAGTTTCGCGGCATTCCGACTTCGATGCCCCGGTTGCCGAAATTCAGTTGCCTTTGAATTTCGGGTGATCCCTCTTGAGCATGTATGCTTCTGCTACTTGTTCTACATCAGACTTCTTCCGCAAACGGCGAAACGCTTTGACTCGGTGAGTTTCGCGGCATTCCGACTTCGATGCCCCGGTTGCCGAAATTCAGTTGCCTTTGAATTTCGGGTGATCCCTCTTGAGCATGTATGCTTCTGCTACTTGTTCTACATCAGACTTCTTCCGCAAACGGCGAAACGCTTTGACTCGGTGAGTTTCGCGGCATTCCGACTTCGATGCCCCGGTTGCCGAAATTCAGTTGCCTTTGAATTTCGGGTGATCCCTCTTGAGCATGTATGCTTCTGCTACTTGTTCTACATCAGACTTCTTCCGCAAACGGCGAAACGCTTTGACTCGGTGAGTTTCGCGGCATTCCGACTTCGATGCCCCGGTTGCCGAAATTCAGTTGCCTTTGAATTTCGGGTGATCCCTCTTGAGCATGTATGCTTCTGCTACTTGTTCTACATCAGACTTCTTCCGCAAACGGCGAAACGCTTTGACTCGGTGAGTTTCGCGGCATTCCGACTTCGATGCCCCGGTTGCCGAAATTCAGTTGCCTTTGAATTTCGGGTGATCCCTCTTGAGCATGTATGCTTCTGCTACTTGTTCTACATCAGACTTCTTCCGCAAACGGCGAAACGCTTTGACTCGGTGAGTTTCGCGGCATTCCGACTTCGATGCCCCGGTTGCCGAAATTCAGTTGCCTTTGAATTTCGGGTGATCCCTCTTGAGCATGTATGCTTCTGCTACTTGTTCTACATCAGACTTCTTCCGCAAACGGCGAAACGCTTTGACTCGGTGAGTTTCGCGGCATTCCGACTTCGATGCCCCGGTTGCCGAAATTCAGTTGCCTTTGAATTTCGGGTGATCCCTCTTGAGCATGTATGCTTCTGCTACTTGTTCTACATCAGACTTCTTCCGCAAACGGCGAAACGCTTTGACTCGGTGAGTTTCGCGGCATTCCGACTTCGATGCCCCGGTTGCCGAAATTCAGTTGCCTTTGAATTTCGGGTGATCCCTCTTGAGCATGTATGCTTCTGCTACTTGTTCTACATCAGACTTCTTCCGCAAACGGCGAAACGCTTTGACTCGGTGAGTTTCGCGGCATTCCGACTTCGATGCCCCGGTTGCCGAAATTCAGTTGCCTTTGAATTTCGGGTGATCCCTCTTGAGCATGTATGCTTCTGCTACTTGTTCTACATCAGACTTCTTCCGCAAACGGCGAAACGCTTTGACTCGGTGAGTTTCGCGGCATTCCGACTTCGATGCCCCGGTTGCCGAAATTCAGTTGCCTTTGAATTTCGGGTGATCCCTCTTGAGCATGTATGCTTCTGCTACTTGTTCTACATCAGACTTCTTCCGCAAACGGCGAAACGCTTTGACTCGGTGAGTTTCGCGGCATTCCGACTTCGATGCCCCGGTTGCCGAAATTCAGTTGCCTTTGAATTTCGGGTGATCCCTCTTGAGCATGTATGCTTCTGCTACTTGTTCTACATCAGACTTCTTCCGCAAACGGCGAAACGCTTTGACTCGGTGAGTTTCGCGGCATTCCGACTTCGATGCCCCGGTTGCCGAAATTCAGTTGCCTTTGAATTTCGGGTGATCCCTCTTGAGCATGTATGCTTCTGCTACTTGTTCTACATCAGACTTCTTCCGCAAACGGCGAAACGCTTTGACTCGGTGAGTTTCGCGGCATTCCGACTTCGATGCCCCGGTTGCCGAAATTCAGTTGCCTTTGAATTTCGGGTGATCCCTCTTGAGCATGTATGCTTCTGCTACTTGTTCTACATCAGACTTCTTCCGCAAACGGCGAAACGCTTTGACTCGGTGAGTTTCGCGGCATTCCGACTTCGATGCCCCGGTTGCCGAAATTCAGTTGCCTTTGAATTTCGGGTGATCCCTCTTGAGCATGTATGCTTCTGCTACTTGTTCTACATCAGACTTCTTCCGCAAACGGCGAAACGCTTTGACTCGGTGAGTTTCGCGGCATTCCGACTTCGATGCCCCGGTTGCCGAAATTCAGTTGCCTTTGAATTTCGGGTGATCCCTCTTGAGCATGTATGCTTCTGCTACTTGTTCTACATCAGACTTCTTCCGCAAACGGCGAAACGCTTTGACTCGGTGAGTTTCGCGGCATTCCGACTTCGATGCCCCGGTTGCCGAAATTCAGTTGCCTTTGAATTTCGGGTGATCCCTCTTGAGCATGTATGCTTCTGCTACTTGTTCTACATCAGACTTCTTCCGCAAACGGCGAAACGCTTTGACTCGGTGAGTTTCGCGGCATTCCGACTTCGATGCCCCGGTTGCCGAAATTCAGTTGCCTTTGAATTTCGGGTGATCCCTCTTGAGCATGTATGCTTCTGCTACTTGTTCTACATCAGACTTCTTCCGCAAACGGCGAAACGCTTTGACTCGGTGAGTTTCGCGGCATTCCGACTTCGATGCCCCGGTTGCCGAAATTCAGTTGCCTTTGAATTTCGGGTGATCCCTCTTGAGCATGTATGCTTCTGCTACTTGTTCTACATCAGACTTCTTCCGCAAACGGCGAAACGCTTTGACTCGGTGAGTTTCGCGGCATTCCGACTTCGATGCCCCGGTTGCCGAAATTCAGTTGCCTTTGAATTTCGGGTGATCCCTCTTGAGCATGTATGCTTCTGCTACTTGTTCTACATCAGACTTCTTCCGCAAACGGCGAAACGCTTTGACTCGGTGAGTTTCGCGGCATTCCGACTTCGATGCCCCGGTTGCCGAAATTCAGTTGCCTTTGAATTTCGGGTGATCCCTCTTGAGCATGTATGCTTCTGCTACTTGTTCTACATCAGACTTCTTCCGCAAACGGCGAAACGCTTTGACTCGGTGAGTTTCGCGGCATTCCGACTTCGATGCCCCGGTTGCCGAAATTCAGTTGCCTTTGAATTTCGGGTGATCCCTCTTGAGCATGTATGCTTCTGCTACTTGTTCTACATCAGACTTCTTCCGCAAACGGCGAAACGCTTTGACTCGGTGAGTTTCGCGGCATTCCGACTTCGATGCCCCGGTTGCCGAAATTCAGTTGCCTTTGAATTTCGGGTGATCCCTCTTGAGCATGTATGCTTCTGCTACTTGTTCTACATCAGACTTCTTCCGCAAACGGCGAAACGCTTTGACTCGGTGAGTTTCGCGGCATTCCGACTTCGATGCCCCGGTTGCCGAAATTCAGTTGCCTTTGAATTTCGGGTGATCCCTCTTGAGCATGTATGCTTCTGCTACTTGTTCTACATCAGACTTCTTCCGCAAACGGCGAAACGCTTTGACTCGGTGAGTTTCGCGGCATTCCGACTTCGATGCCCCGGTTGCCGAAATTCAGTTGCCTTTGAATTTCGGGTGATCCCTCTTGAGCATGTATGCTTCTGCTACTTGTTCTACATCAGACTTCTTCCGCAAACGGCGAAACGCTTTGACTCGGTGAGTTTCGCGGCATTCCGACTTCGATGCCCCGGTTGCCGAAATTCAGTTGCCTTTGAATTTCGGGTGATCCCTCTTGAGCATGTATGCTTCTGCTACTTGTTCTACATCAGACTTCTTCCGCAAACGGCGAAACGCTTTGACTCGGTGAGTTTCGCGGCATTCCGACTTCGATGCCCCGGTTGCCGAAATTCAGTTGCCTTTGAATTTCGGGTGATCCCTCTTGAGCATGTATGCTTCTGCTACTTGTTCTACATCAGACTTCTTCCGCAAACGGCGAAACGCTTTGACTCGGTGAGTTTCGCGGCATTCCGACTTCGATGCCCCGGTTGCCGAAATTCAGTTGCCTTTGAATTTCGGGTGATCCCTCTTGAGCATGTATGCTTCTGCTACTTGTTCTACATCAGACTTCTTCCGCAAACGGCGAAACGCTTTGACTCGGTGAGTTTCGCGGCATTCCGACTTCGATGCCCCGGTTGCCGAAATTCAGTTGCCTTTGAATTTCGGGTGATCCCTCTTGAGCATGTATGCTTCTGCTACTTGTTCTACATCAGACTTCTTCCGCAAACGGCGAAACGCTTTGACTCGGTGAGTTTCGCGGCATTCCGACTTCGATGCCCCGGTTGCCGAAATTCAGTTGCCTTTGAATTTCGGGTGATCCCTCTTGAGCATGTATGCTTCTGCTACTTGTTCTACATCAGACTTCTTCCGCAAACGGCGAAACGCTTTGACTCGGTGAGTTTCGCGGCATTCCGACTTCGATGCCCCGGTTGCCGAAATTCAGTTGCCTTTGAATTTCGGGTGATCCCTCTTGAGCATGTATGCTTCTGCTACTTGTTCTACATCAGACTTCTTCCGCAAACGGCGAAACGCTTTGACTCGGTGAGTTTCGCGGCATTCCGACTTCGATGCCCCGGTTGCCGAAATTCAGTTGCCTTTGAATTTCGGGTGATCCCTCTTGAGCATGTATGCTTCTGCTACTTGTTCTACATCAGACTTCTTCCGCAAACGGCGAAACGCTTTGACTCGGTGAGTTTCGCGGCATTCCGACTTCGATGCCCCGGTTGCCGAAATTCAGTTGCCTTTGAATTTCGGGTGATCCCTCTTGAGCATGTATGCTTCTGCTACTTGTTCTACATCAGACTTCTTCCGCAAACGGCGAAACGCTTTGACTCGGTGAGTTTCGCGGCATTCCGACTTCGATGCCCCGGTTGCCGAAATTCAGTTGCCTTTGAATTTCGGGTGATCCCTCTTGAGCATGTATGCTTCTGCTACTTGTTCTACATCAGACTTCTTCCGCAAACGGCGAAACGCTTTGACTCGGTGAGTTTCGCGGCATTCCGACTTCGATGCCCCGGTTGCCGAAATTCAGTTGCCTTTGAATTTCGGGTGATCCCTCTTGAGCATGTATGCTTCTGCTACTTGTTCTACATCAGACTTCTTCCGCAAACGGCGAAACGCTTTGACTCGGTGAGTTTCGCGGCATTCCGACTTCGATGCCCCGGTTGCCGAAATTCAGTTGCCTTTGAATTTCGGGTGATCCCTCTTGAGCATGTATGCTTCTGCTACTTGTTCTACATCAGACTTCTTCCGCAAACGGCGAAACGCTTTGACTCGGTGAGTTTCGCGGCATTCCGACTTCGATGCCCCGGTTGCCGAAATTCAGTTGCCTTTGAATTTCGGGTGATCCCTCTTGAGCATGTATGCTTCTGCTACTTGTTCTACATCAGACTTCTTCCGCAAACGGCGAAACGCTTTGACTCGGTGAGTTTCGCGGCATTCCGACTTCGATGCCCCGGTTGCCGAAATTCAGTTGCCTTTGAATTTCGGGTGATCCCTCTTGAGCATGTATGCTTCTGCTACTTGTTCTACATCAGACTTCTTCCGCAAACGGCGAAACGCTTTGACTCGGTGAGTTTCGCGGCATTCCGACTTCGATGCCCCGGTTGCCGAAATTCAGTTGCCTTTGAATTTCGGGTGATCCCTCTTGAGCATGTATGCTTCTGCTACTTGTTCTACATCAGACTTCTTCCGCAAACGGCGAAACGCTTTGACTCGGTGAGTTTCGCGGCATTCCGACTTCGATGCCCCGGTTGCCGAAATTCAGTTGCCTTTGAATTTCGGGTGATCCCTCTTGAGCATGTATGCTTCTGCTACTTGTTCTACATCAGACTTCTTCCGCAAACGGCGAAACGCTTTGACTCGGTGAGTTTCGCGGCATTCCGACTTCGATGCCCCGGTTGCCGAAATTCAGTTGCCTTTGAATTTCGGGTGATCCCTCTTGAGCATGTATGCTTCTGCTACTTGTTCTACATCAGACTTCTTCCGCAAACGGCGAAACGCTTTGACTCGGTGAGTTTCGCGGCATTCCGACTTCGATGCCCCGGTTGCCGAAATTCAGTTGCCTTTGAATTTCGGGTGATCCCTCTTGAGCATGTATGCTTCTGCTACTTGTTCTACATCAGACTTCTTCCGCAAACGGCGAAACGCTTTGACTCGGTGAGTTTCGCGGCATTCCGACTTCGATGCCCCGGTTGCCGAAATTCAGTTGCCTTTGAATTTCGGGTGATCCCTCTTGAGCATGTATGCTTCTGCTACTTGTTCTACATCAGACTTCTTCCGCAAACGGCGAAACGCTTTGACTCGGTGAGTTTCGCGGCATTCCGACTTCGATGCCCCGGTTGCCGAAATTCAGTTGCCTTTGAATTTCGGGTGATCCCTCTTGAGCATGTATGCTTCTGCTACTTGTTCTACATCAGACTTCTTCCGCAAACGGCGAAACGCTTTGACTCGGTGAGTTTCGCGGCATTCCGACTTCGATGCCCCGGTTGCCGAAATTCAGTTGCCTTTGAATTTCGGGTGATCCCTCTTGAGCATGTATGCTTCTGCTACTTGTTCTACATCAGACTTCTTCCGCAAACGGCGAAACGCTTTGACTCGGTGAGTTTCGCGGCATTCCGACTTCGATGCCCCGGTTGCCGAAATTCAGTTGCCTTTGAATTTCGGGTGATCCCTCTTGAGCATGTATGCTTCTGCTACTTGTTCTACATCAGACTTCTTCCGCAAACGGCGAAACGCTTTGACTCGGTGAGTTTCGCGGCATTCCGACTTCGATGCCCCGGTTGCCGAAATTCAGTTGCCTTTGAATTTCGGGTGATCCCTCTTGAGCATGTATGCTTCTGCTACTTGTTCTACATCAGACTTCTTCCGCAAACGGCGAAACGCTTTGACTCGGTGAGTTTCGCGGCATTCCGACTTCGATGCCCCGGTTGCCGAAATTCAGTTGCCTTTGAATTTCGGGTGATCCCTCTTGAGCATGTATGCTTCTGCTACTTGTTCTACATCAGACTTCTTCCGCAAACGGCGAAACGCTTTGACTCGGTGAGTTTCGCGGCATTCCGACTTCGATGCCCCGGTTGCCGAAATTCAGTTGCCTTTGAATTTCGGGTGATCCCTCTTGAGCATGTATGCTTCTGCTACTTGTTCTACATCAGACTTCTTCCGCAAACGGCGAAACGCTTTGACTCGGTGAGTTTCGCGGCATTCCGACTTCGATGCCCCGGTTGCCGAAATTCAGTTGCCTTTGAATTTCGGGTGATCCCTCTTGAGCATGTATGCTTCTGCTACTTGTTCTACATCAGACTTCTTCCGCAAACGGCGAAACGCTTTGACTCGGTGAGTTTCGCGGCATTCCGACTTCGATGCCCCGGTTGCCGAAATTCAGTTGCCTTTGAATTTCGGGTGATCCCTCTTGAGCATGTATGCTTCTGCTACTTGTTCTACATCAGACTTCTTCCGCAAACGGCGAAACGCTTTGACTCGGTGAGTTTCGCGGCATTCCGACTTCGATGCCCCGGTTGCCGAAATTCAGTTGCCTTTGAATTTCGGGTGATCCCTCTTGAGCATGTATGCTTCTGCTACTTGTTCTACATCAGACTTCTTCCGCAAACGGCGAAACGCTTTGACTCGGTGAGTTTCGCGGCATTCCGACTTCGATGCCCCGGTTGCCGAAATTCAGTTGCCTTTGAATTTCGGGTGATCCCTCTTGAGCATGTATGCTTCTGCTACTTGTTCTACATCAGACTTCTTCCGCAAACGGCGAAACGCTTTGACTCGGTGAGTTTCGCGGCATTCCGACTTCGATGCCCCGGTTGCCGAAATTCAGTTGCCTTTGAATTTCGGGTGATCCCTCTTGAGCATGTATGCTTCTGCTACTTGTTCTACATCAGACTTCTTCCGCAAACGGCGAAACGCTTTGACTCGGTGAGTTTCGCGGCATTCCGACTTCGATGCCCCGGTTGCCGAAATTCAGTTGCCTTTGAATTTCGGGTGATCCCTCTTGAGCATGTATGCTTCTGCTACTTGTTCTACATCAGACTTCTTCCGCAAACGGCGAAACGCTTTGACTCGGTGAGTTTCGCGGCATTCCGACTTCGATGCCCCGGTTGCCGAAATTCAGTTGCCTTTGAATTTCGGGTGATCCCTCTTGAGCATGTATGCTTCTGCTACTTGTTCTACATCAGACTTCTTCCGCAAACGGCGAAACGCTTTGACTCGGTGAGTTTCGCGGCATTCCGACTTCGATGCCCCGGTTGCCGAAATTCAGTTGCCTTTGAATTTCGGGTGATCCCTCTTGAGCATGTATGCTTCTGCTACTTGTTCTACATCAGACTTCTTCCGCAAACGGCGAAACGCTTTGACTCGGTGAGTTTCGCGGCATTCCGACTTCGATGCCCCGGTTGCCGAAATTCAGTTGCCTTTGAATTTCGGGTGATCCCTCTTGAGCATGTATGCTTCTGCTACTTGTTCTACATCAGACTTCTTCCGCAAACGGCGAAACGCTTTGACTCGGTGAGTTTCGCGGCATTCCGACTTCGATGCCCCGGTTGCCGAAATTCAGTTGCCTTTGAATTTCGGGTGATCCCTCTTGAGCATGTATGCTTCTGCTACTTGTTCTACATCAGACTTCTTCCGCAAACGGCGAAACGCTTTGACTCGGTGAGTTTCGCGGCATTCCGACTTCGATGCCCCGGTTGCCGAAATTCAGTTGCCTTTGAATTTCGGGTGATCCCTCTTGAGCATGTATGCTTCTGCTACTTGTTCTACATCAGACTTCTTCCGCAAACGGCGAAACGCTTTGACTCGGTGAGTTTCGCGGCATTCCGACTTCGATGCCCCGGTTGCCGAAATTCAGTTGCCTTTGAATTTCGGGTGATCCCTCTTGAGCATGTATGCTTCTGCTACTTGTTCTACATCAGACTTCTTCCGCAAACGGCGAAACGCTTTGACTCGGTGAGTTTCGCGGCATTCCGACTTCGATGCCCCGGTTGCCGAAATTCAGTTGCCTTTGAATTTCGGGTGATCCCTCTTGAGCATGTATGCTTCTGCTACTTGTTCTACATCAGACTTCTTCCGCAAACGGCGAAACGCTTTGACTCGGTGAGTTTCGCGGCATTCCGACTTCGATGCCCCGGTTGCCGAAATTCAGTTGCCTTTGAATTTCGGGTGATCCCTCTTGAGCATGTATGCTTCTGCTACTTGTTCTACATCAGACTTCTTCCGCAAACGGCGAAACGCTTTGACTCGGTGAGTTTCGCGGCATTCCGACTTCGATGCCCCGGTTGCCGAAATTCAGTTGCCTTTGAATTTCGGGTGATCCCTCTTGAGCATGTATGCTTCTGCTACTTGTTCTACATCAGACTTCTTCCGCAAACGGCGAAACGCTTTGACTCGGTGAGTTTCGCGGCATTCCGACTTCGATGCCCCGGTTGCCGAAATTCAGTTGCCTTTGAATTTCGGGTGATCCCTCTTGAGCATGTATGCTTCTGCTACTTGTTCTACATCAGACTTCTTCCGCAAACGGCGAAACGCTTTGACTCGGTGAGTTTCGCGGCATTCCGACTTCGATGCCCCGGTTGCCGAAATTCAGTTGCCTTTGAATTTCGGGTGATCCCTCTTGAGCATGTATGCTTCTGCTACTTGTTCTACATCAGACTTCTTCCGCAAACGGCGAAACGCTTTGACTCGGTGAGTTTCGCGGCATTCCGACTTCGATGCCCCGGTTGCCGAAATTCAGTTGCCTTTGAATTTCGGGTGATCCCTCTTGAGCATGTATGCTTCTGCTACTTGTTCTACATCAGACTTCTTCCGCAAACGGCGAAACGCTTTGACTCGGTGAGTTTCGCGGCATTCCGACTTCGATGCCCCGGTTGCCGAAATTCAGTTGCCTTTGAATTTCGGGTGATCCCTCTTGAGCATGTATGCTTCTGCTACTTGTTCTACATCAGACTTCTTCCGCAAACGGCGAAACGCTTTGACTCGGTGAGTTTCGCGGCATTCCGACTTCGATGCCCCGGTTGCCGAAATTCAGTTGCCTTTGAATTTCGGGTGATCCCTCTTGAGCATGTATGCTTCTGCTACTTGTTCTACATCAGACTTCTTCCGCAAACGGCGAAACGCTTTGACTCGGTGAGTTTCGCGGCATTCCGACTTCGATGCCCCGGTTGCCGAAATTCAGTTGCCTTTGAATTTCGGGTGATCCCTCTTGAGCATGTATGCTTCTGCTACTTGTTCTACATCAGACTTCTTCCGCAAACGGCGAAACGCTTTGACTCGGTGAGTTTCGCGGCATTCCGACTTCGATGCCCCGGTTGCCGAAATTCAGTTGCCTTTGAATTTCGGGTGATCCCTCTTGAGCATGTATGCTTCTGCTACTTGTTCTACATCAGACTTCTTCCGCAAACGGCGAAACGCTTTGACTCGGTGAGTTTCGCGGCATTCCGACTTCGATGCCCCGGTTGCCGAAATTCAGTTGCCTTTGAATTTCGGGTGATCCCTCTTGAGCATGTATGCTTCTGCTACTTGTTCTACATCAGACTTCTTCCGCAAACGGCGAAACGCTTTGACTCGGTGAGTTTCGCGGCATTCCGACTTCGATGCCCCGGTTGCCGAAATTCAGTTGCCTTTGAATTTCGGGTGATCCCTCTTGAGCATGTATGCTTCTGCTACTTGTTCTACATCAGACTTCTTCCGCAAACGGCGAAACGCTTTGACTCGGTGAGTTTCGCGGCATTCCGACTTCGATGCCCCGGTTGCCGAAATTCAGTTGCCTTTGAATTTCGGGTGATCCCTCTTGAGCATGTATGCTTCTGCTACTTGTTCTACATCAGACTTCTTCCGCAAACGGCGAAACGCTTTGACTCGGTGAGTTTCGCGGCATTCCGACTTCGATGCCCCGGTTGCCGAAATTCAGTTGCCTTTGAATTTCGGGTGATCCCTCTTGAGCATGTATGCTTCTGCTACTTGTTCTACATCAGACTTCTTCCGCAAACGGCGAAACGCTTTGACTCGGTGAGTTTCGCGGCATTCCGACTTCGATGCCCCGGTTGCCGAAATTCAGTTGCCTTTGAATTTCGGGTGATCCCTCTTGAGCATGTATGCTTCTGCTACTTGTTCTACATCAGACTTCTTCCGCAAACGGCGAAACGCTTTGACTCGGTGAGTTTCGCGGCATTCCGACTTCGATGCCCCGGTTGCCGAAATTCAGTTGCCTTTGAATTTCGGGTGATCCCTCTTGAGCATGTATGCTTCTGCTACTTGTTCTACATCAGACTTCTTCCGCAAACGGCGAAACGCTTTGACTCGGTGAGTTTCGCGGCATTCCGACTTCGATGCCCCGGTTGCCGAAATTCAGTTGCCTTTGAATTTCGGGTGATCCCTCTTGAGCATGTATGCTTCTGCTACTTGTTCTACATCAGACTTCTTCCGCAAACGGCGAAACGCTTTGACTCGGTGAGTTTCGCGGCATTCCGACTTCGATGCCCCGGTTGCCGAAATTCAGTTGCCTTTGAATTTCGGGTGATCCCTCTTGAGCATGTATGCTTCTGCTACTTGTTCTACATCAGACTTCTTCCGCAAACGGCGAAACGCTTTGACTCGGTGAGTTTCGCGGCATTCCGACTTCGATGCCCCGGTTGCCGAAATTCAGTTGCCTTTGAATTTCGGGTGATCCCTCTTGAGCATGTATGCTTCTGCTACTTGTTCTACATCAGACTTCTTCCGCAAACGGCGAAACGCTTTGACTCGGTGAGTTTCGCGGCATTCCGACTTCGATGCCCCGGTTGCCGAAATTCAGTTGCCTTTGAATTTCGGGTGATCCCTCTTGAGCATGTATGCTTCTGCTACTTGTTCTACATCAGACTTCTTCCGCAAACGGCGAAACGCTTTGACTCGGTGAGTTTCGCGGCATTCCGACTTCGATGCCCCGGTTGCCGAAATTCAGTTGCCTTTGAATTTCGGGTGATCCCTCTTGAGCATGTATGCTTCTGCTACTTGTTCTACATCAGACTTCTTCCGCAAACGGCGAAACGCTTTGACTCGGTGAGTTTCGCGGCATTCCGACTTCGATGCCCCGGTTGCCGAAATTCAGTTGCCTTTGAATTTCGGGTGATCCCTCTTGAGCATGTATGCTTCTGCTACTTGTTCTACATCAGACTTCTTCCGCAAACGGCGAAACGCTTTGACTCGGTGAGTTTCGCGGCATTCCGACTTCGATGCCCCGGTTGCCGAAATTCAGTTGCCTTTGAATTTCGGGTGATCCCTCTTGAGCATGTATGCTTCTGCTACTTGTTCTACATCAGACTTCTTCCGCAAACGGCGAAACGCTTTGACTCGGTGAGTTTCGCGGCATTCCGACTTCGATGCCCCGGTTGCCGAAATTCAGTTGCCTTTGAATTTCGGGTGATCCCTCTTGAGCATGTATGCTTCTGCTACTTGTTCTACATCAGACTTCTTCCGCAAACGGCGAAACGCTTTGACTCGGTGAGTTTCGCGGCATTCCGACTTCGATGCCCCGGTTGCCGAAATTCAGTTGCCTTTGAATTTCGGGTGATCCCTCTTGAGCATGTATGCTTCTGCTACTTGTTCTACATCAGACTTCTTCCGCAAACGGCGAAACGCTTTGACTCGGTGAGTTTCGCGGCATTCCGACTTCGATGCCCCGGTTGCCGAAATTCAGTTGCCTTTGAATTTCGGGTGATCCCTCTTGAGCATGTATGCTTCTGCTACTTGTTCTACATCAGACTTCTTCCGCAAACGGCGAAACGCTTTGACTCGGTGAGTTTCGCGGCATTCCGACTTCGATGCCCCGGTTGCCGAAATTCAGTTGCCTTTGAATTTCGGGTGATCCCTCTTGAGCATGTATGCTTCTGCTACTTGTTCTACATCAGACTTCTTCCGCAAACGGCGAAACGCTTTGACTCGGTGAGTTTCGCGGCATTCCGACTTCGATGCCCCGGTTGCCGAAATTCAGTTGCCTTTGAATTTCGGGTGATCCCTCTTGAGCATGTATGCTTCTGCTACTTGTTCTACATCAGACTTCTTCCGCAAACGGCGAAACGCTTTGACTCGGTGAGTTTCGCGGCATTCCGACTTCGATGCCCCGGTTGCCGAAATTCAGTTGCCTTTGAATTTCGGGTGATCCCTCTTGAGCATGTATGCTTCTGCTACTTGTTCTACATCAGACTTCTTCCGCAAACGGCGAAACGCTTTGACTCGGTGAGTTTCGCGGCATTCCGACTTCGATGCCCCGGTTGCCGAAATTCAGTTGCCTTTGAATTTCGGGTGATCCCTCTTGAGCATGTATGCTTCTGCTACTTGTTCTACATCAGACTTCTTCCGCAAACGGCGAAACGCTTTGACTCGGTGAGTTTCGCGGCATTCCGACTTCGATGCCCCGGTTGCCGAAATTCAGTTGCCTTTGAATTTCGGGTGATCCCTCTTGAGCATGTATGCTTCTGCTACTTGTTCTACATCAGACTTCTTCCGCAAACGGCGAAACGCTTTGACTCGGTGAGTTTCGCGGCATTCCGACTTCGATGCCCCGGTTGCCGAAATTCAGTTGCCTTTGAATTTCGGGTGATCCCTCTTGAGCATGTATGCTTCTGCTACTTGTTCTACATCAGACTTCTTCCGCAAACGGCGAAACGCTTTGACTCGGTGAGTTTCGCGGCATTCCGACTTCGATGCCCCGGTTGCCGAAATTCAGTTGCCTTTGAATTTCGGGTGATCCCTCTTGAGCATGTATGCTTCTGCTACTTGTTCTACATCAGACTTCTTCCGCAAACGGCGAAACGCTTTGACTCGGTGAGTTTCGCGGCAATTCCGTCTTCGATGCCCCGGCTGCCGAAATTCAGTTGCCTTTGAATGTCGTGGTGATCCCTCTTGGAGCCTATGTATGCTTCTGATACTTGTTTCTACATCATACTATCTTCCGCAAACAGAGAAACGCTTTGACCTCGGTGAGTTTCGCGGGACATTCCGACTTCGATGCCCCGGTTGCCGAAATTCAGTTGCCCCATTGAATTTACGGTGATCCCTCTTGAGCAATGTATGCTTCTGCTACATGTTCTACATCAGACTTACTTCCGCGCAAACGGCGAAAACGCTTCGGACTCGGTTTGAGTATTCGCGGCATTCCGACTTCGAATGCCCGGTTGCCGAAATTCAGTTGCCTTATGAATTTCGGGTGATCCCTCTTTGAAGCATGTATGCATGCGCTTAACTCCGTTTCTACATCAGACTTTCTTCCGCAAACGGCGAAACGCTTTGACTCGGTGAGTTTCGCGGCATTCCGACTCTCGATGACCGGTAGCCCGAAATTCAATTGCCTTTGAATTTCGGGTGATCCCTCTTGAGCATGTATGCTTCCCGCTACTTGTTCTACATCAGACTTCTTCCGGCAAACAGCGAAACGCCTTTGGACTCGGTGAGTTTCGCGGCATTACCGACTTCGATGCCCCCCCGTGTTGCCGAAATTCAGTTTTGCCTTTTGAATTTCGGGTGATCCCTCTTGAGCATGTATGCTTCTGCTACTTGTTCTACAATCATACGTTCTCTCCGCAAACGGCGAAACGCTTTGACTCGGTTGAGTTTCGCATCATTCCGACTTCGATGCCCCGGTTGCCGAAATTCATTGCCTTTGAATTTCGGGTGATCCCTCTTGAGCATGTATGCTTCTGCTACTTGTTCTACATCAGACTTCTTCCGCAAACAGCGAAACGCTTTGACTCGGTGAGTTTCGCGGCATTCCGACTTCGATGCCCCGGTTGCCGAAATTCAGTTGCCTTTGAGTTTCGGGTGATCCTCTTGAGCATGTATGCTATCCGCTACTTGTTCTACATCAGACTTCTTCCGCAAACGGCGAAACGCTTTGACTCGGTGAGTTTCGCGGCATTCCGACTTCGATGCCCCGGTTGCCGAAATTCAGCTGCCTTTGAATTTCGGGTGATCCCTCTTGAGCTTGTATGCTTCTGCTACTTGTTCTACATCAGACTTCTTCCGCAAACGGCGAAACGCTTTGACTCGGTGAGTTTCGCGGCATTCCGACTTCGATGCCCCAGTTGCCGAAATTCAGTTGCCTTTGAATTTCGGGTGATCCCTCTTGAGCATGTATGCTTCTGCTACTTGTTCTACATCATACTTTCTTCCTCAAACGGCGAAACGCTTTTGACTCGGTGAGTTTCGCGGCATTCCGACTTCGATGCCCCGGTTGCCGAAATTCAGTTGCCTTTGAATTTCGGGTGATCCCTCTTGAGCATGTATGCTTCTGCTACTTGTTCTACATCAGACTATCTTCCGCAAACCAGCAAAACGCTTTGACTCGGTGAGTTTCGCGGCATTCCGACTTCGATGCCCCGTTGACCGAAATTCAGTTGCCTTTGAATTTCGGGTGATCCCTCTTGAGCATGTATGCTTCTGCTACTTGTTCTACATCAGACTTCTTCCGCAAATCGGCGAAACGCTTTGACTCGGTTAGTTTCGCGGCATTCCGACTTCGATGCCCCGGTTGCCGAAATTCAGTTGCCTTTGAATTTCGGGTGATCCCTCTTGAGCATGTATGCTTCTGCTACTTGTTCTACATCAGACAACTTCCGCAAACGGCGAAACGCTTTGACTCGGTGAGTTTCGCGGGATTCCGACTTCGATGCCCCGGTTGCCGAAATTCAGATGCCTTTGAATTTCGGGTGATCCCTTTTGAGCATGTATGCGTCAGCTACTTGTTCTACATAAGACAACTTTCGCAAATGGCGAAACGCTTTGACTCGGTGAGTTTCAAGGCATTCCGACTTCGATGCCCCGGTTGCCGAAATTCAGTTGTCTTTGAATTTCGGGTGATCCCTCTTGAGCATGTATGCTTCCGCTACTTGTTCTACATCAGACTTCTTCCGCAAACGGCGAAACGCTTTGACTCGGTGAGTTTCGCGGCATTCCGACTTCGATGCCCCGGTTGCCGAAATTCAGTTGCTTTTGTTTTTCGGGTGATCCCTCTTGAGCATGTATGCTTCCGCTACTTTTCTACCTCAGACTTCTTCTGCAAACGGCGAAACGCTTTGACTTGGTGAGTTTCGCGGCATTCCGACTTCGATGCCCCGATTGCCGATATTCTGTTGCCTTTGAATTTCAGGTGATCCCTCTTCAGCATGTATGCTTCTGCTACTTGTTCTACATCAGACTTTCTTCCGCAAACGGCGAAACGCTTTGACTCGGTGAGTTTCGCGGCATTCCGACTTCGATGCCCCGGTTGCCGAAATTCAGTTGCCTTTGAATTGCGGGTGATCCCTCTTGAGCATGTATGCTTCTGCTACTTGTCCTACATCAGACTTCTTCCGCAAACGGCGAAACGATTTGACTCGGTGAGTTTCGCGGCATTCGGACTTCGATGCCCCGGTTGCCGAAATTTAGTTGCCTTTGATTTTCGGGTGATCCCTCTTGAGCATGTATGCTTCTGCTACTTTTCTACCTCAGACTTCTTCCGCAAACGGCGAAACGCTTTGACTCGGTGAGTTTCGCGGCATTCCGACTTCGATGCCCCGGTTGCCGAAATTCAGTTGCCTTTGAATTTCGGGTGATCCCTCTTGAGCATGTATGCTTCTGCTACTTGTTCTACATCAGACTTCTTCCGCAAACGGCGAAACGCTTTGACTCGGTGAGTTTCGCGGCATTCCGACTTCGATGCCCCGGTTGCCGAAATTCAGTTGCCTTTGAATTTCGGGTGATCCCTCTTGAGCATGTATGCTTCTGCTACTTGTTCTACATCAGACTTCTTCCGCAAACGGCGAAACGCTTTGACTCGGTGAGTTTCGCGGCATTCCGACTTCGATGCCCCGTTGCCGAAATTCAGTTGCCTTTGAATTTCGGGTGATCCCTCTTGAGCATGTATGCTTCTGCTACTTGTTCTACATCAGACTTCTTCCGCAAACGGCGAAACGCTTTGACTCGGTGAGTTTCGCGGCATTCCGACTTCGATGCCCCGGTTGCCGAAATTCAGTTGCCTTTGAATTTCGGGTGATCCCTCTTGAGCATGTATGCTTCTGCTACTTGTTCTACATCAGACTTCTTCCGCAAACGGCGAAACGCTTTGACTCGGTGAGTTTCGCGGCATTCCGACTTCGATGCCCCGGTTGCCGAAATTCAGTTGCCTTTGAATTTCGGGTGATCCCTCTTGAGCATGTATGCTTCTGCTACTTGTTCTACATCAGACTTCTTCCGCAAACGGCGAAACGCTTTGACTCGGTGAGTTTCGCGGCATTCCGACTTCGATGCCCCGGTTGCCGAAATTCAGTTGCCTTTGAATTTCGGGTGATCCCTCTTGAGCATGTATGCTTCTGCTACTTGTTCTACATCAGACTTCTTCCGCAAACGGCGAAACGCTTTGACTCGGTGAGTTTCGCGGCATTCCGACTTCGATGCCCGGTTGCCGAAATTCAGTTGCCTTTGAATTTCGGGTGATCCCTCTTGAGCATGTATGCTTCTGCTACTTGTTCTACATCAGACTTCTTCCGCAAACGGCGAAACGCTTTGACTCGGTGAGTTTCGCGGCATTCCGACTTCGATGCCCCGGTTGCCGAAATTCAGTTGCCTTTGAATTTCGGGTGATCCCTCTTGAGCATGTATGCTTCTGCTACTTGTTCTACATCAGACTTCTTCCGCAAACGGCGAAACGCTTTGACTCGGTGAGTTTCGCGGCATTCCGACTTCGATGCCCCGGTTGCCGAAATTCAGTTGCCTTTGAATTTCGGGTGATCCCTCTTGAGCATGTATGCTTCTGCTACTTGTTCTACATCAGACTTCTTCCGCAAACGGCGAAACGCTTTGACTCGGTGAGTTTCGCGGCATTCCGACTTCGATGCCCCGTTGCCGAAATTCAGTTGCCTTTGAATTTCGGGTGATCCCTCTTGAGCATGTATGCTTCTGCTACTTGTTCTACATCAGACTTCTTCCGCAAACGGCGAAACGCTTTGACTCGGTGAGTTTCGGCATTCCGACTTCGATGCCCCGGTTGCCGAAATTCAGTTGCCTTTGAATTTCGGGTGATCCCTCTTGAGCATGTATGCTTCTGCTACTTGTTCTACATCACACTTCTTCCGCAAACGGCGAAACGCTTTGACTCGGTGAGTTTCGCGGCATTCCGACTTCGATGCCCCGGTTGCCGAAATTCAGTTGCCTTTGAATTTCGGGTGATCCCTCTTGAGCATGTATGCTTCTGCTACTTGTTCTACATCAGACTTCTTCCGCAAACGGCGAAACGCTTTGACTCGGTGAGTTTCGCGGCATTCCGACTTCGATGCCCCGTTGCCGAAATTCAGTTGCCTTTGAATTTCGGGTGATCCCTCTTGAGCATGTATGCTTCTGCTACTTGTTCTACATCAGACTTCTTCCGCAAACGGCGAAACGCTTTGACTCGGTGAGTTTCGCGGCATTCCGACTTCGATGCCCCGGTTGCCCGAAATTCAGTTGCCTTTGAATTTCGGGTGATCCCTCTTGAGCATGTATGCTTCTGCTACTTTTTCTACATCAGACTTCTTCCGCAAACGGCGAAACGCTTTGACTCGGTGAGTTTCGCGGCATTCCGACTTCGATGCCCTGGTTGCCGAAATTCAGTTGCCTTTGAATTTCGGGTGATCCCGCTTGAGCATGTATGCTTCTGCTACTTGTTCTACATAACACTTCTTCCGCAAACGGCGAAACGCTTTGCCTCGGTGAGTTTCGCAGCATTCCGACTTCGATGCCCCGGTTGCCGAAATTCAGTTGCCTTTGAATTTCGGGTGATCCCTCTTGAGCATGTATGCTTCTGCTACTTGTTCTACATCAGACTTCTTCCGCAAACGGCGAAACGCTTTGACTCGGTGAGTTTCGCAGCATTCCGACTTCGATGCCCCGGTTGCCGAAATTCAGTTGCCTTTGAATTTCGGGTGATCCCTCTTGAGCATGTATGCTTCTGCTACTTGTTCTACATAACACTTCTTCCGCAAACGGCGAAACGCTTTGCCTCGGTGAGTTTCGCGGCATTATGACTTTGATGCCCTGGTTGCCGAAATTCAGTTGCCTTTGAATTTCGGGTGATCCTTCTGGAGCATGTGTGCTTCTGCTACTTGTTCTAAATCAGACTTCTTCCGCAAACGGCGAAACGTTTTTCCGCGGTGAGTTTCGCGGCATTATGACTTTGCTGCCTCGGTTCCCGAAATTCAGTTGCCTTTGAATTTCGGGTGATCCCTCTTGAGCATGTATGTTTCTGCTACTTGTTCTACATCAGACTTCTTCCGCAAACGGCGAAACGCTTTGCCTCGGTGAGTTTCGCGGCATTCCGCCTTCGATGCCCCGGTAGCTGAAATTCAGTTGCCTTTGAATTTCGGGTGATCCCTCTGGAGCATGTATGCTTCTGCTACTTTTTCTACATCAGACTTCTTCCGCAAACGGCGAAATGCTTTGCCTCGGTGAGTTTCGCGGCATTCCGACTTCGATGCCCCGGTTGCCGAAATTCAGTTGCCTTTGAATTTCGAGTGATCCCTCTTGAGCATGTATGCTTCTGCTACTTGTTCTACATCAGACATCTTCTGCAAACAGGCAAAACGCTTTGCCTCGGTGAGTTTTGCGGCATTCCGACTTCGATGCC
>CM055364.1:21364466-21389466 GCA_029228515.1 Populus alba x Populus x berolinensis | reverse complement strand
TGATAAAGCCTGAGCATCTTGTTTTTGAAATTCATAAAAAGGTCACCTCATCGCAGACTATCAAATGATATACCCAATATCAAGGATTCAAATTGATACAAAGAACCATGGAAAAAGCCATTTTTAATCCTACATTGGGTCAATTTCTGTTTTCAAAATGCATGACAATCAAAGGACTATATATTCGAATAACGTGTGTTGGGTCTTTGATCAAAAAGCTTGATTTTCAAAAGATTTTCAAAAAGGACATCTCTGATTTCATTTCAACAAACTAGACTTTGAATAGACATGATCTTTGAAATATGAGAGTTGATTCCAGAACAAGGAAGATTATCAAACACAGAAGAACATTGATTGAGTATGCAAAATCGTTGATAGAAATGACATTGAAGTCCTCGACACTCCTTGAAAAGTTGAGCAGCTGGGGGCAATACAGTAGACCTTGAAAAGGAAAAACAAGCAGTGCTCAGATCAGCTATGAGGCAATGTTTAAATGATGAATCAGTGAACTGAAGACAATGATGTTCAAAGACAGATAATCAATGAACGAGCACACTCGGATCATACTGGGGGCAATGTCATTCCAAAATGGCCCATGCTTTAGTTGAATCCTGTCGGCAATGGAGAAACAAAAACGTACCTGAAGGGCACTTTCCTATCATCATTTTTGAAACATGGCTCGCGATCGATGAGGAATACACAGATGAATGTAATTGAATGGAGAAAAGATGCATACCACCAAGACTGACTGTGGAACAATGCTGCACTTAAAGGACAATCTCATATTGTCATTCTTTGAAATATGGTTATGGACAGATGTTATCACACAACTGCACTGAATGAATGTCGGAAAGGCACCCACCTCGAAGACTGATTGTGGGACATCTATTCTGAAGCTCAAATGCGCACTTCACCGCATGAATATGGGTGATAACATGAACATCATTGATGATGCCAAAGCAGCATGAGATACATGTCTGGATGACTTGGCAGTTCCATGAAGGTTGGTGACCATACATACTTGAATGGTGTTTCAACCGAAGACAAGTTCATGACTGATTAACAAACGTGATAGGTGTTGGCATGATGCACACAATCAATCAGAGGATAATTCTCAGAAGAAGCCAGAAGAGAAAACCCTGCATGATGAATCAAGCAGTACCACACTTGGGGGCAGGGTCAAGCTTCATGAACGATGCAAGCAGTAATTGTCGAAGACAACCCGGGATGGGCACTGCATTTACAACTGAGTGGATGGCTAACACATGAATGAGCCAATACATCGGAAGAACAAAGAAAGCTTTGGGATACAAACAAGGGCACCCTATGACGATGGAGCATCAAAAAGGGGGGCCTATATTTCAAATCAGGTAAGGATGCATGCATATCATCTAACCTAAAAAAAAAAAAAAAAAAAAAAAAAAAAAAAAACAGTTGCACATATTTTTGAATTATTACAGGAAAATCCTTAATGAGGTCCAGCAAGATGGTGAAAAGAGAAAGAAGCATCGTGGTGATGATAAATAAAGAATCGGTTTTGATCATGGAATAAAAGGACGATGGGATGAACCCTACCATTAGGAAAATCCCAAAGAAATGAAAAGATCAACCTTGCAATCGGGAAACCTCGAGTTTTCAACCCTTGCAGACAGGAAACACCGAGTTTTCAAACCCTATGATCGAGAATTATCAGGAAGCACCAAGTTTTCCAGCCCTTTCTTCTGTCATCCCTTCAGAACTTCGCCAGGTAAGTCCTATTTTTCACACTTGTTATATCACATTTTTTCCATCTGGGTAGGTCCCCCATCATAATAAGACCGCGCTTTTCACATTTTTTCCATCGGGGTAGGTCGCCCATCATAATAAGACCATTCTTCATATTTTTTCCATCCGGGTAGGTCACCCATGACAATGAGACCGCAATTTTCCACATTTTTTCCATCTGGGTAGGTCACCCATTACAATGAGACCGCATTTCACATTCTTTCTATTTGGGTAGGTCGCCCATCACAACGAGACCACTTCATCATATTTTTTCCATCTGGGTAGGTCACCCATTACAATGAGACCACACTTCATATTTTTTCCATTTTTGGGTAGGTCACCCATTACAATGAGACCACACTTCATATTTTTTCCACATGGGCAGGTCACCCATTACAATGAGACCGCACTTCACATTTTTTCCATCTGGGTTCGTCACCCATACAATGAGACCATCATATTTCTAGGGTTCGTCACCCGTACAATGAGACCAGCATTTTTCGAGGGTTAGTCACCCATACAATGAGACCAGAATGAGGTCGCCAGATGGGATCTCATGTAGCTTTGGTTAAAGGGAATCGCCAGATGGGATTTCAGGTTAACCGAGTTACACATATTTCGTTCCAGTTGAATGAGGTCGCCAGATGGGATCTCATGTAACTTTGGTTAAAGGGAATCGCCAGATGGGATTTCAGGTTAACCAAGTTACACATATTTTCGTTCCAGTTGAATGCGGTCGCCAGATGGGATCTCAGGTAAACCCAATGTGTGGGCAGGTCGCCCGTGAAAATAGACTATTGGGAGAGTGTGGGTCGGTCGCCCGTGAAAATAGACTTGAGTGAGTACGTGTGGGTAGGTCGCCCGTGAAAATAGACCCGAGTGAGTATGCATGGGCAGGTCGCCCGTGAAAACAGATCAGTGTGAGTGCGTGGGCAGGTCGCCCAAGATAATGAAATCGTTTTCCTTTTGTTTTCTTTACAAAGCTTACTATGCAAAATTTTGAAGAGTTTTGCTTCGTAAGCATTGTAAAGAGGGGGCATCTGTTGCTACCCAATTTTTGACCCATGTTTTAATATATTTTCAAAAAATCCAAAAAAATTGAGAAAAAGCAAAGAAAATCCAAAAATATGTTTTTTAATATATTTTCGTCATTTTAGCATTTTCAACGTCGTCTAAAAAAAGAATTTAAATTGTTAAAAGATTTTCAAACGCGTTCGACGTTTCACGCGTCATTTTTAAATCATTGATTTTCCGCATTTAAGTCGAAGTTGATATTGCTCGTTTTCAAAAAATACAAAAAATAAGAAAAATCACAATTTACAAAAAAGAAAGAAATTGAGGGACCAAGTTGAAAACCCTAGCAACATTTTTGCCTATAAATACTGGTCTTTAACTCAAACAAAGAGGGGGGGGGGCAATTTTGACAACATCTAAAAAATACAGCAACCCTAAACCTATCCTCTCCCATCTTTTTTTCAAGAGGAGCCGCCCCCCATTTTTCAAAGGAAAGGAAGAAAACCACAGCAGCTAAACAAACACAGCCCCTGCCCACTGGAACGTTTTGATTTTACCCAGCCGGTTTGAATTTCTTTTTCCCTTCAGCAGCTGGACAACTCACCCTCTCACTTTCCCTTCCCCCGGCCAAAAAAAAAAAAACCAGAGAAGCCAAGACAGCAGCCACCCGACCCTGGCATTTTGAGGGACACCGGCCAAACAGCCCCTTCCCGAAACAGCCTCTCGTTTTTTTCTTTTCTCCCTCACCCGGAGCCACACTCAGCCGTTCCTTTTCATCTCCATCAACCCGGAGCTTTCTCTCTCAGCTGCAGGAGCAAGGGACGAATCGAACGAAGACCATAACAGCCTCCTCTGCAATCTTCTTCCTTCCCCGGCCATCGCTGCTCTCCTCTCTTTCCCTCTCTCCCACCAGAACGACCCGAGCAGACCCAGCTTCTCCTCCCCTCAGACCCGTGGGTCTCCCTCACCTGGTGGACACCACAGATCTGCCCGTCTTCTGCCTCCCTCAGCAAAGACGACCCAGCAGCAGCTCCTCCACCACGCACGGCTACACCCGCAGCTCCGTCCTCCAGCCTTGAGCCACTCCTCACTCCACAGCAGGTCGGCCACAGAAGAAGAAGGAAGAACAACGGCTGGAAAATAAAACAGAAGCAGATCCGAAGAAGGAGAAGTGATGAACTGCAGATCTGAAAAGAAAGAACAAAAAAAACAGATTTGAAAAACTAAAAAAAAACTTAAAATCGACTGCCCTTGCTGTTTTTTTTTTTTTGATTTGCAGGTGACGGACGACAAGAGGTTGAAGAGGGGAGGAAGCCATTGCAGCCCCCTCACGCTGCCTGATTTTCGGCTCACGCGCCGCCAGTCACGGCGGTGCGTGGGGTCCACGCGCCGCTACTGTTCAGGCAGACCAGAACTGTTCCTGAAGGGTTTCCCAGTACTGTTAGGGATTGTTTAGGGACCATTTTGTAAATTTTAAAGTTTTAATGTAATTTTTGTTTATTTATTTTAAATTTATAGTATGTGAATGTAAAAGAAAAAAAAAAGAAGAAAAGAAAAGAAAAAAAAAAAAAAAAGGGATGTGTGTGTTGGTGTATTTTTATTTATTTAATTTGAATTTGAATTTGTATTTGTATAGTGGATGTAAAAGAAAAGAAAAGAAAAAAGAAAAGAAATAAAAATAGTGAAAGTGTATGTGTGTGTTTGTATTTGTTTTATGAATTTGTTCTTTTATTTATTTCTTTATTTATTTTTTAGGATGAAATTGCAAATCTATTAAAGAAGAATTTAATATTTTGAGTGGATCGCGGTTGAGAATTATTAACTTATACGTAAGTGATATTTCTAATTTCCGATGAAAAGACAATTATTAAAACTTCTTTAACACATCAAATTCACGAAGCAGCTTACCTCAGGTAGGGTGCGTTAGGGGTGCTAATACCTTCCCTAACCACAACCAGTCCCTTACCCGCGAATCTCTGACGAGACCAGTACATCCGGTTTCCTAGTAGCCCGCAATCAATTACTAGGTGGCGACTCCAACGAACCAAATTCAAGCAAACGCAATAAACGAGATTTAAATCGCCAGCCGATGCCGCGCGCTGATTTTTTTTTTGGGTGCGACAGATTGGCGACTCCACTGGGGAAGGTATTTTTTCGAGTATTGGACTAAGCTTTGTGTATTTGATGTGTTTAAGTTTTTGCATTTTTATCTTTTTGTTAATATTTATTTCCATGCATTTTATAGAATTGTCTCATGCATCACCTGTATTTATTTTTTAAAAGCAGACACAAGCTTATAGGTTAGGTGGGGAACTAGCGATCTGCCGTAAGACTATTGGTCAGGGATCAGATGCGTGAAACACCCAACTCATATCTGAGTGCCTGCTTGGTAATGGTGGGTATACGTACCTTAACCATTCCTTGCAACGCCCCCAAACTGTCTTTACGAAGAACGTCACTGGGCAGATATGAGACCCTTTTGAGACCAGATAGAAAACTTACCCATGTTCACATAATGAATAGAAGATGTCCTTAGGTTGTATGTGCTATCGTTTTTGCATAAGGGCAAACCCTTCTTGAAGCATCTTGAACTCAAGACTTGTGGGTGACACATTGGTCGTTGCTCCGAAAATTTTCATTGTAGAGTTTGGGCAAAAATCACGATTCTTGTCCATCATACAAGAGTTACGACCATATTGTCACCTCTCGAAGGGAGAGTTCATCATATAGATTACATGTTCATACATTTATCATGCATGAACCGGGTTGAAAGGTAGGTCCCCCATACAAGTTGTGCTGCACATGATTGGAGAAAAATGATGGAGGTGAAGAAATGTGTCAGATAGAGGCTCATTATCAGATTAAGGTTGAGAGCATTAAATGTGAAGTAGCTAGACTCAGATCTGCTCGAACAAGTGTTGAACATCAAATGGAAAGAGAATATCTGCACAGTCTTCTGTGGGAACACTGCTTGTTCACATCTAATTGAAGCTGCATCTCTCCTTTTTCGTCATGAACAAAAGCAACAACGCCTTCAGTTCTCAACAAATGAAAACTCTGATTCATGTCCAGTTGCACAGTTAAGTGTTCATCGCCTCCACATCATCTAATGGAACCCAATGACTACTAGCATCCTGTTCATGGTGCATCAATCTGTTTTGAAGTTACCCCAATTATGAGCTCAATTCCATTTCAGCAGCACAAGATGTTGGTCTGAAAAACCATGATTAAACACTGAACTTCAATGTGGCAGAGTTCTCTCTACAAAAATCCATTTATGGCTTTGCAAATTGGGAATGCAAGAGGGGATTTATAAGTTGCATATGCTACAAATATTTCTCTCATCAGTTTCAGCACGAAAACCTCTTAGTAGGTTGAAGAGCCAGACCTGGTCCGAAAAATATGAGCAAACATCAAACTTCAACGTAGCAGAGCTCTCTCGGCAGGAATCTGTTTGTGGATCCGCAAGTGGGAAATCCAAGAAAGAACACAGTAGTTTCAGATCATCTATGATTTTCCTCCAAACAGTGTCAGTACTAAAACGCAAAAGTAGAGAGAGGAGACATGCCTAGACTGAAAAACATGAAGAATACTGAAACTTCAACAGAGCAGGACTGCCTCTATAGGTGTTCGTTTGCTACACTGTCAGTGAGAAATCGAAGAGGGGACAAAGGAGTTTTAGATTCATCAGGTGCTCTTCCAATAGAGACAACGTGTGATTCCACACGTCGGTAGTGGCGATACTACAAGTTTCTAGGTGCTGCCAAGATTACCAAGCTGTTAGAAAGTTTTCTAACAATCCTCAACCAATCATAGCAACATTGGAAGATTGAAATACTGTTGTGAGGATTTGCCGAACAATTGAACAAGCTATGAAGAGAAGAAAGATTGAAGGATCTGCCATGGATTCTAGAACAATGATGAGAGGTGAATCAGGAGATGACTTTGACGGTGTGAGCCCTTAATTATGTGGTATAGCCAGGTCTCACGGTAGCATTAATTGCTCAAATATCTTTGCCAAGATGGGACATTCCTCTGCCATTTAAGTTTGTCGACTAGCATCTGCCAGATTCTAGAATTTTGCTTGACTCCGACAAATCCTATGCAACCACCATTTTCTGGGTGGTTTAATCCAGACAAGAGATGTGATGTCATGATGGGGTCCTCAACCATTTCAATTGAGCAATTTCAAGAATTGCAAGAATTGAGTTTGAAAGTTGGTGAGCAAGAGACAAGTGGAGTCGGTGAAGGAGGGTGTCATTGGCTATATTGCCCCCCGAACATCTTCAGAATGACATGTTGATCGAAAGTGCTTGACAAAACGCAAATATTTCCAGAAAAGCTGATTCGAGAAGGGTGATGAACAGTCAATCATATTGTTATGGAATTCTGCATTTTGTTTTGGGATCACATCTCATCCTTCAACGAAACATGCCTTGCTTTTGTCTCTTTGTTGTATTGAAATCAACAGATGTTTAGCATTTTATTCTGACAAAATATTTTGATCAAACTACAACATGCGATAAAGGTTAATCAATCCGGAAGATTAGAAGTGTTTTGATTATAGAAATGACTCTATGCTTGAAAATGACATGAGGTGACCAAACAATTTTGAACTCATACCTCCTGAAACTGAACCACACATCATATAGCTAAGTTTTAACAGTATGCATAATGACATGTAGTGGATTCGGTAGTTATGGACTCGTGAATCATGATTCTTACAAGTCCCAATCATTACACTGGATGAGGTCAAAATTTATCGGTTAGAACCGACCTTGCTTGAAATGAGAAAAGGCCATCTTTGATATCCCTTCACTTTCTAAAGATTATATCCCTTGCAGTCCCATTTTGAGCCTGGTAAAATATTTTCTTTCAAAAAAAGAAACCCTGACTAGGATCACACCCCACACTGATATTTTGGAGATATTGATATAATTAATGGATAAAAGGGAAGGCTTAGAACAAAGGTCCAATGATTGAGAGAGAACTAAAAGAAAACACATAGACTGGGGGCATATAAGAAAATTTTGAGGAAGGCTAAAAAAAAAAAAAAAAAAAAAAGAGGAAGTTGGAATTGCCTTCACTTAAATACAAGTTAAAGATAAAGGAAGGAAAATGCCTATCAAGTCTAGAAAGAGCAAAGAAATTTCAATCAAGGAAAGGTACAACAAAGGTCAATACCAGAAAAAAAGACTAAGCTATAAGCGTTGACTTTTGGTATCCATTATAAAGCCTACGATGTTATCAGATGATTAAGGTTGGTTATTCATCAAAAGTGGATTTGCATTATGACTTATGTTAAGAGAATTCTGATATTTGAAGATTAACAAGGTTATATGTCACTCTCGCTACAATGACGACAAGAGAAAGAGAATCGATGAATAGTTAATGTTGGTCCTAGGTCGTTGAAAACCTCAAACACCTTTTGAGCCTTTGAAATTCCTTTCTTTCATAGCCATGAACCATAGCCTACATTACGTGCTTTTAAAAGCCCTTTTTAATCAAGCAAGCAATCTGAACCGATAAATGACGATCTCAAAACTTGAAGAGTTTTTTCCATAAGGGTCGTGACTTCATGAATTAAGCTACTGGTTATTATGCATGCGGATAAAATAAATGCTAAGAGAAGAAACAACCGTTCTTGATAAAGCCTGAGCATCTTGTTTTTGAAATTCATAAAAAGGTCACCTCATCGCAGACTATCAAATGATATACCCAATATCAAGGATTCAAATTGATACAAAGAACCATGGAAAAAGCCATTTTTAATCCTACATTGGGTCAATTTCTGTTTTCAAAATGCATGACAATCAAAGGACTATATATTCGAATAACGTGTGTTGGGTCTTTGATCAAAAAGCTTGATTTTCAAAAGATTTTCAAAAAGGACATCTCTGATTTCATTTCAACAAACTAGACTTTGAATAGACATGATCTTTGAAATATGAGAGTTGATTCCAGAACAAGGAAGATTATCAAACACAGAAGAACATTGATTGAGTATGCAAAATCGTTGATAGAAATGACATTGAAGTCCTCGACACTCCTTGAAAAGTTGAGCAGCTGGGGGCAATACAGTAGACCTTGAAAAGGAAAAACAAGCAGTGCTCAGATCAGCTATGAGGCAATGTTTAAATGATGAATCAGTGAACTGAAGACAATGATGTTCAAAGACAGATAATCAATGAACGAGCACACTCGGATCATACTGGGGGCAATGTCATTCCAAAATGGCCCATGCTTTAGTTGAATCCTGTCGGCAATGGAGAAACAAAAACGTACCTGAAGGGCACTTTCCTATCATCATTTTTGAAACATGGCTCGCGATCGATGAGGAATACACAGATGAATGTAATTGAATGGAGAAAAGATGCATACCACCAAGACTGACTGTGGAACAATGCTGCACTTAAAGGACAATCTCATATTGTCATTCTTTGAAATATGGTTATGGACAGATGTTATCACACAACTGCACTGAATGAATGTCGGAAAGGCACCCACCTCGAAGACTGATTGTGGGACATCTATTCTGAAGCTCAAATGCGCACTTCACCGCATGAATATGGGTGATAACATGAACATCATTGATGATGCCAAAGCAGCATGAGATACATGTCTGGATGACTTGGCAGTTCCATGAAGGTTGGTGACCATACATACTTGAATGGTGTTTCAACCGAAGACAAGTTCATGACTGATTAACAAACGTGATAGGTGTTGGCATGATGCACACAATCAATCAGAGGATAATTCTCAGAAGAAGCCAGAAGAGAAAACCCTGCATGATGAATCAAGCAGTACCACACTTGGGGGCAGGGTCAAGCTTCATGAACGATGCAAGCAGTAATTGTCGAAGACAACCCGGGATGGGCACTGCATTTACAACTGAGTGGATGGCTAACACATGAATGAGCCAATACATCGGAAGAACAAAGAAAGCTTTGGGATACAAACAAGGGCACCCTATGACGATGGAGCATCAAAAAGGGGGGCCTATATTTCAAATCAGGTAAGGATGCATGCATATCATCTAACCTAAAAAAAAAAAAAAAAAAAAAAAAAAAAAAAAACAGTTGCACATATTTTTGAATTATTACAGGAAAATCCTTAATGAGGTCCAGCAAGATGGTGAAAAGAGAAAGAAGCATCGTGGTGATGATAAATAAAGAATCGGTTTTGATCATGGAATAAAAGGACGATGGGATGAACCCTACCATTAGGAAAATCCCAAAGAAATGAAAAGATCAACCTTGCAATCGGGAAACCTCGAGTTTTCAACCCTTGCAGACAGGAAACACCGAGTTTTCAAACCCTATGATCGAGAATTATCAGGAAGCACCAAGTTTTCCAGCCCTTTCTTCTGTCATCCCTTCAGAACTTCGCCAGGTAAGTCCTATTTTTCACACTTGTTATATCACATTTTTTCCATCTGGGTAGGTCCCCCATCATAATAAGACCGCGCTTTTCACATTTTTTCCATCGGGGTAGGTCGCCCATCATAATAAGACCATTCTTCATATTTTTTCCATCCGGGTAGGTCACCCATGACAATGAGACCGCAATTTTCCACATTTTTTCCATCTGGGTAGGTCACCCATTACAATGAGACCGCATTTCACATTCTTTCTATTTGGGTAGGTCGCCCATCACAACGAGACCACTTCATCATATTTTTTCCATCTGGGTAGGTCACCCATTACAATGAGACCACACTTCATATTTTTTCCATTTTTGGGTAGGTCACCCATTACAATGAGACCACACTTCATATTTTTTCCACATGGGCAGGTCACCCATTACAATGAGACCGCACTTCACATTTTTTCCATCTGGGTTCGTCACCCATACAATGAGACCATCATATTTCTAGGGTTCGTCACCCGTACAATGAGACCAGCATTTTTCGAGGGTTAGTCACCCATACAATGAGACCAGAATGAGGTCGCCAGATGGGATCTCATGTAGCTTTGGTTAAAGGGAATCGCCAGATGGGATTTCAGGTTAACCGAGTTACACATATTTCGTTCCAGTTGAATGAGGTCGCCAGATGGGATCTCATGTAACTTTGGTTAAAGGGAATCGCCAGATGGGATTTCAGGTTAACCAAGTTACACATATTTTCGTTCCAGTTGAATGCGGTCGCCAGATGGGATCTCAGGTAAACCCAATGTGTGGGCAGGTCGCCCGTGAAAATAGACTATTGGGAGAGTGTGGGTCGGTCGCCCGTGAAAATAGACTTGAGTGAGTACGTGTGGGTAGGTCGCCCGTGAAAATAGACCCGAGTGAGTATGCATGGGCAGGTCGCCCGTGAAAACAGATCAGTGTGAGTGCGTGGGCAGGTCGCCCAAGATAATGAAATCGTTTTCCTTTTGTTTTCTTTACAAAGCTTACTATGCAAAATTTTGAAGAGTTTTGCTTCGTAAGCATTGTAAAGAGGGGGCATCTGTTGCTACCCAATTTTTGACCCATGTTTTAATATATTTTCAAAAAATCCAAAAAAATTGAGAAAAAGCAAAGAAAATCCAAAAATATGTTTTTTAATATATTTTCGTCATTTTAGCATTCTCAACGTCGTCTAAAAAAAGAATTTAAATTGTTAAAAGATTTTCAAACGCGTTCGACGTTTCACGCGTCATTTTTAAATCATTGATTTTCCGCATTTAAGTCGAAGTTGATATTGCTCGTTTTCAAAAAATACAAAAAATAAGAAAAATCACAATTTACAAAAAAGAAAGAAATTGAGGGACCAAGTTGAAAACCCTAGCAACATTTTTGCCTATAAATACTGGTCTTTAACTCAAACAAAGAGGGGGGGGCAATTTTGACAACATCTAAAAAATACAGCAACCCTAAACCTATCCTCTCCCATCTTTTTTTCAAGAGGAGCCGCCCCCCATTTTTCAAAGGAAAGGAAGAAAACCACAGCAGCTAAACAAACACAGCCCCTGCCCACTGGAACGTTTTGATTTTACCCAGCCGGTTTGAATTTCTTTTTCCCTTCAGCAGCTGGACAACTCACCCTCTCACTTTCCCTTCCCCCGGCCAAAAAAAAAAAAACCAGAGAAGCCAAGACAGCAGCCACCCGACCCTGGCATTTTGAGGGACACCGGCCAAACAGCCCCTTCCCGAAACAGCCTCTCGTTTTTTTCTTTTCTCCCTCACCCGGAGCCACACTCAGCCGTTCCTTTTCATCTCCATCAACCCGGAGCTTTCTCTCTCAGCTGCAGGAGCAAGGGACGAATCGAACGAAGACCATAACAGCCTCCTCTGCAATCTTCTTCCTTCCCCGGCCATCGCTGCTCTCCTCTCTTTCCCTCTCTCCCACCAGAACGACCCGAGCAGACCCAGCTTCTCCTCCCCTCAGACCCGTGGGTCTCCCTCACCTGGTGGACACCACAGATCTGCCCGTCTTCTGCCTCCCTCAGCAAAGACGACCCAGCAGCAGCTCCTCCACCACGCACGGCTACACCCGCAGCTCCGTCCTCCAGCCTTGAGCCACTCCTCACTCCACAGCAGGTCGGCCACAGAAGAAGAAGGAAGAACAACGGCTGGAAAATAAAACAGAAGCAGATCCGAAGAAGGAGAAGTGATGAACTGCAGATCTGAAAAGAAAGAAAAAAAAAACAGATTTGAAAAACTAAAAAAAAACTTAAAATCGACTGCCCTTGCTGTTTTTTTTTTTTTTGATTTGCAGGTGACGGACGACAAGAGGTTGAAGAGGGGAGGAAGCCATTGCAGCCCCCTCACGCTGCCTGATTTTCGGCTCACGCGCCGCCAGTCACGGCGGTGCGTGGGGTCCACGCGCCGCTACTGTTCAGGCAGCCCAGAACTGTTCCTGAAGGGTTTCCCAGTACTGTTAGGGATTGTTTAGGGACCATTTTGTAAATTTTAAAGTTTTAATGTAATTTTTGTTTATTTATTTTAAATTTATAGTATGTGAATGTAAAAGAAAAAAAAAAGAAGAAAAGAAAAGAAAATAATAATAAAAAAAAGGGATGTGTGTGTTGGTGTATTTTTATTTATTTAATTTGAATTTGAATTTGTATTTGTATTTGTATTTGTATAGTGGATGTAAAAGAAAAGAAAAGAAAAAAGAAAAGAAATAAAAATAGTGAAAGTGTATGTGTGTGTTTGTATTTGTTTTATGAATTTGTTCTTTTATTTATTTCTTTATTTATTTTTTAGGATGAAATTGCAAATCTATTAAAGAAGAATTTAATATTTTGATCGGATCGCGGTTGAGAATTATTAACTTATACGTAAGTGATATTTCTAATTTCCGATGAAAAGACAATTATTAAAACTTCTTTAACACATCAAATTCACGAAGCAGCTTACCTCAGGTAGGGTGCGTTAGGGGTGCTAATACCTTCCCTAACCACAACCAGTCCCTTACCCGCGAATCTCTGACGAGACCAGTACATCCGGTTTCCTAGTAGCCCGCAATCAATTACTAGGTGGCGACTCCAACGAACCAAATTCAAGAAAACGCAATAAACGAGATTTAAATCGCCAGCCGATGCCGCGCGCTGATTTTTTTTTTGGGTGCGACACTCTCGATGCTAAGTGTATGTGATGTTGTGGAAGATCCGCTTTCAGGGTTCCTGAAAGTGGAAAGTGTTGGTGTAAATGCACAGATAAAGGGACAAATTTGGAAAACGCATGATCTCATTACTTCAAACAAAAGATGGGCTCAAAGACAACGACAAAATCTAATTGACATCATGAGCCTTGATTGTCAACTAGGGAAAATAAAGCAAACAAAAGCAATGACAAAAGCATGTTAAAGCAGACAAAGTTGGTTTACATTTTAAACACTACTGGGGCTTCTTGAGTCACCCAGTTTTGAAACTTCTCGCCATCGGCTAGCTTTCGGATGAAGGTTTTAGCAGAGACTTCTTCCAGGGTGTGGATAGTCAGTTGTGGCAGTGCTTCATCCTCCCTTCCCGCTACCGTCTTCATGTTACCTCCTTCCACTTCATCCTCTTCCAAGGTGTTTATGCTCATATTTGATAGTTGTTGACCAAGGCTTTCTGCTCCTTTATCGGGTTGCATTACATATGCAACTTTTGGGAATGTCACTCTAAGGGGAGGGATTTCAAGCTTCTCTTCTTCAGGCTCTCTCCCTTCAATCCTAGCCATTCTTCTTTCCCTTCTCCGACTAGCAGCCCATCGATGATCCTCTTTTGTAGGTTTATGCCCCAGCCCAAATCTTTGATCAGCACATTTCATCTTTGTCAGGTTAGCCCATTTTGGTACCTTAGTTATAAGATTATACAGAAAAGGGATCCCACGTTCCAAGAAACAATGAGCTGCCATCCTTGCTGCTTCTGAGATCTTTGGCTTTTTTAGTACTGTATTTTCAGGTACCCAGTCAGTGTTTACAATCTCAAAAGCATGGATATTATCATCCTTGCAATCTTCCGCCTCAATAAAAGGTATGGCTACATTCTTTATCATGGAGATTGTTTCCTCAGCTTTGACAGTCACCAACATCCCATTCATGATATACTTCAAGCATTGGTGTAATGATGAAGTTACCGCCCCAACCACATGGATCCAAGGTCTCCCTAACAACATACTATAGGAAGGGTGGATATCCATAACTTGAAACGTTATTAAGAACATTTGCGGTCCCACATATAGCTCCACTTCTAAAATCCCCATTACTGGTCGAGGTGAGCCGTCATATGCTCTGACCACCATGGTACTTGGCTTTATATGAGATGCATCGATCGACATTTCTTTCAAAATATCCTTTGGCAACACATTAAGAGCCGAGCCATTATCGACGAGCACCTTCCCTATTAGGCAGTCTTTGCACCTAACAGTAATGTATAAAGGCTTGTTGTGTCCGGTACCTTCAGCATCAAGCTCATCAGACGTGAAGTAGAGGTAATTAGTTGCGTGGATTCTCCCCACCAAATGCTCCATGGTTTTCTGTTCAATGTCTTGGGGAACATACGCCTCATTCAAAACTTTTTGCAAAGCGTTCCGATGTGGCTCAGAGCTGAGTATCAAAGACATTAGGGAGATCCTAGCCGGAGTCTTTTTTAGTTGATCCACTATGCAGTATTCACTATGTTTTATCAACTTCAAAAATTCATTTGACTCCTCTTCAGTTACTGGCTTATTAACTTCTGTCGCTTTGTCAAGATCTACCACTTCTTTGCCTTTTTCCTTCCTCAACTCTTCGGGAGTGAAACACCGGCCACTCCGAGTTAACCCACTGATTTCAGTTTGGAACAAAGGAAGAGAGGCTTGAATGTTGGCAGCAAAACCATAATTATAAGGCATGGCATTATGGTTTCCTTTGGTGTAGGAAGGTTTAGCCAAGATTAATTTTGGTGGTCCATTAGCCGTTGGTTGGACCCTACATACTCTGGACATCTTATCTTGACCCTCCATCATACTCACCCCACGACTGTCTTCCATGGGTTCAATCCTCAATTCTCCCAACGTCATCATTTTCGCAACCTTCTCGCGAAACTCGATACAGTCTTCAATATGATGTCCCTCTATCCCATGGAACTCACAATAGTCACATCCCTCCAAATGGCCTTTGACATTTATCTCGAGAAATCCTGACTTTAACAACATGTCATATAACCCCTTCATGGATACCTTTAACGCCTTGCTTTGATTCCCAACTTCTATCATGCCCACTCCACTATTACTTGCGGCATGATTAGGTAATGGATTTGAATTGATGCTGGGCATGTCTTCGAAGGATACCCACCCCCTTTTGATAAGCTCTAACAATCTCCTTTTAAAGGCGTAGCAGGTTTCAATTCCATGCCCTGGATTGCCGGCATGGTATTCGCAAGTTAGTTCGGGTTTATACCATATAGGAAAGGGTGGTTGGATTGACGGTAGAAGGACCGGAGCTATCTGTCCAATGCTCAACAATTTAGCATACAAGTCTTTTAAAGGCATGGGTAATGGAGGTAACTGTTCTGAAATGTATCTTGTAAATGGCCTTTGGTGGTTGTTTTGGGTGTTTGATTGATGATTGGGGTTAAAAGGTTTGGTAAGGTTTATGTGATGGGTAGGCATTTGTGGGTTTTGGTGATTCACTTTTTTGCCTTTGTACCCGCCTTCCAAATTGTTGACGTCACCTTCTGTTTTCCTTCCCATAAAACCTTTCTTCTCTAAGGGCTTCGCTATGCGCCCAGCCTTAATTCCTTGCTCTATTCTTTCTGGCACACGTACAGCAACGTAGAAATGTTGAGATGAGCTACCCATTAAATGCTCATAGTAGGGTGCCTTAAATGTATTGGCGAACAAAGTCACCATCTCCGTTTCTATCAAAGGGGGTTGCACATGCGTGGCCTCGTCCCTCCATCTTTGCGCATAAGCCCTTACTGACTCTTAGCTTCTCTTTTCCATTGACATAAGGCTTGTTCGGTCTGGAGCAATTTCCAATCTAAACTTGTATTGCCTTAGGAAAGCCTCGACTAAATCCTTCCATTTCTTAATCCTGGCATTATCCAACCTCATGTACCAGCTTAGTGCGGAGCCTGATAGACTGTCTTGGAAAAAGTAGATCAGCAGCTTATCGTCATGAATCACCTCAGCCATCTTATTACAATACGATCGGAGGTGAGTGTTTGGGCATTCCAACCCAGTGTACCTTATGAACTCCGGTATCCTAAAGTCTTTTGGTACCGTGATGTTTGGTACCAAGCATACTTCAGATGCTCGCATGGGGTCAAACCAGTCATTTCCTTCGACTGCTCTCAACCTTTCTTCCAAAGCTGATATCTTGTCATCGTTCATAAAACCAGTGGACCTATTATCGGAAGGCCCATCTGCGGTTAAATCTACAGTGATGTGAGCTTGAGGGGGCTGAATGGGAATGGCAGGTGCAAAGTGCTGCCCCGTTACTGAATCTGCCCCCAAGTTCTGAGATAACCCCGGGGCATGAGCTGGTGGTGCTCCTATAGGTGGTTGGGTAGACGTTCCCTCCCCATTCTTGGCTCTTAAAAGTTGTTCAAGCAGATTGGTCATTCGGGCAACTTCATTCCTTACGGATTCCAATTCACTTTGGTAGCGGGATTCTAGGATGGCCCTCTCTTCATTCTCCATTCTTGATCTTAGCCTAGTGTGGTGGACTTTGGAAGGGGGACCTATGTTTCACGATCTGGAACGGTGGAAAAATGTAAATGAATGTATGGTAAAGAACAATGCATGATGCATATGTAATGTGAGTTTGCTTTTTTCAAAAAAATCGATTAATGGCCGGCATTTCTTCTTGTGTAATGGGCATGGACTCTTTTTGTCACATTTATTATCAGGAGTAGTTTTGCTCATGTTGCTGCTTTGGTAGGCTTATCCTTACTCTATAGGAGATTTTCTTCCACAAAAAGATGGGTCAAGGCCCCTTTTCATTCATAATATTGGCTAATACAATATCTTGAAAGAGGATAAACAAAAAGGAACAAAATACATCAATCTTCATCTTCATCCATATCTCTAGCCACTGGTAGGAAAGCAAGGCCTCGATTCTCAATTTTTTCTAAGAATGCATCTGTCTCAGCCAAGCTTTGTCGATAACGAAAGATGTCTCTCCCCACCCTTCGAGCATTGGCTCTAATGATCCGTGCATGAATAGCAGGTTCATCCATTTGCTCGTCTACTTTGGCCATCTTCTCCATAAGCAACATGTTGTTCCGATTCAATGTATTGTTGTTGGTGTCGATCTGTTCTTTATGTTTTTCTGAAGCTTTCAACCTTTCGGTCAACTGCTTTACCTTTTCTCGTTCTTTGTCAAACTTCACCTTCAACATCCTAATTTCATTTTTCTTAGCTACCAAATCTGCCTTATCAAGCTCCTCTTCTTTCCCCTTTCTTTCAAACTCTTGCAGCTCAACTAGCCTACTTTCCATCATCACATATTTCTTGTTTAACTCATCATACCTCTCATTTTGGTCTAACAACTCTGCTTGAACATGCAAGAATTTGTCCTGATTGAACCCAACATTCTCTTGATTGTCGTTGAAGTCGGCTTTCAATGCTTCCAATTCAGAGCTGCTTTGCATCGAATCCAAAATTAGTCTTCCTCTTTCTTTCTCGGACTCTTCTATCACATCCTTTGCTTTGCTCAACTGCAGCTCCAACATCACTATCTTCGCATCTCTAGATTCAAGTTGTTCATTTAGACCCACTCTGATTTTGTCTCCTTCCATCATTATACTTTCTAATGCTGCTTTATCTCCCTTACTTTTTTTCAATTCTATTTGGAGCCTTTCTAATTGCTTCATAAGGTCTTCCTCATTGCTGACCTTTTTCCTTTTCAACGACCCATCTATAATTTGCGAAGGCCTATCTTCAGAACATGGCTTTTTAGGAGCGGCAGCTGGGGTCACATTCCTCCATTTTTCATATCCTTCACTTGAGCTAGGGTCTCTCATCCTTTCAGACTCCTTTTGAATTACAGTCAAATGGCTCCAATCTTGTTTGATAGTCTCGAGCACTTCTCGCATGGATTGATCCTTAAAAAACCCGAAAAATTCAGCAAGTCCCACAGTTCTTGGGATGTGTTGTATGTCGCCCAATTGTCTTATCACCAGAGCCGGAGCATAGCTGACATAACCTGTAATCCCAATTAAAGGTACCCAACATTTTTGTCCACAACTTACTATGACATCAACCGACTTAACCCAAGGGGCCTTCCAATTAAAGTTGCTACTTGGTAACTCTTGTAGTTTTTTCATCCAACCTTGATCACCTAGGTTCCCCCATTCTTCTTCCTCTACTATCTTCAAGGGTTTTTGGTTAAACCACCAAAAATTATTAAAGATCGGCTTCTTCGTTTCAACATGGCTTACCATCCAGATGTATAATAACTGAATACAACATCTCACTACGCCTTTCCCCGTCTTCCTAAAATGGTTGAGAGTCAGAAAGGTCTCAGCTAAGATGGTGGTTGTAGGGTTGACATGAGTATTTTCATATTCCACAAATGCAGCAGCAGCTTCTAGACTTATAACCCCTATTAAGCTTGGAAATAACACAAGACCATATATTCCCAAAGCGATTAACCTGTCTCTTTCTAGCATGGACCCGTAATTTCCTTTCTAGTTCAACCTCTAGAGATTTCCATTTGAAACCGCTGCCATTCTTTTCTAAAAATCTGCTCAAATGTGGAATCTTTAGCAACTTTGACAACTCAGGAATCATCTTGTCATTTCTCAAAGGAAAATAAACCCTGTGCAGATGTTTGGGAAACTCTGTCAACATTCCATACTCCTCTATAGTGGGACACAAATCCACATTTCCAAAGGAAAAACATCTGTAATCGGGATCCCAAAAGTTCATCAAGGCTTTGATTGCTGGGTTCAATACTTCTATCTTTGCAATTTCTAGCAATCGCCCATACTTTCCAGAAAATGCCGTCTCATCAATGTTCTGGCTATGGACCAATATTCTCTTCATCTCATATGCTACGCAATTCAAGTCTTTGACTACTGGAAGCTTCCTTGCATCAACTCTAGAGCAATCTCCCTCTGATAATTGTGACAATTCAGAATTCTGCCCATATTCCACAGTAGTAAATTTGGTAATGATAGCCATCTTATCGTTTTTTTTTGTTTAAAAGACCTGAAAATCGAATGCTTTATGGTTAGGATTATGTTTTATGCAAAACACGTTTATGCTTGACCAGGGTAGGTTGGCTATTCAGTCTCTAAAAAGGGTCTCTTGCTGTCCCAGTGATCGCCCTCATGGAGGCAATATGGGGGCTTGCAGGCAACGAGATGGCATGTGTGCCAACCATTACCAGTCTAAGCTCTCAGCGAAGAGTTGGGGTTTACACAAACTTAAACCTTGACTAAAAGTTGTAAGGTAAGCTGCTAGTCCCCCACTTAACTTAAAGTTTTTCAGCACAAACTCTCATATAAATGATGCATGACACAATCTATAATGCATGAACAAATATGTACAAATTTAAAGCATATGAGCAAATAATAAAAAAAAAATAAAACACATAAATCCAAAGAGAAAAAATTAAACTAGACAAAACAATGCTTAGTCCACAAGGTCCCCAGTGGAGTCGCCATTCTATCGCACGTGTACGACGGTGCGGCGATCGTCCACCACCAACCCTCCATGAGGGCGTTGGCACGTCTATTTGGCGTGGAAAATATGGTGAGACAAGGAGTTCTTTGCCTCTAAGCTAAAAAATTTGGACCGGGAGTCGCCACCTAGTATTCTGGTTACTAGGAACCCTTACTGGTCTTTAGAGATCAGGTACGGAGACTGGTTGCGTAAAGGGAAGGTGTTAGCACCCCAACTATGCCCTACCTAAGGTAGGCTGCATTGTTTTGTCTAATAAAATCTAAGTCAAGTTGTGGTTTCTTATTGTCCAGAATATGCATTACATGTAATGTCATACCCCGGGTTCTATTGTCCCAACAAAAAGAAATATATATCCGGAATACGCATTACATGTAATGTCATATCCCGGATACTCAGAGATAAACAAAATAAATTTTTTTGTTTTTTTTAAATTTTGGCCAATGTTCTCTTGACTTTAATAAACTAGTTATTGAAGCCAAAATGCATGCTAAAATATATTTTTTCAAAAAAATACAATGATTTGTTTTTTTTTTTTTTTAGTTTTGAGAGACTTGGTCGTATGCATGAAAACAAAGTTTGTTTTTATTTATTTATTTATTTATTTATTTTATTATTTATTTTATTATTATTTTTTAAAATACCGGATTTATAGTTTTATAATAAAAAATAGACCTATATTAGCCCAAAATGACATAGAAAAAATCCGTGTGAAAACACAATTTGTTTGTTTTTTTTTTTTAAAAAAAAATTATATGTACTTAAAAAAACACAAAATAAATAAATAAATATATATATATATAATAAATAGCTTGGGCTGGGCTGGTGTTCCAGCCCGGAGCCAAAAGGGGCTGGGCTGATGTTCCAGCCCGGAATGAAAAGGGGCTGGACTCAGCCTAGCCGCGTGGGCTGGGCTGATGTTCCAGCCCGGAATGAAAAGGGGCTGGACTCAGCCTAGCCGCGTGGGCTGGGCTGATGTTCCAGCCCCGAATGAAAAGGGGCTGGACTCAGCCTAGCCGCGTGGGCTGGGTTGATGTTCCAGCCCACCAACCAAAAGGCTGGTTACTGTGTTAGCCACACAGTAACCAACAAATAATAAGGTAGTTACTCTGCCCAGCACAGTAACTACCGAATTATTTTCATTCTTTGCTGCAGAACGTGATTCACGTTCTGCATGGAAAGAAATGAAAAAAAAACAGCTAAATGTATAAACGAAAGGCAACAGGGGAAGACGAGTACCTGGAAGGGTGGCGACGCTGGCGGCTGCGGAGGCGGCAGAGGCGGTGGAGTAGTCGGCGGCTGTCCTTTTTCTTTCTCTCCTCTGTTTCTCTTCACCTTCACCTTTTCTCAGTTTTTTTCGTTATTCCCTCTCTCTGTTATGCTCCTCTTCTTCTTCTTCGGTTCTTCTTCCACAGCTTCGTTCTCTCTCTCCCTCACGGTTTTTCTTTCAATAATACTGTCAACCCTTTCCTCTCCTTTTTTTTTCTTCTGCTGTTCTTCCTCCATTTATAGCCCGTGAGCATGTGTTTTTTTTTCATCGTGGGGTCATGCGGTGGCTGGTCGGGCGTGGCTGTCCAGGCGTGCCTCCCTCAGTTTCGGCGGTGCGGTAGGCGGTCGGCCAATGTCTTCGGTCGGTGGGCTATAGGGACCGGCGGTCGGTGGGCTGGAGGGACCAACGCCATTAAATATACATCTTTTTTCCTTCTTTACTGCTGTATGTTAGGCGGGGAAGAAAGGGGAACAGTGCCATGAAACGGCGTCGTTTTGGATAAGCCCCTAATTGGCCATTAAACTTCAAAATTCATGCAATTAAGCCCCTGATTTGGCCTAATAAATTCCTAAAAAATATATTTTGGCCCCAGAACTTAAATTTCTTCTAATTAAAGCCCAAATTGATTTAAAAATCAATTTTTCTCGCAATCAAAACCCCTAAAAAATCCCATTAAAAATCCAATCTTGTCCATAAACCTCCAAATTAGACTTTTTCCTCAAAATTCAAATTTTCCTTATAAATAGGGCTCTCATCCTTCAAGAATATACTGCCAAAAATCCAATCTTTGTATTTTTAACCTCCTGGACCAATTTTCTGACCATTTTCTGAGCGTGTCCCCCCCTTGTTATTTTTCTAACCTCCTTTGGCTATTTAATTTTTTTTTTTTTTTTTTGCGGGGACCCAAAAATGGGTTACAACAGCTGTTGTGGTGAAGGAAAATCAAAAGCCTGGGGGGGCCAGCAGCTTCTTTTTTGGTTAGAGATAGGTTTAGGTTTAGGGGTTTTTTTTTGTTTTTTTTTTCTTTCAAAATCCCCCTCCCCTCCTTTTATGTGTGTTGAAGGCTACTATTTATAGGCAAAATGTTGCTTGGGCATCAAAATTGGTCCCTTAACTTCTTTTTTTGTAAGTTTTGATTGTTTTCTAATTGTTTTGGATTTTTCTTATCAGCATCGTCTCGAATGAGGAAAATCGGTGATTTTTAAAAATAACGCGTTAAAAGTTGAACACGTTCCCATGATCTTTGAAAATTTAAATTCTTTTGAAACGATGCTAAAAAATGCTAAAATGACAAAAATATATTAAAAAATATATTTTTTTTGGATTTTCATTGTTTTTTTTCTCTAGTTTTGGATTTTTCTAAAACGTTTCTCAAAAAATAAGTAAAAAATTGGGTAGCAACAGTCAAGAAAAAAAACCTTAGCAGAAGCTCCAGGAATCTGTTTCGGATCTTCACGAGTTTGACCGCGGCTATTGCTTTTGCTCACACTGAATGGGATTGAGTTTCTCTGTTTTACTTGGAACTGAGGACTCCTCGCCAGAACCTCCAAATGAGCAGCTCTCTAGCATTTTATCTTCTTCCAATGATTTGCTGTCGGGTCGACCACTGCTTGTGGAGTTGGAATATCTATTTGTTGAACTGTGTAACTACTGCTCGTGCTCCAGCATTGACTGGTTTGCTGAACATTTTTTTCTTTCTTCTTCGTTCTTGTGATTCTACGAATGGTTGCCTTTTTTCTTCATCTTGGTCTTGTTTTTTATTCCTCTCCTCCCAGTTCCTCCCTTTTTCTGTGGCCTTCTCTGGCTTCTATAAAGCAAGAGAATGGCCTTTCTTCACGTGTTCGTGCCGCTTTTGTTTCTTTGAGAAAAAAACAGGGGCAGAAAATTTGCTCTCCTCTGTCTTGCTCGTTTCCCTGTCCTTTTCCTGTTCTCTTCCCCGTATTTTTTTCTTCTTTTTTTTCATCTCTCTCGGTTCCTTTCCCCCAGTTTTTCTTTAGTTTCTTTCTCCCCTGCGTCCCCTCGGTTGCCCCCCTCTTTAACCCTTTACGCTGAAAGATAAAACCTTCCCTTTAATTGTCGAAACGGAAGCTGAAATGGGTAGTGAACATGGGTAGTGAACAGTTTATCCAAGAAACGGTTCAGTTTTCCCTTCAAATTGCTATAGAATAAGAAGAAGCTCTGTTGTTTTGAATAATACTTTTGCTTAATCCATTTGTGAGTTACAGAGTGTTTAAATAGATTACAGAATAACAAACTTATCCTATACATCATCTGATTTGAATTCAAAAATAGATTACATGCCTAACTAACAGATTTTGCAGATAAGAGATTTGTTGCAGATGTTTTTAACTTTGAATCTTCATCTTCATTTGAATCGGTCATGTTGACGTGTTCTTCCACATGCCCCCGCAATCATAGGGGTAAAGAGTGGACCCTGAGATTGTCACGTAGAAGTTTAAAACATTGAGAAGATGAGGGCTTTGTAAGAGCATCTGCATATTGATTTTTGGTAGAGATGAGTCGAACATTTAAGTGACCATTGACAACCTGATCACGGACATAATGAAAATCTATTTCAATATGTTTTGAACGTGCATGGAAGAGAGGATTACTTGTGAGATAAGTGGCTCCAATGTTGTCACGCCAAAGAATAGGAGGATGTACATTTGAGATATGAAGTTCTGAAAGTAGAGTTTTAAGCCATTGAATTCCCGCAGCTGCATTTGCTAAAGCCTTGTACTCTGTGTCGGTGCTGCTACGTGCAGTAGTTGGTTGCTGCTTACAGCTCCATGAAATTAAGTTTTTGCCAAGATAGACACATGTTGCGATGTCGCGGTCGCACAAATTAATTACCCTAGCTTCAAACACAACACACAAGATAGTATAGAGCAAGCAATGGGTCGATCCCACGAGGAAGATTTAGTTCAGATTTTTATGCTATACGTTATGCAATTTGGGGGGGTTGGATGTTATATAGGCTAAAGAAAAATAAAACAGAAAACTATCAAACATAATTTAATAAAATCAGAAAATTATCAAGAGAACAAACCTTGGTCGCAATCACACATCCACCTATAGAAATCAGAACTGATCCTTGAAACAAAATTCCAGTTTATATTCTGAATTTTTATCTTTTCTTAACGTTGGTTAATTAACGGATCCGCCGTATAACTAACCCTAACCAACAAATAATCACAGTGTCCGCACTAATGATTTAATCCAATGGCAGCCTTAAGGTCTAGATAAATTCATTATCTTAACAACTAAGTTGTCTGCTTATGTTGCTTTGATCGAATGTTCTCCCTAAGATTAATAACGTAGATCCGCTACAATTATTAAACTCAGTTGCTTCACAAGTTCATATACCACAACTCCGGTTTTGTTATCAAACTTAGCTATAATAATAACTTAGAGTCCGCTCTAGCAATTAAAATAAACAATCATAGGAAAAATAAGTATAGGAGAACAAACATATTCATCATATAAACTGAAAAGAAAAGTTAAATAGATCTCACAGTTCTTAAAATCCGAAGGTTTCCGTGTCCTTGCAACCAAGAAAATGAATTTAGCCTTGCATGTTTATTGAACAACTAATCAAAAAGATGGAAGAATGCATGATTTTGGGTTTCTTAGAGTAGGGGGGCGTTTTTCTCCTCTTGGGTGGCTGCCCCCCTTCTCTTCTCTCATTCTTTTTATATGCTAGGAAACCCTAATCTCTATTTTACAAAATAGTCCTCCCTTAAGTAGACAATTTACATTTAAGTAGTTCAATAACTATTTTCCTAAAAAAGGAGAAATAGCTTTGCATGAAATCTTCAAGCTTTGACTTAGAGGAGCTACATTGCTGAAATAAAAACTTGGATGTCGGTT
>CM055364.1:21240326-21364366 GCA_029228515.1 Populus alba x Populus x berolinensis | reverse complement strand
TAGATGCTTCGGAACGTAATTTGGACTCGTTTCTTCACGAAACCTGTTTGCTGGCAGAATTCAGTTGTCATCTTTGAAAAATCATATCTCCCTCATATGACATCGTTTTTGGCTGAAATGTGGAGCTTTTATAGGCCTTTGAGTCATGAATCCAAAACAATTGAGTTTGCATCAATTGGACTTTTGTAGCTCTAGATATTCAAGTCGGACTGACCGAAGGTCAACACTGGCAGATTGCGAGATTTGACTTTGAAAGCTGCAATTTCCATGCTCTTCCTTATTTTATTGTCTTGCCTTAGATGTCCAGAAAGGTATGGATGTTAGCTTTTTAATGCCACTGGAATCACCTCATTTCGACCTTTAGAGCTCATGTTCTGCACAAAACATCGACTGAACATCAAATCTGCCAATTACATTCAATTTACTCCTTTTTGCATCTTTCATCCAAAAGTGCCTTCAAAACATAAAACAAAGAATATCAACGTACTTTATATATAAAATATAGGCAAAACACTAGTTAAATATGGGTGAAACTATTGAATAATATGGTTGCATCAAATACCCCCACACTTAGCTCTTGCTCGTCCTCGAGAAAGGATAGGTAAAATCAAATCAAAGTTAAATTAAATCAAATCATTATGACCAATCTCCTAATCTCCCATCAATATCCAAGAATATATGCATTATAAACAAGAACACAATTAAGAAGGATAAAGAGTATAAATTTTCATGAATTTATTTACATGCAAACTTCAAAACTCAATTAATTGTCGGGATTTAAATGAAATCTATGCCATGCCAAAGTGATAGGTCCTCTCATTGATATACACTCCAACACTCACGTGTTTAGGGCTTATGTGTTTAAATCTCTCAAATTCAATCAATGAATATGTTCTACCATAAGCTTGCTCTTCAATCTCATCTCCATTACTAATATATTACAAGCAATGCATGAATCAAAAGGTCGTATTTCCGGTTGTAATGGGGCTAAGGTTAAGGTGAGGTAAAAGAGAGTAAAAGAGAAGGTTCAAACCAAAGAAAGTAGAGCATTCTAAAAAATGATATTTCAAACAAGATATTCCATCAAAGCACATAAATTTTCCATCTTTAATCACCAATGCTTAACTTTTTTATTTTTTTCAAGCTCTTTCAACATAAAATCTTAAGAACATAAAGGAACACTTATTTCTTTCTTTCTTTCTCTTTTTTTTTGTATTTTTTTTTTGTTTTTCACCTTTGGCAACTTGCCCATATTTTCATCAAGCATCACTTCTTCTTTCTTTTCACATAATTTCCAACCATAATTCCATAAGATATCACAAGTATATGCTCTACTAATCCTTGGTCAGGGGAAAGGAAAACATATATAAAGTTAAGGCTTATACATGGATAAAGCAAAGAAAAGATAAACAAGCTCAAAAGGGCTTACTAAGGATAATATGCTTTAGGTTGGCTTTTTGGCTCAAATGGTTAAAATTCCTAATGCCTTTATCATCTTCATGTATATATGTAATGCGAATGTAATCTCAACAAGATATGAAGCAAGTTCTAGAGATACATATCATTGAAAGAATGCACACTCAAAGAATATAATGTTGAAGGCTCAAAAGCTTACATTGGTATAACACTATAAAGTCAACATGACATATTCTCAAAGTCAATCCCTAAACCAATTAAACCTTAAAATTTGCATGCATATTCCTTCATTTGATTTATATCTTCATCTATCTCAATTAACTCTCATACATAATACTCATATTCTCAAAAACCAATGAGAGTTAAAAAGATCAAACATAATTTATTTTTTTTTAAGAACAACAAAGAAAACTAAAATAAGAAAACCAAAATTCTCCCAATACCCCCACACTTAAAACACAACATTGTCCTCAATGTTGAAACAAAAGAAAAGGAATATAAGAGAATGATAAAAATAAATTAAAATGCAAAAAAATAAAAGATAACGAAAAAGAAAGCAAATCTGATTTTTTTTTCTTTTTGTACTGGGTTGCCTCCCAGTAAGCGGTTTTGTTTTATGTCATTGGCTTGACATGTGGCATGCTCATTCTTCATAGATTGGTTCAGCTAACTCTACAGAAGCGGTGAGTTCTATCTTCCAACCTTCATAGAAAGGTTTCAAACGATGCCCATTTACCTTGAGTACTTTGTTGGTTTCTAAACTTGTAATTTCAACTGCACCATAAGGAAAAACATTAGAAACAACAAAGGGTCCAATCCAACGGGAGCGCAACTTTCCAGGAAAAAGTTTCAAACAAGAATGATAAAGAAGGACTTTGTCTCCAACATTAAACTCTTTTCTTGTAATCATTCGGTCATGAAGACTTTGGATCTTTTCTTTATAAATCCTTGAATTCTCATAAGCATCATTTTGTATTTCTTCCCACATAATTCCAATCTTTTTGGGCACCAAAAAGATAGGCGCCACCCATTCATTGTTCATGATGGGGTAAATGACTCCTACATCATGGAGGACAATTTGCAAAGCTTGCAAATCCAATGCTGATTCATACATGTTTTGGGGAACACATATGTGTCTCTCCATCTTTTCTATCTCGGTAAAATCATAGCCATAGCTCAAGGCTACACTTAATCCATCCTCACACTCAAAATCAAAATCAAAAACTTGCTGCACACACTTATCAACTTGGTCATAACATGTGATAGAATAAACATTGCTATAAGGATATTTCATTGCATCATGAAAATTAAATTCAATCTTTTCATCTCCTACTTCCATAAACAAAGTATCCTTACCACAATCAATCTTTGTATTGGCAGTTTTCAAGAATGGTCTCTCAAACAATATAGGAGTGTTGTTTGATGAATCACAAGAGTCATGTTCCATATCAAGAATATAAAAATCACATGGAATGATCAAACTATCAATCTTGACTAGGACATCTTCTATCACACCAAGTGGGTAAACAAAACTACGATCCGCAAGTTGTATTACAATGCTAGTTTTATTCAAAGGCTCAAGACTAAGAGAATCATAAACATGTTTGGGCATAACACTAGTGGATGCACCTAAATCGCACAAGGCCCTTTTAAAACTAGCATTACCAATAACACATGGGATAGTAAACGCACCTGGATCCTTTTGCTTCAAAGGCATATTCTTTTGAACAACAGCAGATACAACTTCACCCATACTTACCATTTCATGACCTTTCAGTTTGAAAGCTCTCTTAGTAGTACACAACTCTTTCAAAAATTTGGCATACTTGGGAATTTGCTTGATAGCATCAAGTAAAGGAATGTTGAGTTCTACTTTCTTGAAGACCTCTAAAATCTCTTTTTCTTTGTCCTCTTTCTTTGACCTAGAAGAACTCATAGGAAAGGGTGGAATTGTTTTAAAACTGGAATTCATTAAGTGAGGAGTTACCTTTGGAGTGTTAGTCGATGTTTCAGTTTTTGGAGGAGGAGGATATTCCTTCTTTGTACTCAATTCTGTTTCTATCTCTTCTTCTTTCTCCATCTCAATTTGTTTCGACCTTTTCTCTTCAAGTTCTTTCCCACTTCGCAGCATGATCGCACTAACATTCTCTATTGGATTCCATGCTTGGGATGGCAATTTTCCATTCATTTGTGCTTCTAATTTCCCCACACTTGAAGCTACTTGCCCCATTTGCTTCTCCAAGTTGTGAATACTTGACCTTGTTTCCTGTTGAAAAGACATGACATTTTGTTGCAAAGTCACAGTGTTAGAAGCCAAAGTTTTCATCATCTCACGAAGATCATCATTGCATGAAGACCCTATAACATTGGAGTTTGTGAATGGAGGGGGCTGTCTTGCTTGATAATTCTGTTGGGATTGAAATCCACTGGGATGGAATTGTCGGCCTTGATTGCCTTGTTGAGGTTGGTTCCCATACCGTAGGTTAGGATGATCTCTCCATCCAGGATTGTACGTGTGGGAAAAAGGATCATACCTACGCTGAGGATGTCCATTAAATGCTCCATCAACTGCATTAGCTTGTTCAATGTAATCTTCTTGCATTGTTGGGCACATATCTGAAGTATGTCCTTGTAAGGAGCATATGCTACAAGCTTTCACCTGTTGTACATTGCCACAAGCCAAAGAACGCACAAGAGAAGTAAGATCATTAACTTTATTCTCAAGGTTAGAAATACTTACCTCATTTACTCGTTTGTTTGCAAAGTCTCCACGAGTGCCAAACTGTTTCGAGTTGGCTGCCATGTTTGAGATTAATTGGCGTGCAGCCTCGAGTGTCTTATCTACCAATGCCCCTCCACTTGCAGCATCAATGATACTACGGTCAGTAGGTATCAATCCTTCATAGAAATATTGAATGAGTAGCTGATCGGGTATTTGATGATGAGGGCATTGAATACAGAGTTGCTCAAATCTTTCCCAATACTCGGAAAGTGTCTCTCCATGAGATTGTCGAATCCCACATATTTCTTTTCTTATGTTGGCAACTCAAGATGCTGGGAAATACTTCTCAAGGAAGATCTTTTTCATGTCATTCCAAGTTCCAATTGAACCTGGGAGAATGGAGAAAAGCCATGCTTTTGCTGCCCCTTTTAAAGAGAAAGGGAAAGCTTTCAACTTAACCTGTTCTTCGTCAACTCCATTCGGTTTCATGCCAACACAAACCATATGGAACTCCTTGAGATGAGTATGAGGATCTTCTCCTGCAAGACCATTAAATGTTGGTAGCAAATGTATAAAACCAGATTTGAGCTCAAAGTTTACACTATTGTCGATGTTTATGCACAATGGCTGATTTTCCACGTTAGGAGCAGCAAGCTCCTTGAGTGTTTGTTGTCGTGCATTAGCCATGGTGTTAAGGCGAGCTTCCTTTCGTAACCTGCGTAAAGTTTTTTCTATTTCGAGATCTAACTGCACTTGACTTTGATTAGTAGAACGGGTTACTGGCATAAAGCATCAAGAAAACTCAAAAGAAACCAACCACGCAAGAGATCAAAAACAATGCAAATTGTACGAAAATCTTACGTTAGAAAACTAAAACTGCCGAAAAACCCTAGAAAAAAGTGGAATTTAGCCTCGATAGAGTGGGGCTAGTGGTTTACCACTAGTTCTGTTTAGAACATCGTTTCCCTCCAAGAAACAAAAGGCCGAAACCTAATTCCACCAAAAAATCTGTTTTGAACAGTACCGTTGCCGCAAGTGAACAGTACCGCCGCAAGCAAAAATTATGTTTCTCTTTTTTTTTTTTTCAGAAATATAAATAACAATCACAGCAACAAAAAATAACAGTAAAAGCACAAGAATCAACTAAAATTACTTCCCCGGCAATGGCGCCAAAATTTGTTGCGATGTCGCGGTCGCACAAATTAATTACCCTAGCTTCAAACACAACACACAAGATAGTATAGAGCAAGCAATGGGTCGATCCCACGAGGAAGATTTAGTTCAGATTTTTATGCTATACGTTATGCAATTTGGGGGTGTTGGATGTTATATAGGCTAAAGAAAAATAAAACAGAAAACTATCAAACATAATTTAATAAAATCAGAAAATTATCAAGAGAACAAACCTTGGTCGCAATCACACATCCACCTATAGAAATCAGAACTGATCCTTGAAACAAAATTCCAGTTTATATTCTGAATTTTTATCTTTTCTTAACGTTGGTTAATTAACGGATCCGCCGTATAACTAACCCTAACCAATAAATAATCACAGTGTCCGCACTAATGATTTAATCCAATGGCAGCCTTAAGGTCTAGATAAATTCATTATCTTAACAACTAAGTTGTCTGCTTATGTTGCTTTGATCGAATGTTCTCCCTAAGATTAATAACGTAGATCCGCTACAATTATTAAACTCAGTTGCTTCACAAGTTCATATACCACAACTCCGGTTTTGTTATCAAACTTAGCTATAATAATAACTTAGAGTCCGCTCTAGCAATTAAAATAAACAATCATAGGAAAAATAAGTATAGGAGAACAAACATATTCATCATATAAACTGAAAAGAAAAGGTAAAATAGATCTCACAGTTCTTAAAATCCGAAGGTTTCCGTGTCCTTGCAACCAAGAAAATGAATTTAGCCTTGCATGTTTATTGAACAACTAATCAAAAAGATGGAAGAATGCATGATTTTGGGTTTCTTAGAGTAGGGGGGCGTTTTTCTCCTCTTGGGTGGTTGCCCCCCTTCTCTTCTCTCATTCTTTTTATATGCTAGGAAACCCTAATCTCTATTTTACAAAATAGTCCTCCCTTAAGTAGACAATTTACATTTAAGTAGTTCAATAACTATTTTCCTAAAAAAGGAGAAAGAGCTTTGCATGAAATCTTCAAGCTTTGACTTAGAGGAGCTACATTGCTCAAATAAAAACTTGGATGTCGGTTTAGATGCTTCGGAACGTAATTTGGACTCGTTTCTTCACGAAACCTGTTTGCTGGCAGAATTCAGTTGTCATCTTTGAAAAATCATATCTCCCTCATATGACATCGTTTTTGGCTGAAATGTGGAGCGTTTATATGCCTTTGAGTCATGAATCCAAAACAATTGAGTTTCCATCAATTGGACTTTTGTAGCTCTAGATATTCAAGTCGGACTGACCGAAGGTCAACACTGGCAGATTGCGAGATTTGACTTTGAAAGCTGCGATTTCCATGCTCTTCCTTATTTTATTGTCTTGCCTTAGATGTCCAGAAAGGTATGGATGTTAGCTTTTTAATGCCACTGGAATCACTTCATTTCGACCTTTAGAGCTCATGTTCTGCACAAAACATCGACTGAACGTCAAATCTGCCAATTACCTTCAATTTACTCCTTTTTGCATCTTTCATCCAAAAGTGCCTTCAAAACATAAAACAAAGAATATCAACGCATTTAATATATAAAATATAGGCAAAACACTAGTTAAATGTGGGTGAAACTATTGAATAATATGGTTGCATCACACAGTAAGCACCAATTGATCTTCTATCATCCTGATCTAATGCCCAATCTGCATCACTAAAAGTTTGAAGTTGAAGAAGATGATTAGGTTGAATTAAAAGAGCATGGGAGGTAGTTTCTTTCAAGTATCGCAAGATTCGTTTAACTGCCACCCAATGAGGTTCTTTCGGGTCATGCATATATTTACTAACTTTATGAATAGCAAATGCAAGCTGTGGCTTGGTGAAAGAAAGATATTGAAGTCCTCCCATAATACTTCTATACAAATGTGGATCATGAAAATAAGCACCATATGATTTGTTTAAGATTTGGGACATGGACATAGGTGTAACAGAAGGTTTGGACTTGTCCATCTTGCTGCAAAGAAGAAGATCAAGTAAGTAGCGGCGTTGAGACAAATAAAGACCTTCATCACTCCGAATAGCTTCTATGCCAAGAAAGAAACTGAGTTCACCCAAATTTTTGATTGGAAAGTCAGACTGCAATAGACTTATCACATGATTAATGAAATTGAGATCAACACCTACTAATATAATGCCATCGACATATATGAGAAAATAAAGAAGAATGGAACCATGTTGATAAACATAAAGGGAGTGATCAGCTTGACTGCCTTTGAAACCAAGGGCCTGCAACTTGTCAGTTAAGCGAGAGAACCACACTCGTGGTGCTTGACGAAGACCACATATAGATTTATGAAGTTTACACACATGTTGTGGGTATTGAGGATGAAGAAAACCGGGAGGCTGAGCCATATAAACATCTTCATTCAAAAAGCCATGTAAAAAGGCATTGTGGACATCGATTTGACGAAGATGCCAACCACGGGATATAGCAACTGATAAAACCATCCGGACTGTTGTAGGTTTTACAATAGGACTGAAAGTTTCCAAAAAATCAACACCCTCCTGTTGATGAAAACCTTTAACGACGAGCTGAGCTTTGAAACATTCAATACCGCCATCAACCTTCCTCTTAATGCGATACACCCACTTGGAACCAATAATATTAGCATTAGGGGGAGAAGGAATCAAAGTCCAAGTACCATTTTGAAGTAAAGCATCAAATTCTTTGTTCATAGCATCTCTCCAATTGGGATGTTTAATAGCCTCAGAATAACATGTTGGTTCATGGTAGTTGTTAGTGACAGTGGCCATAAGAGCTTTTGGGAGAGGGTACTTGATATGGGAGTCTGAAGGTAGTTTGGGTTTGTGGATATTATTTTTGTTGCAGGTAGTCATATGGTGGGCATTTTGAGGTTGAGATGGAGGAACAAAAACTAAAGAGGGAGGAGGTTTGTCATCAGCAGTGTGATTTGGAGAGGGACTGTGACCAAAAGTTTATGTAGTAACATCAAGATCAAATGGAGGTTCTGATGGTGTTGTCATATTCTGTGGAAGTGGTGCTGCAAGTGGAAAATTAGAACCTATAGAAAAACTGGAGCGAGCATATGATAACTGGAGATTAGAAGGAAGAATAACAGGAGGTTCATGAATGGAAGGAACAATAGTTTGTGGGGGATCATAAGAAAAGAGTGACTCATTAAAAACAACATGACGGGAAACATATATTTTACTAGTGGAGACATCTAAACATTTATACCACTGATGACCAATACTATAGCCAATGAAGATACACATTTTGGATCGAAAATCCATTTTATGTTTATTATATGGACGTAAGTAGGGCCAGCAGGCATAACAAACACTCGTAAAAAATTGAAATCTGGTTTAGATTTATTGACTATTTCATAAGGTGATTTGTGCTGTAAAATCGGAGTGGGTAAACAATTAATGATATAAATAGCAGTTAAGAAAGCATCTTTCCAAAAAATATTTGGTAAATGGGAGTGAGCAAGTAATGCAAGGCCAACCTCAACAATTTGACGATGACGCCTTTCAATAGCACCAGCTTGTTGATGCATATAAAGGCATGTTACTCGATGAGTAATTCCTTGAGTTTGTAAAAAATTGTTTAAGCTGCGGTATTCTCCACCCCAGTCAGTTTGGATGACTTTAATTTTAGTATTAAATTGACGTTCAACAGCAACATGAAATTTTTGAAAAAATTGTAATGCATCATATTTGAGTTTTAAGGGGAACAACCATAAATATTTGGTTGAATCATCTAAAAAACTTATGTAATAACATGCACCTGTAGTTGAGAAGATGGGTGCTGGCCCCCAAACATCCGAATATAATAATTCTAATGGATTTGAAACAGAGATATGTGAATTAGAAAAAGGAAAAGCATGGCTTTTGGCCATTTGACAGTGAGAGCAAATAGAATTGTTATTACTAGTAATGGGAAAGGAAACAACTTTATTAATAACTGGGAAAGAAGCATGGCCAAGGTGTCGATGCCACAAAGTGGCAGAGATTTTAATACTAGAAAGAGCTTGCTGCTGAAGACGAGCAAGCGACACTGAAAAATTGTAAAGGCCGTTACGAAGTGGACCCCGATGCAGGAAGTTCCCCAAGTAGTCCTTCACAAGAAAAAAAAAGGCATGAAACTCAAAGAAAACATTGTTATCTTGACAGAAACGATGGACTGAAAGAAGATTTTTTTGAATATCAGGAACTACTAGTATTTGGTTTAGAACAAAAGATTTGGATGGGGAAGATAAAGTGGAAGTACCACTGTGAGTAATTTTCAAACATGCACCATTTGCCACTTGAATATGATCGTGATCATCATAGTCCTCAGTTTGAAGATGAATTTTGTTCATATCATTGGTGAGATGATGTGTGGCTCCTGTATTAGGATGCCACTCGTGAGCAGTATGGTGATGTCGAGCAGCAAGAAAAGCATGGGTGGACGTTAGGGGGATTGATCCTGGTAAGAGAGATCAAAACGATGATAGCATTTAAGTGCATGATGACCTAGTTTGAGGCATACTTGACAAATAAGATAGGTGTATGCTCCTTGATCACAGGTTGTTGAACGACCAACTCAACCTTCACCACGATAGTTACTGCCACGACCTCGGTTAGAGTGTTGCTACCCAATTTTTGACCCATGTTTTGATTTTTTTTTAAATATATATATATAAAAAATTAAAAATATAAGGGTTTACATGTGGCGACAACATAGAGCATTAGGGCTAAGGAAGCAATATGTCAAGGAGGTAATTACTAAATCATAAATAATTTGGTTTGATTTATGCTGGTTATGAAAAATAATCACTACAATATAAAATATCATAGATATATGATTTGATTCGTACTGGTTATGGAAAATAATTATTGCAATATAAAATACCATAGATATATGATTTGATTCGTGCTGGTTATGGAAAATAATCAATGCAATATAAAATACCATATATATGAGATTTGTTAGTGCTGGTCATAGAAGACAATCTTTGCAATAATTATTGTAATATTTCCTTGAATAGCACACAGAGAGATTTTCTAATGTCTTAAAAAAAACAAAAATGTGTTTTTTTGACAAAAAATATAAAAAATTGTTTTTGTGTGTTGCATACGGCCAATACCCTAACATGTTTTTTTTTAATGTCTTAAAAAAAACAAATATTTGAACTTTCAAAAATGTGTTTTCGCATGGATTTCTTAAACACAACAAAAAAATTATTTTCTTGCATTTCTGGATTTTACAACATGTTTGTAAAACTCCAAAGGGTATTGACCAATATTCCAAAAAATACAAAAATCTTATTTTGGGGGGAATTCATTTATTATTGACCGCTAATGTTTGGATAAAGAAATCCCAAAGGGATGAATATCCAAAATATTATTGGAAATAGCTTGTTATTATTCACTATTAATATTTGGATAAAGAAACCCTAAGTGGTAAATATCCAAAATAATTTTCTAGGAATAATAAGTCATCAAACATCATTGAAAGAAGCCTTGATTATAATCGAGGACATTTCAATTTTACTCCACGGTTTACGAGCCGTGAGAGTATGAAACACTAAGGCAAAAATAGGCTTTTAAAGTGCCTTGAATTTCCTTAGATTTCTAAATTTTTTGTCCCTCCTCCTTGTGATTTACGAGTCGCAAAACTCTTGAAATACTAAGAGAAAAATGAGCTTTCGAAGCACATGGAATCTCCTTGGATTTCTATCCTAATAAATTTAGTTTGAATCAAACCTAGGAAAATTGATGGGATTACAAAACATCAACACCGTAGCAATTATAAAGCAAACCAAACACTAAGCAGCTTACCTTAGGTAGGGCGTACTAGAGGTGTTAATACCTTCCCTTTACGCAACTGGTCCCTTGCCTTAGAATCTCTGAAAGACCAGTTAGGGTTCCTAGTGACCAAAATACTAGGTGGCGACTCCAAAGACCCAATCAAGCAAAAACAAATGAAAAAATTGCTATCTAACGCCGCGCGGGTGACGTGCGACATAGAGGATGGATAAATGTTACCAGGGCGAGATTGGAAAGAAGGAGGTTGTCTGGTGGCCATGTTCACAGAGGCAATAACTTGAATGGTGTCATGATGCTGATTGATCCTTGACTCAGTAATAAGAAGCAAAGAATAAACTTCTTCCAAGGTGACAACATCAGAACGAGAGGTAATTGTAGAGACCAATGAGTCATACTCCTGACCAAGACCAGCAAGTATATAAGTAAGAATTTCATTAGATTTCATAGGTTGGCCAGCAAGTGCAAGTTCATCTGTCATGCGTTTGATGGAAAGAAAATAATCCTTGGCAGTCATGGCTCCTTTTCATGCAGTGGCACGCTGAGTGCGAAGTTGAACAGTTTTAGCATGTGAAATGGAAGAAAAAATTTGTTGAAGAGCAAGCCATACATCTTTGGATGTGGTGTATGACATGACTTGAGAGAGAACATCCTCAGTAAGAGAAGTATTGATGATGGCAAGGATTAAAGAATCCTGATGAAGCCAATGATCATATTCTGGATTTGGTATCTTAGTAATATCGCCTATAGTGGGATGAGGGGCATCTAGCTCTTTTGGAGGCATCGGAATTGTGCCATCAAGAAACCCAAAGACACCTTGACCACGGAAATATGGGAGGGCCTGAGCTTTTCAAACAGGATAATTTGAATGATTTAGTTTGACACTGAGGGAAAGAGATAAATGGGAAAGAGAGGGAACAAAGAACGGGGAGGCAATGTGAGGAAGAGTAGGTGAAGAAGAAGAAGCCATTAGATGCGAAAAGGGAAGAAGAAGAAAAAAGGAATAGGATTAGACGTTGGTCTTTTACGGGCTGACTGATACCATGTAGAATAAGAAGAAGCTCTGTTGTTTTGAATAATAGTTTTGCTTAATCCATTTGTGAATTACAGAGTGTTTAAATAGATTACAGAATAACAAACTTATCCTATACATCATCTGATTTGAATTCAAAAATAGATTACATGCCTAACTAACAGATTTTGCAAATAAGAGATTTGTTGCAGATGTTTTAAACTTTGAATCTTCATCTTCATTTGAACTGGTCATGTTGACGTGTTCTTCCACAATTGCAATTTTTGATGTGGTCCTTGAAGTCTTGAACTTTTTGTAAGCAAACCCCTAGGTAAACTTTAATTGGACCCTTGCATTTCAGCGTATTTTACGAAATAGTCCTTGGTTCAGAATGTATCAATTCAGCCCTTAATTGACTATTCAAACCTCGGTATTTCAATTAAGTCCCTAATTTCATTAAATTAATTCCAAGCTCAATTATGTCTCAAAACTTATCAATTCTCCAATTAAGCCCTTGATTTGATTAATTAAACTAGTCAAGAGTTTAATTGAATCTTTAAACTTCCAATCATGTTGCCCTTAACCCAAATTTTAATTCATTCTTCATTTATTTTATTTTTTACTTGTTTTTTATCATCATTTTTTTTTGTAAATAAAATAATAATAATAATTAAAAATAAAAGAGTAAAAAATTGGGTTATGACAAGTATTTTTTTAATGTACCTTTGTAAACCTTAAATTTGCAGTTTAATTTTAAAAATAAATCTAATAATGTATGTTTCCTTACATGTCTCTACTAGAAAACAAATCAAAATACAAAAGCATAAAGAAAATTAACATAAAATCCAAAATACTTTCTTAGAAAAAATAACAAAATTAACCCCAACAAAATCTTCTTGACTTAATATTTGAAGATCCAATGGTCTAATGAATGACAAAATGGTTTCCCACAGGATACTTAGTTGTAGAAATCACTTAAAAAAAATTAAGCCCGATCAGATTTCATATTATCACCTTTTTAAGCCATTAACTTGTTTGACATGACCAGATGTTTTGTTGGAGCTCTATTTGTTCTATTAATGAATAAAAATATCTATTAAGCTATCCATCTAGTTTGACAAATCCTTATCTAAATACTCAGAATCTTCTTCTGTTTCTCAAACATCACATTTATACATATGAGAGGAAAATTGCATCAAAGCAACAAGTTTCTTTTCTCAAATTTGAAAGGTTGATGATTGATAGGTTATAGTAGCTACAAATTACAATAGCTTTTCTTTCAACATGAAATTCATATTGCAATTTATTTTGTGTATTGTATATGAACTTGTGGTCAACTCTCGGTACTTTCAGTTGTGAAGAATTATGTACTAGTCTTAGGTAATTTCAAATAAGATATTTTTTTATCCTAAACTCAACTTTTTAAAACTTTTTTTTTTCATCTTGTTAAGGAGAATTTGTTTCTTCATTCTACATTTTCTAATTGACTTCCTTGGTAATCATATTTGTGGATGACAAATAGCTTTTTTTCTCATCATTAAGTATATGAATATGTGTGGCTTATGCTATTTTTAAATTTCTGATATGTTATAAATGATAAGGATAAATATCATAATATTCAAACCAAATAAGATGAAGAAGAAGAGACATTGTGTTTGATGTTGAAGACGCTGCTGTTACGCTATTCATGCAGGTGTTGCGGTTTGGATAATCCTATTACTGTTGTTATAGTTTTAAATCTCTTGTAAATCTTATCTCTTGTAACGAACACATAGATATCTCTCTTATCTCTTGTAACAACCTCACTTATATATGAATGAGATTACATACGTCTCTGGTAACGAAAAAAAGAGTTCTATCAATTCTTTTAATAAACAATCTAAAATTTGTTATGATGACTATGATGGTTAGAAGTTGTTGTTTGTGCTGTTTTTGTTACTTCTCTTATGTTTTTTGGATTGTTTTTGAATTATATTTTAATTTCTCCTATGCTTTTAGATATTTAGATGTTTTCTAGTTGAGGTAGAGTTTTTCTATTCTATTTATAGGTCTTGTAAACCTTAAAGAAAATATATTTTATTATATTTATTTTTAGAGAATAAAACTGTGAATTTAAAGTTTACTTTTATAATCTTTTTTTCTCGTAAAATCTTTTACATATTCTTTGTCACACCCGAACATCGCAACGACCAATTAAAAATTATCACTCAATTAGATAAAGGAATAGATATTTGACATCTTGTTTTTTTATGGGAAAAAGGTCTTGTTCAAGGAGTCGCCACCTAGTATTATGGTCATTAGAAACCCTAACTGGTCAACATTGATTCTATGGTACGGGACTGGTTACGCAAAAGGAAAGATGCAATCACCCTTTAAGCGTCCTATCTAAAGTAGGCTGCATTGCTGGTTTTGTCTAAAATTGCTAAGAATTTGTTATCCTTTTTCCTTTTTTTATTCTTCCTTTCATGTTCCTGACTTTGGCGTCAGTGAACAATTTCGACGAATATTTCCAACTTTGGCGTTGGTAAATATTGCACAAATTCAAAAGAATACGATATTCCTAACTCTGACGTTGGTGAATATTTTCGCAAAAAATGAATTTGAAGAAGAAATTTTTTATGTCATTTTTTCTTGTTTATCCTTTATTATTATTTGCCCTTTTTAGATGGAAGTAAAAAAACATTGCACAACATATTTACATTTAACAATAATAGTCTACAGATTGAGCACATCTATAAAAAAAAATACAAACACAAAGACAAAAAAATAAAACAAAGTGCCTCCCCCATAAATAAATCAACGAAGGCCCCCAAATATTTTTGGAATTTTCTGTAATCAAAAAGGGGTTCGTTTGGTCAAATATGAAATTAGAATGGGCATAAAAATTATGACCAAGGCATAAGGGTGTGTTTTGCCAAACACACCCTTAGTAAACACAATTTGGGTTGGCTAGGCCTAAAGCCCAAATTAACCCGACCCACTCTTTTTTTTCTTTTTGGGTTGGATCTAGCCTAGCCATGCGTGCAAGGTTCATGCATGCATGCAACAGTAACCAGTTAATTATGTTAGAAAGGAAAGAAGGAAACTTACCTAGGCGTGCGGTTGCTAGAGGCGAAGTCGAGGGAGACTGAGCTAAAAAAAAAAAGGGTTGAGGGGGGCGGCAGCTAGTATAGGGTTTGTCGCCCCTTTCTTTTGTTTTTATGTTTCTCTCTTTTAGGGTTTTTGGTAATGGCCTCCTTTTGGGGTCTCTTCTTTTAGGGTTTCTCTCTAATCTTCCTCCTTTTTTTGCATACAATGAGATTTGTATTTATAGTACCAGAGTCTCTTCGCGTGTGAGAAACAAAGTTTCAATCAAAATCGTTCTCTTTTTTATGAAGTTTGAATTTGATTAAGCATCAAATTTGAAAGTGGATAACTATCATTATCTTGAAGACAAGGATTATCTTGAAGATAAGGATAGAATGACAAAAGCACATTATAGTTAGGTTTTTGCGCAAGCTGATAAATCACACTTTTCATCGAAATAAATCTCTAATTTTTGAATTTTACATTTTAAACCCCATAAAATTAAATTAAAAAGCCAATGGGCCAAAATTGGGTTACAACATTCTTTGTAAACTTCTAAATTTAAGATAGTAGCATTTCATAAGATTTGATGAACCATATAAAGTTGAATTTTGATTCATTCAATTGATATTTAACCTAATTAATTAATTAATTTTTTCCAGCACTAAAAATAACAACCACAAAATTTTTAGCTCATTAATTAAAGGCTTTAAAAGCACACCAAATATCTTTCACCGACCTTTCGAGTTAAAAACAATGGCCTCATAGGAATAGTTGATGGTTCCGAACCCAGCCCTCCCCAATTTGCCAGCATTGAACATAAAACCCAAGGTATTATTAATTTTGCTTATGTAGTTTGGTAGATAAGGACCAAACGGTACTTGGCTGGATTATCTCTTCTCTATCTCCTACAGTGGTTTCCACCATTTATGGTCTTGAGACCTCTCGGCTTGCTTGGCAAGCCCTTGGCGCACTTTTTGTTGCGCCGTCCACATCTCGTATTTCTTTTATCAAGAGAAAGTTACAATCTTTACAACAAGGCTCCATGCCTTGTCAACATTTCTTGGATGTTGTTAAGTCTCTTGCTGATGAATTATCTACTGTTGGGAAACCGATTAATGACTCGGATTTAATTCTCTCTGTTCGCAATGGTCTCAACTCCTTTTCTCATTCCTTTATGACAACTTATATACTCCTTGCTAAGGAGAAATCTATGTCATTCTCAGACTTCCATGTAGAGTTGTTGAACTATGATCTTATGCAAAAATTACATAGTTAAACTATTCAATAGGAGGCAGGGTCTTGTGCTCTCTATTCGTATAAACCTGGTTCAAAATCAGGTTCTTGCCACAACAACAACAAGTCTTAGTATTCTGGGACGTCAAAAGGCTTTGCTTGTCCTGCTTTTTCTCAATTTTGGCAACCCTAACCTCACTTTCCATCCTCATCATTAACTGCTACATCTGCCTCTCACTCTCAATCTTCTTGTCAGATTTGCAAACAAGATGGACATCAATCACTAGAGTGTTTTTATCAGATGAACTATTCATTTTAGGGACGTCACCCTCCATCTGATTTAGCTGCTATGGTTGTTAAGGCTAATAGAACTTATCTCAATCAACATCAATGGTATGCTGACAATAGTGCCAACATTCATGTGACCTCATATCTTGCTAATCTTGCAACCTCTTAACCTTATGAAGGTGATGGTTTCGCGGGTGTAGGTAACGGGACATGTTTGACTATATCTCGCATTAGCACTGCTTTCATTAAAACTCATTCTTCTATTCTCACCTTAAATAATGTTGCTTATTGTCTTCAAGCTTCAACTCAACTCCTCTCTATTAATAAATTATGCAAAGATAATAATGTTTTCTTGGAGCTCAGTAGTTCTAATTTTTCTATGAAGGACATCCTAACGAGTGTCACACCCCAAAAAAAATCAGCGCGCGGCATCGGTTGGTGATTTTTCGTCTCGTTGTTGTTTGCTTGAATTTGGTTCGTTGGAGTAGCCACCTAGTAATTGATTTCGGGCTACTAGGAAACCGGATGTACTGGTCTTGTCAGAGATTCGCGGGTAAGGGACTGGTTGTGGTTAGGGAAGGGATTAGCACCCCTAACACACCCTACCTGAGGTAAGCTGCTTCGTGGCTTTGACGTGTTAAAGAAAAGTTTTAATAATTGTCTTTTCATCGGAAATTAGAAATATCACTTACGTATAAGTTAATAATTCTTAACCGTGATCCGATCAAAATATTAAATTCTTCTTTAATATATTTGCAATTTTATCCTAAAAATATATATATATATATATATATATATATATATATACAAATAAGTAAAACAAAATACAAACACACACATTCACTATTTTCATTTCTTTTCTTTTTCTTTTCTTTTTCCTTTTCTTTTACATCCACAATACAAATACAAATACAAATACAAATACAAATTTAAATTCAAAATAAATAAATAAAAATACACCAACACACACATCCCCTTTGTTATTATTATTTTCTTTTCTTTTCTTCTTTTTTTTTTCTTTTACATTCACATACTATAAATTTAAAATAAATAAACAAAAATTACATTAAAACTTTAAAATTTACAAAATGGTCCCTAAACAATCCATAACAGTACTGGGAAACCCTTCAGAAACAGTTCTGGGCTGCCTGAACAGTAGCGGCGCGTGGACCCCACGCACCGCCGTGACTGGCGGCGCGTGGGCTCACGCGCCGCCCCGAAAATCAGGCAGCGTGAGGGGGCTGTAATGGCTTCCTCCCCTCTTCTCTTCTTGCTATCCGTGACCTGCAAATCCAAAGAAAACACACAGCAAGCAGTCGATTTTAAGTTTTCGGGTCTAGATCTGTTTTTTGGGTCTTTTCCGTTTTGAATCCGCTTCTCCTTTACAGATCGGTCCTTCTCCTTTTTGTTTCCCCTTCTCTGTTTCAGGTGGTCATTTCTATGACCAAGGGGGAGGCGCCGGCTGCTAGGCTTTCGTTGTTGCTCGCGGCCGCTGGAGCTGTTGCAGGGATGGGCGAGATGCTGGCGGCGTCGAGGCGGAGGAGTGACAGATCGGTGGGTGTCTCTGCTGGAGGCTGTGAGCTGGGTCTGTGGGTGCTGCCAGGGACGGCGCTGCTGCTGTTGAAACTACGGTGGAGCTGGCTGGTGGGTTACTGGCGGTGTCCTCGGTGGTGCTGAAGCTGACGGTGGCGCTGGGATGTTGCTGTGGCACCGTTGTCGCCTGAGTCAGTGGGTGGCGATGTCGTCCTGGCCGCGAGAGAGATCGGCGGCTAGGGCTACGGTGATAGTGTCCGGTGAGCAGGGAAGAAGGCCAAAAATCCGAATGAAAGGGGAGGGCTGCGTTTGTTATAGGCAGAGGGGCTGTCTGAGAAGAAAAAAAAAATAAAAGCCAAAGGTGGGGAACCGGGTTCGGTGGGCTGTTATGGTGAAGATGAAGATGGCTGGGGGTCCTTGGCTCTCTGGTTCTGGGAGAGCCAAAAACCAAAGACCCCGGGGACAAAAATTCAAAATCAGTGGGGGGGAGGCGCTGCCGACCAGCTTTTTTTGAGTGGGGAGAAAGAGTTGGGTTTTAGGGTTTTTTGTATTTTTTTCTGAATGTGTCAAAATTGACCCCCCCCTTTGCAAATGTTGGAAACCAGTATTTATAGACAAAATTTTGCTAGGTTTTTCAACTTGGTCCCTCAACTTCTTTCTTTTTGTAAATTTTGATTTTTATTATTTTTTTGTATTTTTTGAAAACGAGCAATATCAACGTCGACTCAAAATACGGAAAATCAATGATTTTAAAAATGACGCGTGAAAAGTCGAACGCGTTCGAAAATCTTTTGAAAAATTAAAATCTTTAAATAAAAATTAAAATCTTTTTAGACGACGCTGAAAATGCTAAAATGACAAGAATATATTAAAAAAAACATATTTTTTGGATTTTCATTGTTTTTCTCTATTTTTGGATTTTTTTGAAAATATATCAAAACATGGGTCAAAAATTGGGTAGCAACAGATGCCCCCTCTTTACAATGCTTACGAAGCAAAACTCTTCAAAATTTTGCATAGTAAGCTTTGTAAAGAAAACAAAAGGAAAATGATTTCATTATCTTGGGCGACCTGCCCACACACTCACACTGATCTGTTTTCACGGGCGACCTACCCACACGTACTCACTCAAGTCTATTTTCACGGGCGACCTGCCCACACATACTCACTCAAGTCTATTTTCACGGGCGACCGACCCACACTCTCCCAATAGTCTATTTTCACGGGCGACCTGCCCACACATTGGGTTTACCTGAGATCCCATCTGGCGACCTCATTCAACTGGAACGAAAATATGTGTAACTCGGTTAACCTGAAATCCCATCTGGCGATTCCCTTTAACCAAAGCTACATGAGATCCCATCTGGCGACCTCATTCTGGAACGAAATATGTGTAACTCGGTTAACCTGAAATCCCATCTGGCGATTCCCTTTAACCAAAGCTACATGAGATCCCATCTGGCGACCTCATTCTGGTCTCATTGTACGGGTGACTAACCCTCGAAAAATGCTGGTCTCATTGTACGGGTGACGAACCCTAGTGCTGCTGGTCTCATTGTACGGGTGACGAACCCTAGTGCTGGTCTCATTGTACGGGTGACGAACCCTAGTGCTGGTCTCATTGTACGGGTGACGAACCCTAGTGCTGGTCTCATTGTACGGGTGACGAACCCTAGAAATATGATGGTCTCATTGTATAGGTGACGAACCCAGAAAAATGATGGTCTCATTGTATGGGTGACGAACCTAGAAAAATGATGGTCTCATTGTATGGGTGACGAACCCCAGAAAAATGATGGTCTTATTGTATGGGTGACGAACCCCAGAAATATGATGGTCTCATTGTATGGGTGACGAACCCCAGAAAAATGATGGTCTCATTGTATGGGTGACGAACCCCAGAAAAATGATGAAGTGCGGTCTCATTGTAATGGGTGACCTACCCACGTGGAAAAAATATGAAGTGTGGTCTCATTGTAATGGGTGACCTACCCAGATGGAAAAAATGTGAAAAACGGTCTTATTATGATGGGCGACCTACCCAGATGGAAAAAATGTGATATGACAAGTGTGAAAAATAGGACTTACCTGGCGAAGTTCTGAAAGGATGACAAAAGAAAGGGCTGGAAGACTTGGTGCTTCCTGATAATTCCCGATCATGGGGTTTGAAAACTCGGTGTTTCCTGACTGCAAGGGTTGAAAACTCGAGGCTTCCCGGTTGCAAGGTTAATCTATTCATTTCTTTGGGATTTTCCTAATGGTAGGGTTCATCCCATCATCCTTTTATTCCATGATCAAAACCGATTCTTTATTATCATCACCACAATGCTTCTTTCTCTTTCCACCATCTTGATGGACCTCATTAAATATTTTCCTGTAACAATTCAAAAATATGTGCAAATGGTTAGATGATATGCATGCATCCTTACCTGATTTGAAATAATAGGTCCCCCCTCTTTGATGCTCCATCGTCATAGGGTGCCCTTGTTTGTATCCCAAAGCTTTATTTGTTCTTCCGATGCATTAGCTCATTCATGTGCTAGCCATCCACTCAGCTGTAAATGCAGTGCCCATCCCGGGCTGTCTTCGACAATTACTGCTTGCATCGTTCATCAAGCTTGACCCTACCCCCAAGTGTGGTACTGCTTGATTCATCATGAAGGATTTTCTCTCCTGGCTTCTTCTGAGAATTATCCTCTGATTGATTGTGTGCATCATGCCAATACCCATCAAGATTGTTAATCAGTCATGAACTTGCCTCTAGTTGAAACAGTACTCTTCAAGTACATGTTATCATCAACCTCCTTGAAACTCAATCAGTCATCTAGACATGCATCTCATAGCTTGCAGTACAAAGGCTCATGGTTGTATGCTCAGTGCTCTTCTCATAGATTCCTTTCAACTCTTCTAATCAGATTGTGAAAAGAAATGTCTCAGCCTCATCAATGATGCTGCTTTTATCACTCATACTCATGCGGTGAATCGCTCATCTGGCTTCAGAACAAGTTGTCCCACAATCAGTCTTCGAGGTGGGTTCCTTTCCGACATTCATTCAGTGCAGTTGTGTGATAACATCTATCTATAACCATGTTTCAAAGAATGACAATATGAGATTGTCCTTTAAGTGCAGCATTGTTCCACAGTCAGTCTTGGTGGTGTGCATCTTTTCACCATTCAATTACATTCATCTGTGTATCTTCATCGATTGCTAGCCATGTTTCAAAAGATGATGATATGAAAGTGTCCTTCAAGTACATCCTTGTTTCTCCGTTGCCGACAGGGTTCACTAGAGCATGGGCCATTTTGGAATGACAATGCCCCCGGCATGATCTGAATGTGCTCGTTCATTGATTATCTTTCTTTGAACATCATTGTCTTCAGTTCACTGATTCATCATTTAATCATTGCCTCATAGCTGATCTGAGCACTGCTTGTTTTTTTCTTTTCAAGGTCTACTGTATTGCCCCCAGTTGCTCAACTTTTCAAGGAGTGTCGAGGACTTCAATGTCAATGTCATTTCTATCAATGATTTTGCATACTCAATCAATGTTCTTTTGTGTTTGATAATCTTCCTTGTTCTGGAATCAACTCTCATATTTCAAAGATCATGTCTATTCAAAGTCTAGTTTGTTGAAATGAAATCAGAGATGTCCTTTTTGAAAATCTTTTGAAAATCAAGCTTTTTGATCAAAGACCCAACACACGTTATTCGAAATATATAGTCCTTTGATTGTCATGCATTTTGAAACCAGAAATTGACCCAATGTAGGATTAAAAATGGCTTTTTCCATGGTTCTTTGTATCAATTTGAATCCTTGATATTGGGTATATCATTTGATAGTCTATGATGAGGTGGCATTTTTATGAATTTTAAAAAAAACAAGATGCTCAGGCTTTATCAAGAAAGGTTGTTTCTTTTCTTAGCATTTTATTTTATCAGCATGCATAATAACCAGTAGCCTAATTCAATGAAGCCACGACTCTTATAGAAAAACTCTTCAAGTTTTGAGATCGCCATTTATTGGTTCAGATTGCTTGCTTGATTAAAAAGGGCTTTTAAAAGCACGTAATGCAGGCTATGGTTCATGGCTATGAAAGAAAGGAATTCCATAGGCTCAAAAGGTGTTTGAGGGTTTCAACGACCTAGGACCAACATTAACTATTCACCGATTCTCTTTCTATTGTTGTCATTGTAAAGAGAGTGACATATAACCTTGTTAATCTTCAAATAGAATTCTCTTAACATAGGTCATAATCCAAATCCAACTTTTTCTTTGATGAATAACTAATCTAAATATTTTTAAAGACATTGGAGGCTCTATCCAAGACACACCAAAAGATATGAAGCATCGATTTTTCTAGTGTTGACTTTTGGCATTTGCTGTCTTTTCTCAATTGAAAACTGTCTTGCCTCTCTTAGAATTGATAGGCATTTTCTTTCCTTTCCATTTTTTTTGCATAGCCTTCCTCAAAGTTTTTCTTGGATGGCCCTCAATCTATGGATTTTCTTCTGCTAGCCCTTTCTCAAACATTGGACTTTTGTTCTAAGCTTTCCCCTTTATCCATTAATTATATCAATGTCTCCAAAATATCTCTCATTTGCCCCCAGTGTGGGGTGTGATCCTAGTCAGGGTTTCTTTTTTTTGAAAGAAAATATTTTACCAGGCTCAAAATGGGACTGCAAGGGATATAATCTTTAGAAAGTGAAGGGATATCAAAGATGGCCTTTTCTCATTTCAAGCAAGGTCGGTTATAACCGATAAATTTTGACCTCATCCAGTGTAATGATTGGGACTTGTAAGAATCATGATTCACGAGTCCATGACTACCGAATCCACTACATGTCATTATGCATACTGTTAAAACTTAGCTATATGATGTGTGGTTCAGTTTCAGGAGGTATGAGTTCAAAATTGTTTGGTCACCTCATGTCATTTTCAAGCATAGAGTCATTTCTGTAATCAAAACACTTCTAATCTTCCGGATTGATTAACCTTTATCGCATGTTGTAGTTTGATCAAAATATTTTGTCAGAATAAAATGGTAAACATCTGTTGATTTCAAAACAACAAAGAGACAAAAGCAAGGCATGTTTCGTTGAAGGATGAGATGTGATCCCAAAACAAAATGCAGAATTCCATAACAATATGATTGACTGTTCATCACCATTCTCGAATCAGCTTTTCTGGCAATATCTGTGTTTAGCAAAGCATTTTCGATCACATGTGATTCTGAAGTTGTTCGGGGAACAATATAGCCAGTGACACCCTTCTTCAACGACTCCACCTGTCTCTTGCTCACCAACTTTTAGACTCCATTCTTGCAATTCTTGAAACTGTTCACTTGAAATGGTTGAGGACCCCACCATGACATCACATCTCTTATCTGGATTATACCACCTAGAATTTGGTGGTTGCATGGGATTTGTCGGAGTCAAGCAAAATTCTGGAATCTAGCAGATGCTGGTCGACAAACTTAAGTGGCAGGGGAATGTCCCATCTTGGCAAAGACATTTGAGCAATTGATGCTACCGTGAGACCTGACTATACCACATAATTAAGGGTTCACACCGTCAAAGTCATCTCCTGATTCACCTCTCATCATTGTTCTAGAATCCCTGGCAGATCCTTCAATCTTCCAATGTTGCTATGGTTGGTTGAGGATTGTTAGAAAACTTTCTAACAGCTTGGTAATCTCGGCAGCACCCAGAAACTTGTAGTATCGCCACTACCGACGTGTGGGATCACACATTGTCTTTATTGGAAGAGCACCTGATGAATCTAAAACTCCTTTGTCCCCTCTTCAATTTCTCACTGACAGTGCAGCAAACAAACACCTATAGAGGAAGTCCTGCTCTGTTGAAGTTTCAGTATTCTTCATGTTTTTCAGTCTAGGCATGTATCTTCTCTCTACTTTTGCATTTTAATACTGACACTGTTGGAGAAAAATCATAAATGATCTTAAACTACTGTATTCCTTCTTGGATTTCCCACTTGCGGATCCACAAACAGATTCCTGTCGGGAGAGCTCTACTACATTGAAGTTTGATGTCTGCTCATATTTTTCAAGCCAAGTCTGGCTCTTCAACCTGCTATAGTTTCTTCGTGCTGAAACTGATGAGAGAAATATTTGTAGCATATGCAATTAGTAAATCCCCTCTTGCATTCCCAATTTGCAGAGCCATAAATGGATTTTTGTAGAGAGAGCTCTGCCACATTGAAGTTTGGCAACTGCCAATATTATCAGACCAGGTCTGACTCTTCTGCCTACTACAATGTTTTGCTGGTGCCACTGGTGGGAAAAAGTTTCAAAGCATATGAAATTAATACATTCCCTTTTGCATTTGCATTTGCCATTGACAGATCCATAAATAAATCTCTACAGAGAAAGCTCTACCGCGTTGAAATTCAGTGTCTGATCATGGTTTTTTTTTTTTCAGACCAACATCTTGTGCTGCTAAACTGGAATTGAGCTCATAATTGGTGTAACTTCAAAGCAGACTAATGCACCATGAACAGGAGGTTAGTAGTCGTTTGGTTCCATTAGATGATGTGGAGGCGATGAATACTTAACAGCGCAACTGGACAGGAATCAGATTTGTCATTAGTTGATGACTGAAGGCGTTGTTGCTGTTGTTCATGACTGAAAAGGAAAGGTACAACTTCAATTGGACGTGAACAAGCAGTGTTCCCACATAAAACTGTGCAGACATTCTCTTTTCATTTGATGCTCAACACTTGTTCGAGCAGATCTGAGTCCCGCTACTTCACTCTTGATGCTCTCAACCTCAATCTGATACTGAACCTATATCTGACTCCTTTGTTCACTTCTTCAATCTCGTGCAGCACAACTTGTACAAGGGACCTACGTTTCGACCCGGTTCATGCATGATAAATGTATGAACATGTAATCTATATGATGAACTCTCCCTTCGAGAGGTGACAATATGGTCGTAACTCTTGTATGATGGACAAGAATCGTGATTTTTGCCCAAACTCTACAATGAAAATTTTCGGAGCAACGGCCAATGTGTCACCCACCAGTCTTGAGTTCAAGATGCTTCAAGAAGGGTTTGCCCTTATGCAAAAAACGATAGCACATACAACCTAAGGACAGGTTCTATTCATTATGTGAACATGGGTAAGTTTTCTATCTGGTCTCAAAAGGGTCTCATATCTGCCCAGTGACGTTCTTCGTAAAGACAGTATGGGGGCGTTGCAAGGAATGGTTAAGGCACATATACCCACCATTACCAAGCAGACACTCAGATATGAGTTGGGTGTTTCACGCATCTGAACCCTGACCAATAGTCTTAGGGCAGATCGCTAGTTCCCCACCTAACCTAGAAGCTTGTGTGTGCTTTTAAAAATAAATACAGGTGATGCATGAGACAATTCTATAAAATACATGGAAATAAATATTAACAAAAAGATAAAAATGCAAAAACTTAAACACATCAAATACACAAAGCTTAGTCCAATAATCGAAAAAATACCTTCCCCAGCGGAGTCGCCATTCTGTCGCACCCCAAAAAAAATCAGCGCGCGGCATCGGTTGGCGATTTTTCGTCTCGTTGTTGTTTGCTTGAATTTGGTTCATTGGAGTCGCCACCTAGTAATTGATTTCGGGCTACTAGGAAACTGGATGTACTGGTCTTGTCAGAGATTCGCGGGTAAGGGACTGGTTGTGGTTAGGGAAGGGATTAGCACCCCTAACACACCCTACCTGAGGTAAGCTACTTCGTGGCTTTGACGTGTTAAAGAAGTTTTAATAATTGTCTTTTCATCGGAAATTAGAAATATCACTTACGTATAAGTTAATAATTCTTAACCGTGATCCGATCAAAATATTAAATTCTTCTTTAATATATTTGCAATTTTATCCTAAAAATATATATATATATATATATATATATATATATATACAAATAAGTAAAACAAAATACAAACACACACATTCACTATTTTCATTTCTTTTCTTTTTCTTTTCTTTTTCCTTTTCTTTTACATCCACAATACAAATACAAATACAAATACAAATACAAATTCAAATTCAAAATAAATAAATAAAAATACACCAACACACACATCCCCTTTGTTATTATTATTTTCTTTTCTTTTCTTCTTTTTTTTTTCTTTTACATTCACATACTATAAATTTAAAATAAATAAACAAAAATTACATTAAAACTTTAAAATTTACAAAACGGTCCCTAAACAATCCATAACAGTAGTGGGAAACCCTTCAGGAACAGTTCTGGGCTGCCTGAACAGTAGCGGCGCGTGGACCCCACGCACCGCCGTGACTGGCGGCGCGTGGGCTCACGCGCCGCCCCGAAAATCAGGCAGCGTGAGGGGGCTGTAATGGCTTCCTCCCCTCTTCTCTTCTTGCTATCCGTGACCTGCAAATCCAAAGAAAACACACAGCAAGCAGTCGATTTTAAGTTTTCGGGTCTAGATCTGTTTTTTGGGTCTTTTCCGTTTTGAATCCGCTTCTCCTTTACAGATCGGTCCTTCTCCTTTTTGTTTCCCCTTCTCTGTTTCAGGTGGTCATTTCTATGACCAAGGGGGAGGCGCCGGCTGCTAGGCTTTCGTTGTTGCTCGCGGCCGCTGGAGCTGTTGCAGGGATGGGCGAGATGCTGGCGGCGTCGAGGCGGAGGAGTGACAGATCGGTGGGTGTCTCTGCTGGAGGCTGTGAGCTGGGTCTGTGGGTGCTGCCAGGGACGGCGCTGCTGCTGTTGAAACTACGGTGGAGCTGGCTGGTGGGTTACTGGCGGTGTCCTCGGTGGTGCTGAAGCTGACGGTGGCGCTGGGATGTTGCTGTGGCACCGTTGTCGCCTGAGTCAGTGGGTGGCGATGTCGTCCTGGCCGCGAGAGAGATCGGCGGCTAGGGCTACGGTGATAGTGTCCGGTGAGCAGGGAAGAAGGCCAAAAATCCGAATGAAAGGGGAGGGCTGCGTTTGTTATAGGCAGAGGGGCTGTCTGAGAAGAAAAAAAAAATAAAAGCCAAAGGTGGGGAACCGGGTTCGGTGGGCTGTTATGGTGAAGATGAAGATGGCTGGGGGTCCTTGGCTCTCTGGTTCTGGGAGAGCCAAAAACCAAAGGCCCCAGGGATAAAAATTCAAAATCAGTGGGGGGGAGGCGCTGCCGACCAGCTTTTTTTGAGTGGGGAGAAAGAGTTGGGTTTTAGGGTTTTTTGTATTTTTTTCTGAATGTGTCAAAATTGACCCCCCCCTTTGCAAATGTTGGAAACCAGTATTTATAGACAAAATTTTGCTAGGTTTTTCAACTTGGTCCCTCAACTTCTTTCTTTTTGTAAATTTTGATTTTTATTATTTTTTTGTATTTTTTGAAAACGAGCAATATCAACGTCAACTCAAAATACGAAAAATCAATGATTTTAAAAATGACGCGTGAAAAGTCGAACGCGTTCGAAAATCTTTTGAAAAATTAAAATCTTTAAATAAAAATTAAAATCTTTTTAGACGACGCTGAAAATGCTAAAATGACAAGAATATATTAAAAAAAACATATTTTTTGGATTTTCATTGTTTTTCTCTATTTTTGGATTTTTTTGAAAATATATCAAAACATGGGTCAAAAATTGGGTAGCAACAACGAGGACACGCTTTTGACAGGGCCAAGTGATAATGGATTGTACCCGATCAACCTTCGTCAACTTCCTTCATCCAAATTTCATGCTCTCACCATGATTGTTGGTGTCAAGGCTTTCTACTTCCACTTGGCATTGTTGTTTGGGGTATCCTTCCGTGAAAATTCCATATTGTGTCATTTCTAAATTTTCTCTTCCAATTAATGATTCCATAAAAAAACAGGCCATTTGTGTGTCTTCTCAACTCGGCAAATCTAAACAATTGTCATTTTTGGATTCTGTAAGAGAATCAACAACTCTCCTGGAATTAATTCATTCCGATATTTGGTCTACTTACACTCCATCTTTGAGTGGTTATTGGTATTATGTAACTTTTATTGATGACTATACTTGCTTTTATTGGCTTTTTCCTATTTCTCATAAATCCGATCTCTACTTTACATTTGTTTTTTTTTAGGTTGATAGCCCCCAGTATCCGGGTTGCCCCGACTAATCTGGTGGTCGCCCCGGGTCACATACCTGGCAGTGGCAGGTGAGGCTACCAATGGGTGTTGCTACGTACATGGGGACTCGAAACCAAGACCTCGCTTAAGCGGAACAAGCTGCTTACCACTTGAACCAACCCCCATTGGTCACATTTGTTAAATTCAAGCTTTTAATGGAAAAACAATTTCATTACATCATTAAACAATTTCGAAGTGATAATGGTAGTGAATATCTGTCTACCATTTTTAAGCAATTTCAAAGTGATAATGGTAGTGAATATCTGTCTACCATTTTTAAGCAATTTCAAAGTGATAATGGTAGTGAATATCTGTCTACTATTTTTAAGCAATTTTTACTACCAACATAATTTTTCATCGTTTTTCATGTCCCCGTACATCCCAAAAAAATGGCATCACTGAAAAAAAACATCATCATATTATAGAAATGGGACCCACTCTCCTCACCCAATCTGGCTTACCTAAGACATTTTGGGCCGATGCTTTTCTAACTTCAATTTTCATCATTAATCGCTTACCTAATAAGGTTCTTGAAATATTTATCACCCTATGAATGCCTTTTTCAACGTTATCCTGACTTCTCCTATTTTCGCGCCTTTGCTTGTTGATGTTTCCCCTGTCTTCGTCCCTACACACTTGATCAATTATCTTACCGTATGCCCTATATTTTCATAGGTTATTGCTCTAAACACAAATTTTTTTGGTGCGTTGATCCATCCTTCAAGCGTTTATACATTTCTTGGCACGTGATCTTTGACGAATGTATTTTTCCCGCTTGTGAACAATCCATTTTCACTGATTCTGCCAATTGCGTAGATTCCTCAGGTACTTCAAATACTCTGTCTTTATCTCTTTGTTCTAGTCATTTTCATTTTCCTCCTGTTTGTTCCTCGAACCCAGTCTCGCCCCTTCCTTTTCTTTCTCCCGATAACACCTCACCTGCACCTTTCCTCCACGCACTAGTTCTCATTATTGGTCAACCCAAGTCTTCCTTAGACCCCCCTTCCACTACATCTTCGGCTACCTTTCCCCCTGCTTCCCATGAAATTGCACCTTCTGATACCCAAGGCAGAGCACTACCTCTCTATATTCCTTTTTCTCGTATGTTTACTCGATCACAAACTAGACATTCTAAACCTCATAGTTTTCCTGACTTTCAACTCCATTACTCTACTCATCACCCTCTTCGAGCTTTGCATGCAGGTGTGGTCATATCTGAACTTCATACTTATATTCTACCAGCTTCTATACCTGCGTGGAATGTGGCAATAGACAGTGAATTTCATGTGTTGCTGGAAGAATGAAACATGGTCGTTATGCCCACGCCCTCTTGGTAAAATGTGGTCCCATGCAAATGGGTATTTAAGCTCAAACATAGATCTGATGGCAGCATTGATCGTCACAAGGCACGATTAGTAGTTGTTGGTTATCTCCAGAGAAGTGGTATTAATTTTCATGACTCGTTTAGCCCTGTTATCAAACCATCTATTGTTCGTATGGTTCTTGCGATTGCAGTTTCTTTCAACTAGGATATTCGGCAACTAGATGTTTCCAACGCCTTTCTTCATGGCATTTTAGAATAAGAGGTTTATATGGCCCAACCAAGAGGTTTTGAGGATCCTGTGTACCCCCTGTTTGTGATAAGAATTATTCTTTGTTCTGCAAATAAAGTTCCTATTTACTAGGAAGACTTTTTCTTATTTCCATTGTACACGTTACCACTTCTGTTAGCATAGATAGTGGGCTGAATTTGTGGTCTTTCTGTTATCTTTGTAAGGCTATTTAATAGCTAACATTTCTATTCAATAATTATCTATTCCAGTTTTGCTTGGCATATTGCAATAGTTGCCGTGTAGTTAACAAACTGGTATCAGAGCCCCCACTGGGAACTGAAAATAAAGCAGCAGCTTTTGTGAGAGTTTTATACAGAGAGAGGTGAAGAGAGCAATGTCTTCTGAAGGGCATTTTGTGCAACCAGCTATTCCACGCTTTGATGGTCACTATGACCATTGGAGCATGCTCATGGAAAATTTTCTTCGCAGCAAGGAATATTGGTGCTTGATTGAAACTGGTTTTGACGAACTAGCACTTGGGGAACAACCACTGTCAGAAGGAAGACAGAAAGAGCTTGATGCATGGAAGCTAAAGGATCTCAAAGCCAAGAACTATCTTTTCCAAGCAATTGACAGAAGTATTCTGGAGACAATCTTGGAAAAGGATACGTCTAAGAAGATCTGGGAGTCAATGAAGACCAAATATGAGGGAAATGCTCGAGTCAAACGATCAACACTTCAAGCCCTGCGAAGGGATTTTGAAATACTGGAGATGAAGACTGGTGAAACAATTACTGCTTATTTTGCTAGAGTGATGACGGTAGCAAATAAGATGAGGGTGTATGGAGAAGCCATGACTGATGTCACAATCTGTGAAAAAATTCTTCGATCTCTCACGGACAAATTTAATTACATAGTTTGTTCGATTGAGGAATCCAGGAATTTGGATACAATTACTATTGATGAGTTGCAGAGTTCTCTTACTATACACGAGCAAAAATTCCACAAAAGCAGTGGTTTGGAGCAGGCTTTGAAGGTGACAGCAGACAATACCTGGAGCAGCAGTGGACGTGGAAGGGGACATTACAGAGGACGAGGGCGTGGAAGAGGAGGTTCAACCTTCAATAGAGCTACTGTGGAATGTTACAAGTGTCATAATCTTGGACATTTCCAATATGAATGTCCAAGATGGAATAAAGAAGCAAATTATGTGGAAGCAAGTGCAGAAACTGATATGCTTTTGATGGCATACACAGAGACGCATGAAGCCGATCAGGTTGAGGACATGTTATTGATAACTTACACTGAGTTATCCGAAGCAGAACAGATTCAAGTTGATGATATGCTATTGATGGCATACACTGAGTCAGCTGGAACTGAACAAATTGAAGCCTGGTTTCTTGACTCCGGGTGTTCAAATCACATGTGTGGCAGCAGAGGTATGTTCATAAATCTTGATGAGAGTTTTGTTCATTCGGTAAAATTGGGCAACAATAGCAAAATGAATGTGATTGGGAAGGGCAGTATTAAGTTATTTCTGAATGGAATTACTCATGTTGTGAATGAGGTATATTATGTCCCAGAACTCAAAAACAATCTTTTGAGCATTGGCCAATTACAAGAGAAGGGTTTGGCTATTTTAATTCAACATGGTTTTTGCAAATTATATCACCCTCTAAAGGGTCTGATTATTCAGACCAAAATGAGTATAAACCGAATGTTTATACTGCTGTCTCATACACCAGTTGCTGCCAAAGTGTCATCAGAATGGTGCTCTTATACAAGCACAAATGATCTGTTTTTTTTGTGGCACCGAAGATACGGTCACCTTAGTTATTCAGGCTTGAAAGTTTTGCAACAAAAGGGGATGGTTCGTGGTCTTCCTAGGCTTCAAGAATCACATACTGTCTGCATAAATTGTATCAATGGGAAGCAACAGCGTGGTGATATGCAGACAAGGACAACGTGGAGAGCAAGTCAGCCTTTGGAGCTCATTCATGCAGATATATGTGGCCCAATATCTCCTACTTCAAATGGTGGAAAAAGGTATACCTTGTGTTTTATTGATGATTTTAGCCGTAAATCATGGGTATACTTGTTGACAGCAAAGAGTGAAGCACTGTGTTGTTTCAAATTGTTTACAACAATGGTGGAAAAGGAGAGAGGTTTGAGCATCAAATGCTTACGCACTGACAGGGGAGGGGAGTTTACTTCCATTGATTTCACAGATTACTGCAACAAAATGGGCATCAAAAGGCAGCTCACAAATGCTTACACGCCACAACAAAACGGGGTGGCTGAAAGGAAAAATCGTACGGTGATGAATATGGTTAGATCGATGCTATCTGATAAAAAGCTTCCAAAAACATTCTGGCCTGAAGCTGTGAAATGGACTTTTTATGTCTTGAATCGTTGTCCTACTTTGGCAGTGAAGAATATCACACCACAAGAGGCGTGGAGTGGTGTGAAGCCTTCTGTTGAGCATTTCAGGGTATTCGGCTGCCTAGCTCATGTGCATGTCCCTGCTGCTAAAAGAGGTAAATTAGATGACAGAAGTTTTCCATGTGTTTTGTTAGGGGTGAGTGAAGAATCAAAGGGTTATCGTTTATTTGATCCAATAGCAAAAAAAATTGTTGTTAGTAGAGATGTTATTTTTGAGGAGGATGAACGATGGAATTGGGATGTATGTTATGAGAGCCAAATCTTGTTAGATTTAGACTGGGGAGAAAATAGCAGTGATGAAGTAGAGAGGGTGAGTGCAGACACTGAAATTCATGGGGAAAGCAACATAAGGGTGAGTGAAAATAATGGGGATCGAGTGCATGAAAATAGTGAGAATCATGGAGTAAATGAAATTGACAGTGAGATACATGGGGAAAGAAATTTGAGAATAAGTGACAGTAGAGAATTTCATGGGGACAGTGATGAAATGGTGAGTGAAAATGATGCAAGGGTGAGTGATGCAAGGGAAATTGATACACGGGTGAATGAACTTCAGGGAAGGGCACGAGTGAGTGAATTTGAGGGAGAAGAGGGTGAAAGCAGTAACATGTTTAATAATGATGCAGAGAGATTACATAATCAAAGAACACGACGTCCTCCCTCTTACCTGAATGATTATGTTCTCTTGGCCGATGAGGACATAGAAGACGAAGCACATATTGTTCAAAATATGTCAACAGGGGATCCTCTTTATTTTGAAGATGCAGTAAAGGATGCAAAGTGGAGACAAGCTATGGCCATTGAGATCAGCTCAATTAAAAAAAATAACACATGGTCTTTGCGTGAATTGCCCACCGGAGCAAAGAAAATTGGTGTCAAATGGGTATACAAGACCAAATACAATGAACATGGTGAAATCGACAAGCACAAAGCACGGCTTGTAGCTAAAGGCTATTCGCAAAAACATGGAATAGACTACACGGAGGTTTTTGCACCAGTAGCAAGAATGGACACTGTGAGAATGATCATTGCCCTGGCAGCACAAAAGGGATGGAAGATTTTTCAGCTAGATGTCAAGTCAGCATTTCTTTATGGAGAACTAAGCGAAGAAGTTTATATTGAGCAACCAAGGGGTTACGAGATAGAAGGAAAGGAACACTTGGTCTACAAATTACACAAAGCACTGTATGGATTAAAACAGGCTCCACGAGCATGGTTTAGTCGAATTGAGGGACACTTTATCAAGGAGGGATTTCAGAAGTGTGATAGTGAGCAAACACTTTTCACAAAGAAGAATGCAACAGGAAAAATCATCATTGTAAGTATTTATGTTGATGATTTGATTTTTACTGGTGATGATAAAAATATGATGTGCGATTTCAAAAATTCAATGATGAGAGAGTTTGATATGACTGATTTGGGGAGCATGAGATTTTTTCTTGGAATAGAAGTGCTTCAACAAGCGGATGGTATTTTTATATATCAAAGAAATTATGCTCTTGAAATCTTAAAGAGATTTGGAATGCTTGAAAGTAATGAAGTGAGCAGTCCAATTATCCCAGGTTTTAAGATCAATAAAGATGAAAATGGTACTACTATAGATGAGACATATTTTAAACAAATTGTGGGAAGTTTGATGTATCTCACTGCCACAAGACCAGATATGATGTTTGCCACAAGTCTTATAAGCAGATTCATGTCAAGACCAACTGAGTTGCATTTACAGGCTGCAAAGCGAGTTCTTCGGTACTTAAAAGGAACGGTAAATTATGGTATTTACTACAGAAAAGTTGGAGATGATGGACTTCTTGCTTTCACTGATAGTGATTATGCAGGAGATATGGAAGATCGGAAGAGCACAAGTGGTTATGTGTTTTTATTAAGTTCAGGTGCTGTAACGTGGAGTTCAAAGAAACAGCCTATTGTCACATTGTCCACTACAGAAGCAGAATTTATAGCAGCTGCAGTTTGTGCGTGTCAAGCCATATGGATGAAAAGAGTACTGAAGGAGTTTGAATACAATAATGAGACTTGTACTTTGATCAGATGTGATAACAGTTCAACCATCAAGTTGTCCAAGAATCCTGTGATGCATGGTCGAAGTAAACATATCGATGTGAGGTATCATTTTCTACGGAATCTCACGAAGGAAGGTTCGATTGCTTTAATTCATTGTGGAAGCAAGGATCAGGTAGCAGACATAATGACCAAACCATTAAAGGTCGATGTTTTTCAAAGACTTCGAAGGATGATGGGTGTATGTGATGCTGATAGTATAAACTAACTGTTGAATGACAGTAAGTTTAAGGGAGGGATTTGATAAGAATTATTCTTTGTTCTGCAAATAAAGTTCCTATTTACTAGGAAGACTTTTTCTTATTTCCATTGTACACGTTACCACTTCTGTTAGCATAGATAGTGGGCTGAATTTGTGGTCTTTCTGTTATCTTTGTAAGGCTATTTAATAGCTAACATTTCTATTCAATAATTATCTATTCCAGTTTTGCTTGGCATATTGCAATAGTTGCCGTGTAGTTAACAGTTTGTATGTAAGCTTTATAAACCTCTCTATGGCTTAAAGTAAGCCCCTCAAGCTTGGTTTAATCACTTATCCACTGCTCTGTTATCTCTTGGTTTCCACAGTTCACAAGTTGATCCATCATTGTTCACTTATCATCAAGACTCGGTCCATGTATTTTTATTAGTATATGTGGATGATATCCTTGTAACCTCCAATGATACATCCCTTATTTCTAATTTGTAACTTGAGTTTTCTATGAAGGATCTTCTGTAGTTGATATATTTTTTGGTTATTGAAGCCATACACAACTCCTCTGTTTTGCTTCTTCGCCAAACAAGGTATAATATTGATTTATTAAATCATGTCAAACTCCTTGGCATCTGCCCATATTGCGCTCTTTGTGTCTCGAGTTCCAAATTTTCTAAATTTGATGGAGACCTTCTTCTAGATCCATCTGAACATAGGCAAACAGTAGGTGTCTTGCAGTATATCACTCTCACACGCCCCGATACTATATATTCAGTGAACCAGCTCTGTCAACACATGCCAGCTCCCACTTCTACTCATTGGACAATAGCTAAATGACTGCTCTGATATTTGAAGCATACGCTTGATTATGGTCTCTTCTACAAACCGGGTTCCTTTTCTATAATCCTTACTGCAACTCTGATTGGGCTAGCGACCCTAACGATAAACACTCAACCTGTGGCTATGGTGTGTATACGGGTCCTAATCTCATCTCTTGGTCAGTCAAGAAACAACCTGTAGTTTCCAAATCAAGTATGGAGGCAGAATAGCGTTGCTTAGCTCTTATCACGACTGAGCTATATTGGTTGTGTATGCTCTTATGTGAGGTGAACATTTCACTTGATTCTACTCGTGTGACAATGTCATTGCTTTAGCTCTTCCTTCTAATTCCCAATTTCCATGCACGATCTAAACATATTGAGGTGGATTACCACTTTGTCCGAGAAAAGGTGACAAACCGAGACCTCATCTTACAGCACGTCCCCTCTTCCTTGCAACCTGTAAATATCTTTACTAAGGGGTATACAACTGATCGATTCTTTTTTCTCAAGGACAAACTCTCAGTGTTGAATCTCCTTACTAGTTTGCGGGGGGATGATAAGGATAAAGATCATAATATTCAAATCGAATAAAATGCAGAAGAAGAGACATTCTGCTTGACGTTGAAGACGCTGCTGTTACGCTTTGCATGTAGGTGTTGTGGTTTGGATAATCCTATTACTATTGTTATAGTTTTAAATCTCTTGTAAATCTTATCTCTTGTAACGAACACATAGATATCTCTCTTATTTCTTGTAACAACCTCACTTATATATGAATGAGATTACATACGTCTCTAGTAACGAAAACCAGAGTTCTGTCAATTCTTTTAATAAACAATCTAAAATTTGTTACGATGACTATGATGGTTAGAAGTTGTTGTTTGTGCTGATTTTGTTACTTCTCTTATGTTTTTTGGATATTTTTTGAATTATATTTTAATTTCTACTATGCTTTTAGATATTTAGATGTTTTCTCGTTGAGATAGAGTTTTTCTATTTTATTTATAGGTCTTTTAAACCTTAAAGAAAATATACTTTATTATATTTATTTTTAGAGAATAAAACTATGAATTTAAAGTTTACTTCTATAATCCTTTCTGCTCATAAAATCTTTTATATATTCTTTGTAAACTTCTAAATCTAAGATAGTAGCATTTCATAAGATTTGATGAACCATATAAAGTTGAATTTTGATTCATTCAATTGATATTTAACCTAATTAATTAATTAATTTGTGCCAGCACTAAAAATAACAACGACAACATTTTTAGCTCATTAATTAAAGGCTTTAAAAGCACACCAAATATCTTTAACCGACCTTTCGGGTTAAAAACAAAATATCATAATCAAGAACATACATGGTTTGATCCTAGCTAGCTACCTCTGTTGGCCCCTTGGTGGTCCTTGTTCTTCCTTAACTGAGAAACTTAGACATTATTAATTGCCACAAATTTCTTCTATGGGCTCCACATTAAATAGACTAAGTCGTGGAAATTAAGAACAAAGGGAAGGATCGATCGAGGAAACTTCTCAGTCGGCAGGTTCCTGGAGATTTCCAGGCGCTAAACCAACCTGTTCAGGTTTTTCCACAGTTATGACGTCTAATTAGTGGCATGGATAACTTTTAACTAGTCTTATTTATTTATTTATTGATTCAGCAAAGTTAATTATTAAAGAAGTAATGGTCTGTTAAACCTTGATTTTCTTTCTTCTTCTTTTTTTTTTTTTTGCAATGAGGGCATGATTGCGGAAAATAAGTTTCTTTGGTATATGAAGAACAAGTTTCTTTTTATCAAATTTTAAATACATAAGTTACATTAAAAATAAATTAATAATCTATATGGAAAATAAGAAATGTTAAGGGATGGATAGGAGAGAAACTAAAATAAGGTGATGAAATTAAGGATTTTCGTTTGGTTAAAGAAAAGAGAGGGATAATGTAGCCTGATTTGTTTGTTTAGATGTATTATTGATGGAAAATAAATGAATACAATTTTTTATAGGATATTATGAGAAAAATCCTATTATTTGTTTATTTACTTCAATTTCTCTGAATTTGGACAGAAATCAAACTTGTGTTTATATAAAAAAAAAACTCGAAGATTTATTTTCCTCTTGTTTTCCTTTGTTTTTTTTTTTTCACAAATAAATAAAAGTGACTTAATTTATTATTTTTTTTTACATTAGTCTTACTTCCATTCATTTTTCTCAAAACATACATACTACAAGTCTTAGCGATCGTATGACTTAATTAAGATTAAAACTTTGATTAATACATATAATACAAATATATCCACTTAATGGTATAAGAACATCTTATGTTTTTTGTTTTGGGAATCTTACTCCTTACTAGATCTATGGAATAATCACTATACAACATCGATTGAGTATGAACAAATAAGTATATTATATATTAGGAAAGTCAAAAGGAAAAAACCTGAAGTTGTTTAGATTGATATCATCATTATTGTCGCACCCGACATCGCGGCAGCCCTCAAAATAATTCTTGATTTATAAAAAAATAACAGATTTCTGACATCTTGTTCTTTTAGGGGAAAATGTCTTGTTTAAGGAGTCGCCACCTAGTATTATGGTTACTAGGAACTCTAGCTAGTCAACAAAGATTCTATGATACGGGACTGGTTACGTAAAATGAAAGATATTATCACTCGTTAAACGTTCTGCCTAAGGTAGACTGCATTGCTGGTTTTGTTTTAAATTGCTAAACATTTATTCGCTTATGCTATGATGATTTATTTATAATATTCCAGACTCTGGCATTAGTGAATATTCGATCTCGAATAATTCCAACTCTAGCGTTGGTAAAAATTCATAGTTACAAAAAAAAAATCAGTATATTTTTTTTTATTCCTAATCCTGATATCAGTGAATAAATTAACAAAAATATATTTTTCCTAAGACATGCAAAAAATTTTATTTCTATACTTTCCATTTTTTTCGTTTTTAATTTTTTTTGGGCTAGGCAACACGCGTGCGTTTATGCACGCGTGTTGCTACACTGTGCAAGTGAATTAAAATTCACTTGCACAGTGTAAAATGCCAATTAATTGCAACAATAGAAGAAGAAGAAGCCGCTTGCCTGGTCTGCTGGAGGCGAAGGCGCGCGATTGCTGATCAACCAGCCCCTTTCTTGCTTTCCCTGCCTCTAGTCTTTTCTTTCTTGTTCTCTGGATTTCTTTTGGTTTTCCTACGGGTGTGGTTCGTTTGTCAGTTCTCTTTGATTCCCTATCTCCCTCTTGCTTTTCTGTTTCTCTGTGCTTCCCGAGAGACAGACGAAGACGATGATATATGAAGGTGTGGTGGCTGACAAAAACTTCCCTCACCTCTGTTTCGTTCGTTCTCTGTGATCTCTCTGTCTCTACTGGTTTTGGCACTCCCTCCCTCGGTTCTGTGATTTCTCTGTTTTTCCTCCCCGATTGCGTTCTGTCCGTCTGCTCAGGGGGGTGGTGCAACCGCAGACGAGGCTGGTATTTCTGTTTAGCTGGCCAAGGCTTCTCTCCGTTTCTGTCACGTTTTCTTCTCCAGTTCTTTCAGTCCCCAGTTTTTTTCCTTTCCCCCCCCCTCCTCCGAGGTTGCCTTTTGCCCAGCTTTTATAAGGCCAGAGGTCGATCGGCGCTGTAACGGTGGGCAGTAATGGCGTGGGGCGCTGCATTCAATGGACAAACGTCTCTGCCTTTAATGGCGGAGCTATTGCAGAGGAAGAAGACGAGCGAACAGTCGCCTCCCAAAACGACTCTGTTTTCTCATTCCAAAGGCTTCTTTCAATTTGGTCCTCGGAATTTTGTAGTTTTGCAATCAAGCCCCTGGTTACAATGTAATTTAATCCTTGCATTTCCGCACCATTTTCAAGCTGGTCCTTGGATTTTACGTTTTGCAATTTGGACCCCAATTAAACCCCAAACTTTGATATTTTTTCAATTAAGTCCCTGATTTCATTAATTAAATTAATTCCAAGCCAATTAAGTCCAAAAACTTATCAATTCTCCAATTAAACCCTTGATTGGATTAATTAAATTAATTTTCAAGCTTAATTAAGTCTCAAAACTTATCAATTCTCCAATTAAACCCTTAATTGGATTAATTAAATTAATTTCAAGCTCAATTAAGTCTCAAAACTTATCAATTCTGCAATTAAGCCCTTGATTGGATTAATTTCAAAGTTTAATTAAAACCCAAAACTTATCAATTCTCCAATTAAACCCTTGATTGGGTTAATTAGATTAATTTCAAAGTTTAATTAAACCCCAAAAATTCCAATCATGTTGCCCTTAACCCAAATTTTAATTCATTCTTCATATATTTCATTTTACTTGTTTTTCATCATCATTATTTTTTTATCATCATTTTTTATCCTTTTCAGTAAATAAAATAATAATAATAATTAAAATAAAAATGGTCAAAATTGGGTTATGATAGTTGCCACCTCTTTATAATATTTACTATGCAAAGATATTGAACAATTTCATTTTTTTTTAGCTTTGTGTAGTAAATTTATAAAGAAAAGTAGATACAGAATGAACCTTTGCTTCTTTTTTAGAGTCTTGAAAGCTTCAAAAATAGTAGATTGACATACGACCTTTATAGAGAGATGTAGAAATCAAGAAACAAGTCATTTGGGAGACGACCTTTTTTTTTTTAGCAACCTGCCTGATGATAAACGAACGCGAAGAATTTCACGAGTGGTCTAATTGTTCTAGGCGATCTGCCCGATATTTGAAAAATACAAGGATTTCTAAAAAATGGTCACATTGTAATGGGTTACCTGCCTAGTGGAATAATACGAGGATTTTTCAAAAATGATCACATTGTAATGGGTTACCGGGCCAATGGGAAAAATACGAGGATTTTTTTCAAAAATGGTCACATTGTAATGGGTTACCTGCCTAGGGAGAATAATACGAGGATTTTTTCAAAAATGGTCACATTGTAATGAGTTACTTGCCCAAGGAGAAAAATACGAGGATTTTTTCAAAAATTGTGGGGAAAATACGAGGATTTTTTTTCAAAAATGGTCACATTGTAATGGGTTACCTGCCCAAGGAGAAAAATACGAGAATTTTTCAAAAATAGTCACATTGTAATGGGTTACTGGCCCAATGGGAAAAATACGAGGATTTTTCAAGATGGTCACATTGTAATGGGTTACCAGCCCGGGGGGAAAAATACGAGGATTTTTCAAAAATGATCACATTGTAATGGGTTACCGGCCCAATGGAAAAAATACAAGGATTTTTCAGGATGGTCACATTGTAATGGGTTACCGGCCCAATGGGGAAAATCCTCGTATTTTTCAGGGTGGTCACATTGTAATGGGTTACCTGCTCGGTGGAAAAATATGAAGATTTTTCAGGATGGTCACATTGTAATGGGTTATCGGCCCAATGGGGAAAATACGAGGATTTTTTAGGGTGGTCACATTGTAATGGGTTACCTGCCTGGTGGAAAAATACGAGGATTTTTCAGGATAGGATTTTTCAAGATGGTCACATTCTAATGGGTTAGCGGCCCAAATGGGAAAAATACGAGGATTTTTCAAAAGTGATCACATTGTAATGGGTTACCTGCCCAAGAGAAAAATACGATGATTTTTTAGAATGGTCACATTGTAATGGGTTACCTGCCTAGTAAAAAGAAAAAGGAAATGAGGGCTCAAAGGTGCACTCAAAATGATGGTCGAGGGCTCGAAGCTTCACTCTAAGAAGGTGAGGGCTTGAAGGTGCACTCAAAAGAAGGTGAGGGCTCAAATGCGCGCTCGTAAAGGAAATAAGGGCTTGGAAGCGCCCTAAAAATGATGATCAAAGGCTCGAAAACACATTTGGAGGTGGAAAAACACATAGATTTTTCAGGTGGCCTAATTCTCATGGGTGGCCTGCCTAGATTGAAAAATTCTCAAAAATGAAAAATTTTCAACAGCAATTTCGATCTTTGGCCATTTCAAGTTGGCCTTCCACTTGATGGATTTCGCCAGAACTTTCTCTTATGAAATTTGCAAAACTCATTATCAAATGTCTCAAAAGATGATATGCATGCATCTTTACTTGATTTGAAATATAGGCCCCCATTTCTTCTTAATCCTCTTTTTGTTTGATTGATGAGGACTTGCTACCTCTAATTTGGGTCATCGTTGTCGTTTGTCTTATAGCCCACTTGAGTTGGCACATGTAAGTCTAGTTCCATATTTGTTTACACAACTCAGCCTTTGTGGTGTCCATCGTGACCCACTTACTTGCTAAATATTTTCTGACTCGTCAAATATTTTGAGAGGACCACTCATCACTCCTCGTCTCACTGCTAAAAACATTTAGTGTCACTTGTTGAAAGGATCAAACTGTCTTTCGTAAACCAAAATGCCCCCCTGTCTTGTTGTAGGAAATGTTCCATCTCCTTTTCTAGAATTTTTCCTTCTAAACACAATAATGCCCCCTTGTATTGGTTATTGCCCCTAAGCATGCTCTGTCAGCGACTTAAACAAATAATGGTTTTAAGAGGCCATTCTCTCATTTCTCTCTTTTTCAGTTTGGTTAAGGAATATAGGTCTAGAATGAATCTTGAAATCTTGATCTTACATTTTGAAAACAAAATTTATTTCGATGTGAGTCTAAAACAATTTACTTTTGAAATCTTGCAACTCCTTGGTTATTTTCTTTTTTTGGAAAAGAGATTATTTGCTCTTGTGTTTGGCAATGAGATCTTCGGTAAAAATACGTCATGAGATGACCTTTTGTTTTTATAGGTTTTCAAAGTGAAGGGCTCGAGAAAAAGCTCCAGGTTTTTTATGAGAAAAACTTGTCTCTTCTCGAACATTCATTTTTATCAGCATGAATAATAATGAGTAGTTTATTCTTGATGTCATGAATATTATGAAAAAATATTATTTGCATTTTGAGAGCATTGTTTATTGTTCTAAGTTACTTGCTTACTTGATTAGAAAGGACTTTTACAGGCACATAACGTAGGCTGTGGTTTTTGGCTATGAAAGAAAAGGATTCATAAGGCTCAAAGAGTGTTTTAGGGTTTCAAAGACTGAGGATCATTCATATTTTCTTTTGCCGCTCTTCTTTGATTTGTTGCTTCCCCTTTTTTTCTTTTTTATTGCTTTGCTAGGGTATACTCGCTTTATATTGGATGTCACTTTTTCTAGTGATTTGGGCATGCCTTCTAGCATTTGAGTTTCTTGAGCTCTTATGCCTTTTTGGCTTTCTCACGGCTTTTTCTCTTTTCTTATTAGAATTTTCTCTTGCCCCCCAGTGTGGGTTGTTATCCTAGTCGGGATTTTTTTTTCATGAAAGAAAAATTTTTCAGGCTAAAAAAGGGATCACAAGGGATGTAATTATTTCAGAATGTGAAAGGAATAACAAAGATGATCTTTCCTCATTTCAAGTGCAAGTAGTTAAGATCAATAAACTTTGACCTCATCCAGCGTGATGGTTTGGTCTTTACAAAGATGCATTTCATGAATCATGAGCAACGAGTTTACTACATACCATTATTCATACATTTTAAAACACATGATTCAAGAGTCATGGAGTAAGGGTGTTTATTCATTTCTTTTTTTCTTCTTTTTTTCTTTTTGGTTTATAATTTAATCACCTCAATGATGGAGTTGCTTGATTCACTTGTCATTCTACAAGTACATTGTTAAAAATATCTTTTTTGAATAAACATCAAAATAGTTTTTGAAATCAAAATGCCAGATCAATTTTTCAAAACTCTAATAGGAAAACTGATTTTGGTAAGAGAGATGAATTGCGTCAATGAGATAGCGCAAGGCTTTAAAGATGTGTTTGTGAGTCCTTATAAGAAAACTCTCTAAAAAATAATGAATAATGCTTGGTCTTATTAAACACAATTCAATGACAAACTCATTATTTTCATTGACACTTTGGAAAAGAAGTTCAATAACAAAGAACTTATGACAACATCTTGGGCTATGAATACTGGCATGATAACATATAAAAGAGCTAAAAATTTAGCAATCATTGATTGGAATTTCTAGAATCATTCATTCTCCTCGACAAGGGCATCTTTTCAACAGTTAGTTAAAGTCATATGCAGATCGTTCTCGACCTACTATCACTATAACTTTATCTTTAAAATAGTTGATTTATGAGAGTTGGTGTGAAGCAATTAGCTATAAGAACGATAAGTGCCTTGACAACCACCTTCAGTGAAACCGTTCTTCTCAGTCGGGTTAGCAATCTTACCTAACCCAATGGCTTGTTCAATTCTCTCAGCTATAACAACTATGTTAGTGAAATGTTATGCAGAGCTTCTAACCAAGTATTCAAAGTACGGAGCTTTAAAGGTGTTGGAAAATAAATTGATCATTTCTTTTTCCAACATGGGAGGGTTAACTTGTGCAGCTACCTCACTCCATCTTCGGGCGTATTACCTTATGGACTCCTTGTTGTCTTTCTCCATAGATTACAAGCTTAACCAATTAGGGCCCACGTCTATGTTGAACTTATATTGTCTCATGAAAGCATCAACTAAATCCTTCCATTTTTTAACTTTGGTATTGTCCAACCGCATATACCAAGTAAGGGTAGTGCCACTTAAGCTGTCTTGAAAGAAATGAATCAACAATTTCTCATCATCAACCACCTCAGCCATTTTGTTGCAGTATGCCTTAAGATGAGTTACAGGGCATTGGGTTCCTGTATATTTAATGAATTCTGGCACCATAAACTTCTTAGGAATGACTACGTTAGGTACCAAACACATATTGACAGCTTTCACTTGGTCACACAAATGGTTTCCCTCAACTACCCTTATCCTCTCTTCTAAGGCAGTCCATTTTCCAAACCCTCTTCTTTCACCATCTTGCCTTTTTGAGATTCTTTCTCTTTAAAATCAATGGTAGATGAAATTCTCACAGGGTTTGTTGGCTGGAAATGTATAGCTTGTTGAAATTCAAACACTACCAGAAAATCAATAAATACAAACGGAAATACCGAGGGAATTACCGTGGGAAAAAAAATTAAAACAAGCAAAAAACAATGATGACGTGTCATTTTTTACCAACGGAATTACCGACGGAATAAATCCAACGGTAAACTGTGAACACTGTTCATCATGTCAATTATAAAGGGAATTACCGACGGAATTTTCCAGAGAGCTCCAGAATTGTTCATTTTCCAATTGCACTGTTAATTGTTTTACTTTACGGACAAAATCACCGACAGATTGAAAATTCATCGGTGTGTTTTGGTAGTTTTCTGAAAAAATTCAATTGATTTAAAATTTTCATTTAAATATTACAGACGGAATCACCGACGGATTGAAAAATCATTGGTAATTTTTGGCGGTTTCTGAAAACTTTTTACGAAATTGAAAATTTAAATTAAATATTACCGATGAAATTACTAACGGAATAATTAAAAAATATTAATATTCAATTATCCGTCGGTAACGCGCCCCAATAAAAAACTTGAATCCACGTATTTCACAAGAGACAGACTCATTATTTCTTTTTCTTCTTCTACTACTTCTACTTCTTCTTCTTCTTCTACTTCTACTTCTACTTCTTCTTCTTCTTCTTCTTCTTCTTCTTCACTATATGTAAAAAACATCAATATCTATTTCTTTCTCTTTTTTTCTCTCCTCATCCCCTTCTCTTTTCCTCCATGCTCGGGTATGTCTTCTTTTTCTTTCTTCTTTTATCCTCTTAGTTGTTTTTAATTAATATGCTTTACGAATTGTTTTTTTCTTAGCTTCACTTGCAAGTATATTAAGGAAAGATTTTTCTTTTTTCTTATTTTTTTCATGATTTTTTTCACTATATTTGTTTTTTATTTAATTTTAATTGAGTTTGTTCTTAATAATTGTATAAATGTTGTTGTGAGATTTTTTTTTCATATGAGATCAATTTTTTGTTGATTTATTTATAGAATTTTTAAATTTTTAGCAATTGCAACTTCATTTTTTTCATATGAATTTTTTTGGTTGAATTAATTTTTTTGTTTTATTTTTTTGTTGCAAATTTGTTTGAGTTGATTTTCTTATTCTTTTTTTCAAGCATTTTGAGTATATATTATATAATGTTGATTTATGTTAATTTAATTATTTTATAATTTTATAAAATGATTTTTTTAAAATGTTTTTAAATAATTACCGACGGATTTACCGACGGAAATTTCCATCCGTAAATCCGTCGGTAAAAAAAAAAACTTTTACCGACGCGTCTGTTCCGCCAGTAAATCCAGTGGTAATATTATTACTGACGGATTTACCGACGGACAAAAAATTACAGATGAAAGATTCACCAACGGAAATTCTCCGTTGGTGATTTCGTCGTTCAATTAATTACCAATGGAATATGTGTCTTACGCCGGCGAAAAAATTCTGTCGGTAAAACTGTTAATTCTGGTAGTGAAATGACACCTTATTTGCCTCCAAATTATGTGGATCTAAATGAGTTACATGCATATCTTCAGGCTGAGCTATAAGTGTTGCTTTTCCAGATTTATCTCTCAAGGCCTGCTCGAGTAGACTAGTAAGCCTTGTGATGTTGGGCTTCCAACTAGGCTCTTTCTTCATTTTCCATTTGTTTTTTTTCTCGAACGAGTGTTATAGATGGGTTTCAATGGGGAACCTATATTTCAAACTGCTAAATGTAAATAATGCAATTATGCATCAAAGGGTTGGTCATTATCTAGTTTCAAAGGTTCTTTTGCATGCTCAGTGATCGTCCATGAAAGGTCGATATGAGGCTTACAAGTAGTGTAAAAATAGAGGTCCTAAGTAATATCAGTTTGACATATCAACCACTTCCAAGTAAACAATCAAGAGAGAGTTGGATGGTTTCACGAGTCTTACCCAGGCTAAAGCCATTGGGATACTGTTACTCCCCCACTTATCCAAGGTTGTAAAGTGTGTGCTCCCAAAGTGATGCATGACAATATAGACAAGGATGCATGCTAAAGCAGTAAATGCAGGAAAAATAAACAAATAAACACAAAACAAAGGCAATAATAAGACAAAAGACAAAGCTTAATCCTAAGGTCCCCAGTGGAGTCGCCATTCTGTCGCACCCGACATCGCGACAGCTTTCAAAATAATTCTTGATTTATGGAAAAAGAATAGATTTCTAGCATCTTGTTCTTTTAGGGGGAAATGTCTTGTTTAAGGAGTCGTCACCTAGTATTATGGTCACTAGGAACCCTAACTGGTCAACAGAGATTCTATGGTACGAGACTGGTTACGTAAAAGGAAAGATATTATCACCTCTTAAACGTTCTACCTGAGGCAGACTGCATTGCTGGTTTTGTCTTAAATTGCTAAACATTTATTCACTTATACTATGATGATTTGTTTATAATATTTCTGACTCTGGCACCAGTGAATATTCGATCTCGAATAATTCCAACTCTAGCGTTGGTAAAAATTCATAGTTACAAAAAAAAAATCAGTATATTTTCTTTTTTTATTATTCATGATCCTGATATCAATGAATAAATTAACAAAAATATATTTTTCCTAAGACACACACAAAATTTTACTTCTACACTTTCCATTTTTTTCGTTTTTTATTTTTTTATTTAATTTTTATTGGGCTAGGCAACACACGTACGCTGATCCACGCGTGTTGCTACACTGTGCAAGTGAATTAAAATTCACTTGCACAGTGTAAAATGCCAATTAATTGCAACAATATAAGAACAAGAAGCCGCTTGCCTAGTCTGCTGGAGGCGAAGGCGCGCGATTGCTGATTAACCAGCCCCTTTCTTGCTTTCGCTGCCTCTAGTCTTTTCTTTCTTGTTCTCTGGATTTCTTTTGGTTTTTCTGCGGGTGTGGTTCATTTGTCAGTTCTCTTTGATTCCATGTCTCCCTCTTGCTTTTCTGTTTCTCTATGCTTGCCGAGAGACAGACGAAGACGATGATATATGAAGGTGTGGTGGCTGATAAAAACTTCGCTCACCTCTATTTCGTTCCTTCTCTCTGATCTCCCTGTCTCTACTGGTTTTGGCACTCCCTCCCTCGGTTATGTGATTTCTCTGTTTTTCCTCCCCGATTGCGTTCTGTCAGTCTGCTCAGGGGGGGTGGTGCAACCGGAGACGAGGCTGGTATTCGTGTGTTAGCTGGGCAAGGCTTCTCTCCGTTTCTGTCACGTTTTCTTCTCCAGTTCTTTTAGTACCCAGTTCTTTTAGGCTAACCATGCCGTAGACCAACTAGCCAAAAAGTGTTAATCTTACATTAGACTTCGTTGCTTGGTTGTAATCCCTTTAATTTGTTGTTTCCTTGTTCGTAACTCAAAAGGAAGCTATAGAAAGTAGGCATCAAGTGAGTGGCTGAAACAGAGGAAATTAATAAAGGAAAAAAACAGAACAACTTATAGTCAAGCTAGCTATGAAATCAAGCTCTGCTTTGCTAATGACATGCCACAATATCCCTCTCTCGAAACGTGAAGAAAGGCCACTGTTCTCAGAGTTGCCATTAATGGAAATAGAATTAAAGAGACGCAGCATCCTCCATGGCCTGGCTGCTAACCGAATCTGATTCCACAGCCCAATTAAGCTGACTTGACGACGACGAGGGAACACTAATCTCTAATGCTTTCTTAATGGGGAAAACTTCAGTCTCATTTGAATCCATGTCCTCAATCATGCAAGAGAAAACGCACAAGAAACGACCCTATGGGTCTCTCAGAACGCTTCCAATTCCTGCACTTCGTGGTTTCCCTAAGAATCCTCTGCATCCCATTTTGCAGTACCATCCTCGGTTTCTTCCAGCTACAGTCAAGCTAGATTTTTTTATTTTTTTTTCTGATGTGACGGTCAATTGGTTTCGAATATCTTGGATTCTGGATGAATATATTAAGCCACACAACACTGCAACAGAGACCTCATCTTTAATTCTTTAAGCAATCCAATGCTAGAAATGCTTGTTATTAAAACTTTCAAGCCTCTGTGGGTTAAATGATGCAGTAATGATGGTGGCTTGTTGATAGTGATGGGGCAGCGCTGAATTCTATTGTTAGTAGGAGTCGCCATTTTTTTGTTCCGGTGAGGATGATGTGGTGACTGTTAAATAATATTTATGTTGTCTTATTTATTAAGGGTAGAATAGTACTTTCAGTTTAACCTATATATACTTTATTTGTAATTAGGTTAAGTTAATGCATTCATAATATACAGATTATTCAGAATTCTAGCCTCCTTTTTGTGTTTGATCTCAATAACTTTAACATGGTATCAGAGCTGATTTTATGAAACGAAGCTTAATCCCAAATACAGCTTCGCGGATCCAATGTTTTTTTTGAGTGATATTTTGTCTTCCGCTTCTGCAAAATTAGGTATTTCGACAGTCTCTGCAATTATTTTGGTATTTCGACAGTTTCTGCAATTATTTTGGTATTTCGTCTTCCCTTCAGCTTCTGCAATTTGGTATCTGCGTTCAGTTTTTGCAAATTTGTTTTGTGTTTTGGGAGTAATCGTATAATTTCGAGAAGATATTTGTTTAGTTTCTGCAATTGAGTATTTTGTCTTCCGCTGCTTTTGCATTCTGGTTATCTGTGATTGTTGATTATGGCTACTGAAAGAGATGATTCGCTTCAGTCTGTGAGTGTGAGGTTGGATGGGAAGAACTATTCATATTGGAGTTATGTAATGAGAAATTTCCTTAAGGGTAAGAAGATGTGGGGGTATGTTAGTGGAACTTATGTGATACCTAAGAATATTGAGGAGGGGGATGCTGGTTTGATAGATACATGGGAAGCAAATAATGCAAAGATCATTACTTGGATCAACAATTCTGTTGAGCATTCAATAGGTACGCAGTTGGCGAAATATGAGACAGCAAAAGAGGTTTGGGATCATCTGCAAAGGTTATTCACACAATCAAATTTTGCAAAACAGTATCAATTAGAGAATGACATACGAGCTCTTCATCAGAAGAATATGAGTATTCAAGAGTTTTATTCTGCTATGACAGATCTTTGGGATCAATTGGCTCTTACAGAATCGACAGAATTAAAGGCGTGTGGTGCCTATATTGAGCGTAGAGAGCAGCAAAGATTGGTACAGTTTTTAACAGCACTTCGCAGTGATTTCGAAGGACTTAGAGGTTCAATTCTGCATCGTTCTCCACTGCCTTCTGTTGACTCTGTTGTCAGTGAGTTATTGGCTGAAGAAATACGTTTTCAGTCTTATTCTGAAAAAGGAATTCTTTCTGCTTCAAATCCTTCTGTACTAGCAGTACCTTCTAGGTCATTCTCTAATCATCAAAATAAGTCTCACACAAGGGTTGGCTTCGATGAGTGCAGCTTCTGTAAGCAGAAAGGTCATTGGAAGGCTCAGTGTCCTAAGTTGAGACATCAGAATCAAGCTTGGAAGCCTGGCAATCAGTCACAATCTAATGCTCATAGACCACCTCAGGGTTATAAACCACAACACCACAATATTGCAGCAGTAGCTTCCTCGAGTTCTATTACCGATCCTAATATTTTGGCTGAGCAATTTCAGAAGTTTCTCTCCTTGCAGCCACAAGCAATGTCCGCTTCTTCTTCCATAGGTCAGTTGCCTCATAGTTCCTCAGGTATGTCACATTCTGAATGGGTCTTGGATTCTGGTGCTTCTCATCATATGTCTCCAGATTCCTCATCTTTTACCTCTGTATCCCCTTTGTCCTCCATTCCTGTTATGACTGCTGATGGCACTCAAATGCCCTTAGCAGGTGTTGGTTCTGTTGTCACACCTCACATGTCTCTCCCTAATGTTTATCTTATTCCACAACTCAAATTGAATCTTGCGTCTGTTGGTCAAATATGTGATTCTGGTGATTATTTAGTCATGTTTTCTGGTTCCTTTTGTTGTATACAGGATCTGCAGTCTCAGAAGCTGATTGGGACAGGCTGTAGGGAGAATGGACTATATATTTTGGATGAGTTAAATGTGCCAGTTGCTGCTGTTGCCGCTGCTGCTACTACAGTTGATTTGTCTTCCTTTCTTTTGAGTATTTCATCTTCTAGTTTTTATTTATGGCATTCCCGTCTAGGTCATGTTTCGTCTTCTCGTTTGAGATTTTTGGCATCCACAGGAGCTTTAGGAAATTTGAAAACTTGTGACATTTCTGATTGTAGTGGATGTAAATTGGCAAAATTTTCCGCCTTACCTTTTAATCGAAGTATTTCTGTTTCTTCTTCACCATTTGATTTGATTCATTCTGATGTATGGGGACCTTCTCCTGTTGCCACAAAAGGAGGGTCTCGATATTATGTCTCTTTTATTGATGATCATACTCGTTATTGTTGGGTTTATTTAATGAAACATCGTTCTGAATTCTTTGAGATATATGCAGCTTTTCGAGCTCTTATCAAAACTCAATATTCTACTGTGATCAAATGCTTTAGGTGTGATTTAGGTGGGGAATACACTTCTAATAAATTTTGCCAATTGCTTGCCCTAGATGGAACCATCCACCAAACTTCATGTACAGATACTCCTGAGCAAAATGGTGTTGCTGAAAGAAAACATAGGCACATTGTCGAAACTGCTCGTTCTCTCTTGTTGTCTGCTTTTGTTCCTAGTGAGTTTTGGGGAGAAGCTGTTCTTACTGCTGTAAGCTTGATTAATACAATTCCATCTTCTCATAGTTCGGGTCTATCTCCTTTTGAAAAGTTATATGGGTCTGTCCCTGATTATTCCTCATTTAGAGTCTTTGGTTGTACTTGTTTCGTTCTTCGTCCTCATGTAGAACGAAGTAAGCTATCCTCTCGATCCGCTATTTGTGTCTTTTTGGGCTATGGTGAAGGTAAAAAGGGTTATCGTTGTTTTGATCCAATAACTCAGAAACTTTATGTGTCTCGTCATGTTGTCTTCCTTGAGCATATACCTTTCTTTTCTATTCCATCCACTACTCATAACCTGACTAAGTCTGATCTTATTAGTATAGATCCATTTTCTGAGGATTCTGGTAATGATAGCTCTCCCCATGTTCGATCAATTTGTACTCATAACTCTGCAGGTACTGATACTTTACTCTCTGGCACACCTGAAGCTCCATTCTCATCTACAGCCCCTCAAGCTTCATCTGAGATTGTGGATCCACCTCCACGTCAGTCCATCCGTATTCGTAAGTCCACAAAACTACCAGATTTTGCTTATTCTTGTTATTCTTCATCATTTACTTCCTTTTTAGCCTCTATTCATTGTCTTGTTGAGCCCTCTTCCTATAAAGAGGCAATTCTTGATCCGCTTTGGCAGCAAGCTATGGATGAGGAACTTTCTGCATTGCATAAGACAGATACTTGGGATCTGGTTCCTCTACCTCCTGGTAAGAGTGTTGTTGGTTGTCGTTGGGTGTATAAGATCAAGACTAATTCTGATGGGTCTATTGAGCGATATAAAGCTAGGTTGGTTGCCAAAGGATATTCTCAGCAGTATGGTATGGACTATGAGGAGACATTTGCTCCGGTTGCAAAAATGACTACTATTCGTACTCTTATTGCCATAGCTTCGATTCGCCAATGGCATATTTCTCAACTTGATGTTAAAAATGCCTTCTTGAATGGAGATCTTCAAGAAGAAGTTTATATGGCACCCCCTCCTGGTATTTCACATGACTCTGGATATGTTTGTAAGCTTAAGAAAGCATTATATGGTCTCAAACAAGCACCCCGTGCTTGGTTTGAGAAATTCTCTATTGTGATCTCGTCACTTGGCTTTGTTTCTAGCAGTCATGATTCTGCTCTTTTTATTAAGTGCACTGATGCAGGTCGTATCATTCTGTCTTTATATGTTGATGACATGATTATTACTGGTGATGACATTGATGGTATTTCAGTTTTGAAGACAGAGTTGGCTAGACGATTTGAGATGAAGGATTTGGGTTATCTTCGATATTTCCTGGGTATTGAGGTAGCATATTCACCTAGAGGTTACCTTCTTTCTCAGTCGAAATATGTTGCAGATATTCTTGAGCGGGCTAGACTTACTGATAACAAGACTGTGGATACTCCTATTGAGGTTAACGCAAGGTACTCTTCTTCTGATGGTTTACCTTTGATAGATCCTACTTTATACCGCACTATTGTTGGGAGTTTGGTATATCTCACCATTACTCGTCCAGATATTGCATATGCTGTTCATGTTGTTAGTCAGTTTGTTGCTTCTCCTACTACTGTTCATTGGGCAGCTGTTCTTCGTATTTTGCGATATCTTCGGGGTACAGTGTTTCAAAGTCTTTTACTTTCATCCACCTCTTCCTTGGAGTTGCGTGCATACTCTGATGCTGATCATGGTAGTGATCCCACAGATCGCAAGTCTGTTACCGGGTTTTGTATCTTTTTAGGTGATTCTCTTATTTCTTGGAAGAGCAAGAAACAATCTATTGTTTCTCAATCATCCACCGAAGCAGAATATCGTGCCATGGCATCTACTACCAAAGAGATTATTTGGTTACGTTGGTTACTTGCTGATATGGGAGTTTCCTTTTCCCATCCTACTCCTATGTATTGTGACAACCAGAGTTCTATTCAGATTGCTCACAACTCGGTTTTTCATGAGCGGACTAAGCACATTGAAATCGATTGTCATCTTACTCGTCATCATCTCAAGCATGGAACCATTACTTTGCCTTTTGTTCCTTCTTCATTGCAGATTGCAGATTTCTTTACCAAGGCGCATTCCATATCTCGTTTTCGTTTTCTAGTTGGCAAACTCTCGATGCTTGTAGCTGCCGCATCGTGAGTTTGAGGGGAGATGTTAAATAATATTTATGTTGTCTTATTTATTAAGGGTAGAATAGTACTTTCAGTATAACCTATATATACTTTATTTGTAATTAGGTTAAGTTAATGCATTCATAATATACAGATTATTCAGAATTCTAGCCTCCTTTTTGTGTTTGATCTCAATAACTTTAACAGTGACAACTGGAAGTGACCACGTATCCCTCATCACGGTGGCCCCTCCGGATGCCACAAGAGATGGTGACATAACCTGCAGTTCGGTGGTTTTGATGGCGGCGTTTAAGAAGACAAATGGCAAATCGTTGGTAGAAGTAGTGATTGTGTTTTTGGGATGCTGTATTGGTTATTGTTTAAAATGTGTTTTATTTAAAAATATATAAAAATAATATATATATTTTAAATTATTTCTGATATTACTAGATAATTAGTTTTACATAAAAAAATTAATTTAAAATTTAAAATTAACACGGTTTAAATCTCGTGTCGAAACACATATTCAAAGTATGATATCATGGTTTTATAGGTAACCTGCTTTCTATGATTCTAAAAAGTATGCTTTGTAACATGATTTATTTTTTTAAAAATTTTCATAGTGATTAAAATAAATATTTTTTTAGAAATTAAGTAATTACATTATTGATAAAAATTATATTTTTAGTTAAAATTTCATTTTCTTATCCATATATTTCATTTTTGTCTTACAAAAATATGTATTTTTTATAAATAACATAATTTTTTGAAGAAAGACTTAACATAATTAAAATGAAAATTTGCAAGAATTAAAATGACTAAAATCACTAAGAAAAAACTATTTGTCTAACCAAATCTCTCCTTTCTTATTCATGTTTTTTTTCCTAGAATTTTTTTATAAAAAATAATTTTTTAAAATAAAAGCTTAGCATCATATGAGAATCAAATTTCAATAAAAAAACTATTGTCATGAAAATTTTGACCGGAAGTATAAAAAAACAATTAGTTTTATAAAAATATATAAAAATTAACATAAAAATGAAAAAAATATATATTCTCATTGAATATTCATGAGCACTTTTTTTAAAAAAAAACTATGCATGTTAGATTTAGATAATCCTAATAAAAAGCATTTTATTATAAAATTCAATATCAAATTGAGAAAATACTTTCTAAATTAAAATCATTTTTTTTTGAGTTCTTTACATTATAATCTATAAACACCAAAATCAAAGTTTTTGATAATTGTTTTGTTTTGTTTTGTTTTTTTTAAATTTTTCTACCTTTACTTCTTACTCTTGAGCTGAAAGACTCATTTTGAAGTAGGACGTAGCAAAGGTAGAAAAAGGAGTACAGAGATAAAGAAATCCCTGTAGGAGAGGGATAAATAAAGAAGAAAAGAGAATAGAGGAAAAATAGAATATCACTGTTCAATTCAATTATTAATAAGTTTATGTTTTTGTGATATAGAAAAAAACTCTCTTAAATAGGCACAAAAATCCTAATAGTATGTTTTTTAGAGAAGGAAAGTCAATAACGATAAATAAGAGAATTCTAACCGACTTTTTTTTTTAAAAAAACAATTATTAATTATTTTTTTCAGTAACTGGTTCCCTATCAGATTTTTAAAGAGGATGAAAGTGAAAGGAGCTATCCATCAATGTGTAACTCACGGATGCATCTTGAAGCAGACGGAAGATAGAAAAACAATAAATAAATATGAAGAAACATGTTTTTTTTTCTTAATATATAAAAATGGTTGCTATATATGTAAACTTTAAATTTGCAATTTTATTCTAAAAATAAATATAATAATGTTTGTTTTTTTAAATATTTCCAAGAACTTTAAATAGGCTAGAAAATCATATCTCAACTAGAAAATAAATAAAAATTTAAAATTATAAAGAAGATTAACATAAAATCCAAAATAAAACTAGAAAAATAATAAAATTAAACCAAATAACATTTTTTAAACCAAATTTTTGGAGATTCAATGGTCCGATGAATCATAAAGTAGCTTTCATAGAACACGTAGTTGTAGAATCATATGGAAATTTTTTAGCCAAATTTAAATTATTATCCTGTTTGACTTGACTAGATCTTCTATTCAACTTAAATTTATCCTACTAGTTTCATGGAAGTATTTATTAGATCACAGGACTTTTAGTTTCTGCAAGTTCATCACATTTGTACCTCTACGGGGCGATTGCATCATAGCAACAAGTTACTTTTCTTGGATTTGAAAGGCCGATGGTCTACAGGTTATAGCTGCTACCTTTCAACAAGAATCAAGTCTTTTCGTTGGGGGAAGGAAAACATGTAGTCCAGTAGGAAATATAACACTTTTTTTTACATGTAGATTTTCGAAACTCATATATATATATATATATATATATATATTGGTAATAGTTCGGGTCAACCTACGCGCACTACAACTAATCTCCGGGCTCACTGAATATCCTGCAAGCCCAATAAGTAAATAAGGTACCGTAGGGTGACAGACGTGCACAATAAAACTTGAACCCAAGTATAAAAAAAGAAAACAAATCCCTTCCACAGTTGAGCCACAACCTCAAGCGCTTTTTCGAAACTCATATTGATAATGGATTAAGAGTGTTACAGATAAAAAGGAAAAAGAAATCCATATAGCAGTTCATTCTATATATCTACTGTATATGAATTTGTGATCAACTATCAATGCTTTCAGTTGTGAAGAATTGTGTACTGGTTTTAGGTAGATTCAGATAAGATCTTACTTATTCTTTCATGAACACAACTCTTTTAGACCTTTTTTTTTTCATCTTCTTGAGGAGGATGTGTTTCGTCCTTCTGTATATTTTCTACTTGATTTTCTTGGTAATCATATACGTGGATAACATATAGCTTTCTTTCTCAAAATTGAATATATGAATATGTCATGACTTATGCTATTTTTAAATTTTCGATCTGTTAATAACCAATCGGTATGACGACTATGATACTTAGAAGTTATTTTTATGTGCTAATTTTATTATTTATTCTAGGTTTTTTGGATTTTTATTTTTATTTTGGATTCTATTTTAATTTTAGATTTTTAAATGTTTTCTAGTAGTGATTGGGTTTTTTCTGTTCTATTTATAAAGATCCTGCATGTGAACCTTAAATGAAACATATACATCATTATTTAAAGTTCACTTCTGCAACTCTTTTCACTCATAAATTCTTCACTGTTTTTTGTATTGTTGTCATCTTTTATAGCTTCCAAAATGCATCACAACAGTTAGAAAATTCAGCCCAGGAGAAGCTTATCAAATACTGTAAACTCTAATTCCTTACTTCATTATGGTTAATTAAGGTGTTGATATGTTATCCTTTTATCTCTCACTTTTGGCTGTAGATTTTTTATATAACTCAAGAGTTAAGAATTAGTTCTCATTATGAGGACCTGTTCGAAAAAATTAATTTTTCTGGCTATTTTTATTTCGCGTGGATTTCAGGTTTTGAGGCGATTTATTGGTTTTTGGGTGGCCATTGATTGGTTTAACAAGGTTTCTAATATGTTTTCTAAGTTTGTTTTGCGTCAAAATAGGTTCAAAATAGGAGTTTAGGTGAAAAGACAAAGACCCAGTTTTTTCAGCCACCACAGTGGCCGAATTTTGGGTTTCCCGGGCGACACATCATATACTGACGCAAGCGATGCTTTATTTTTTTTAACTAGTTGGGGTGGGCAACGCATCGCCCACCCCATTAACTTTCTTTTTTTAAAAAATAAAGGCACGTGCTTGGCTTGCATTGCAGACCCGTGTGTAGGCCTTTTCTTTATTGGGTCACTTACCCGTCCTCGTAGAGCCTGTTCTAGTTCTTTTTTTATTTTTTTATTTAATTTTCAGTTTTTCTTTTTAAAAAATGCATTATTTGTGTATATTTTTTCAAATAAATTTTTGGTTTATGTTTTAATTAGATTGTGATTATTTTTAAATGATATTAAGTTTATTTAATTTTTAGAAAGGTAGGTATGATTCATTTGTGGTTTTTTATTAATTTTTTTTTATAGATTAATTTTTTTAAAAAATATTGATTTTCATATAAGATTTTTTATATGTGCGGCCATGCATTTTTTTATATATATATATATAATTATTGTTCAATAAATTTTATATGTTATGTGAAGTCTTGCATTGTTTTCATATATATATATATATATATATATATATATATATATATATATATATATATTGTTCAAAACATTTTATGTGTGTGTCGGTTTCTATTATAAATTTTATGTGTTTTTCTATTACAAATTTATTATGATAGATGAATTCATTAAACATAACCAAGTAAATTATCCTTGTTAGATATCTTAATATCTTTATTTTTTCTCTTGGTTTTCTCAAAAAAATTTTATTGTTGATGATTTTTCCCCCATTACTTTACATAATGGTTATTGGGTTATTTAATTAGATGCGTGCATAAGTTTTACAATATGTATCTACGAGTTGTTTTGATATATATATATATATATGCAGAATCTGGTAGAGGAATCTATTGTTGGGCAGAATCCGTCGACCGGTGATGTACTGATCATTGCTCATAGGAGGGGTAAGCACACTGGCACACAATATTTAACGTGGTTCGGCAAATCGCCTACATCCACGTGAGAGGTTCATTTTATTTAGAGATAGAGAAATAATACAAAACAAATACATAGATGAGGAGGATCACTTCACTCTACTCTACTCCCAGCTCTCATTGTTGCGATGGCAGCAGGGCTGCTGCCCATGGCAGCAGCTCCTCTTTCTCTCTTCCTCTTTATTGCACTCACAATCTCTTTCACTCTCTCTCGTCTCACTTAGCTCTCAAAAACATGCCTCTTTTAAAGGCAAATAGTAGCACCAACTCCAACTCCTTTTCATCAATGATAGCTGCTGAACTTTGATAATTGGGAAGGTTGCACATGGTTGGTGTATCTCTTTCATCAGGTTATCTCCTTGAAACTGACCAACAATAACTACCTATACTGGAGAATGCAAATGAAACCATATTTGTTGGGTCAGGGTGTGCATGCTTTTATTGACGGGTCTTATCCTTGTCCTGCACTCTATGTTGCTACCACCGAGACAACAACTCCTGCTATCAATTCATTCTTCCTTTTATGGAAGCAACAAGACCAATTAATTATGAGTGCTCTCCTCTCTTCTTTAGCTACTGAAATTCTACATCTTGTGGTTGACTGTGACACATCTCGTAGCATCTGGCAGACACTTGAAAAATATTTTGCCTCCCCGTCACATTCAAGGATTATGCAATTACATGGTTCCTTTCATGATTTGCGTCAGGGGGATGATTCAGCTAGCATTTATCTGTAGCGAGCTAAGGTCCTATTTGATGAGTTGGTTGCCGCTGGTCGGCCTCTTTCCTTAGAAGATTTTAATCTTTATGTATTTCGGGGCTTACACAGTGATTTCAAAGATTTAGTGACCAGTTTGTCTACACGGGCAGACCCCTTATCATACTATGATCTTCACAGTTACTTGCTCACTCATGAATACCTCAATAAGAGCTCCCTTCAATCCACTCTTGGCTCCCCTATGACAGCGCCTCTGCTGCCCACACCTTCACATCCCACGGCTTTAGCATTCTTAGCCTAGCGTAGTGGTTTCGATGGGTCTTCTGGCCATTCCTATCATGGGCGTGGGCGTCACCGAGGTGGATGGAGAGGTTACCGTAGTGGTACCCATGGCACCTCTAGATCTAGATGGCAGCAGACGTTTGGGTCCGGTTTTCAGCAAGGTTCTCGCGAGTCTGGGACTAGTTGGCAGCAACACTCTCGTGGATCCAACAACATTTTTCGAAATGTCAAATGTCAATTGTGTTATGGTTTTGGGCATTCAGCAAAATACTGCTCTCAATTCACTTCACAACATCTATAGGCTACCGCTAACTTGGCATTTCAGGATTCTTAGCTCACCTCCGCAGGTTAGTTTCTTGATACGGGTGCTAATCAACATGTGACACCGGACCTTTCCAGTATGACGAGTTCAGAGCCCTATATTGGTAGTGATCAATTGCATGTCGGGGATGATAAGGGACTTATTATATCATATATTGCTCATTCTAAACTTTATACTCCCAAACACACTTTTACCCTATCAAATCTTCTGCATGTCTCACATATTAAAAAACCGTTATTGTCTGTTCAGAAATTTTGCATTGAGAATAATGTATTTTTTGAATTTCATTAATTTGTGTTTTATGTTAAGGATCTAATAACCAAGGAGGTGCTCATTTCCGGTCAGAGTAGGGATGGTTTATATGTCTTATCTGAGTCTTCTGCAACGTTCATACCTGAAGCTTTCCTATCTACGTATGTGTCCTCCACTACTGATGTTTGGCATCGTCGCCTTGGGCATCCTAGCTCTCGTATTTTAGGGTCTATAGTATCAAATAATAAAGTTGCATGTACTTCAAGAGTTTTTAATTTTAGTTGTTCATCATGACCTTTAGGCAAAGCATCGTATCTGTCGTTAGGCCTTACTGTCATAAAACTTGTGCTCCTCTTGAGCTTGTTTTCAGTGATGTTTGGGGACCTTCTCTTATGTTATCTACTGACAGTTATCGGTATTTTGTGATTTTTGTGGATGCCTATACTAAGTATATCTGGTTCTTTCCTTTAGTAGCTAAATTTGATGTGTTTATAATTTTTCTTCAATTTCAAGCTCTTGTTGAACGACAATTCGACACCAAAATTAAATTCGTTCAAACAGATTGGGGTGGTGAATATATGAAATTAAACACATATTTTAAAACCATTGGAATCCATCATCGTTTAATCTGTCCTCACACACATGAACAAAATGGTATTGTTGAGCGTCGTCATCATCACATTATTGAAACTGGCCTTACACTACTTGGTTAGTGTAAGGCTCCATTAAAATTTTGGAGTTATGCTTTTGACGCGGCTGTTTATCTCATAAATCGTATGCCTACTACTGTTTTAAATGTTGTACCCCTTTTGAACGTTTGTTTAAATCTTCTCCTGATTACAGCTTTCTTCGTATTTTTGGGTGTTTATGTTTTCCTTTGCTTCGTCCCTATAACTGACATAAACTAGATTTTCGGTCAACACCGTGTGTGTTTCTTGGCTATAGTTCCTCTCATTTGGGTTATCGTTGTTTTGATTTGTCAACATCTCGTATGTATATTGCACAACATGTTAAATTTCATGAAAATACATTTCCCTTTGCATGTTATGAACAGACAACGTCCTTGCCTTCTTCATCTCTACAAATAGCACTCCCAGCCTTAACTCTTTTTTCCTATACCTATGACCACTCCATCTACCCCATCTCTGCCACTTTCTCCAACGCCTACTCATAGGGTTGTTGCCTCACCTTCATCTCCACTTTATTATGCTACTGATCACTCTCCAAGTATGGTTTCTATTTCTCCAGGTATGGTGATCCCACTGTAAGCAAACTCCTCTCCGGGTGTGTCCCCATCTCGGCCTCCTAGAAGTCCCACATCGAGTCCTTCCTCTGGCTTTTCTCCTGGCTTGCAATTGGTAGTGGATTTATCTAACTTTGATCTTTATTAGGTTTCTCATAGTCCATCCCTTCTTCAAGCCAACTCCTTTCGTAGCCACCACATGACACTTCGTCCACGCCAACCCAAACAGACGCATCTTAGTGTGTCTCAGTCCTCTACTCTCGTGCGTTCTGCTCAGTCCCCTGCTTCCGTGTGTTCTACGTCTCCTAAGCATGAACCCCTCACGTTTAAAGACGCCACTCAGCACTCAGCATGGCAGCAAGCTATGCAAGATGAGATTCAGGCTTTGCAATCAAATGGTACAAGGACTCTAGTTCCTTATTGTTCCTTTATGAATGTTGTTGGCAGTCGCTGGGTCTATAAAATCAAGCGGTGAGCGGATGTTAGTATTGACAGGTATAAACCTCGTTTTGTTGCTAGAGGGTTCACTCAACAAGAAGGAATAAACTATCTTGAGACTTTCAGTCTAGTTGTTAAGCCTGCAACTATGAGGTTAGTACTTACTATTGTTGTGTTCCGTGGGTTGTTTATTCATCAACTTGATGTTCACAATGCTTTCTTTAATTGGATTCTTCTAGAAGAGGTGTATATGGAGCAACCACCTGGTTTTTCTCACCCTACTCTACCATCTCATGTTTGTCACCTGCATAAGTCTATTTATGGTTTAAAACAGGCTCCCCGGGCGTGGTATACCAGACTTAGTGACTATCTCATTTCTCTTGGTTTTCATGCCTCTAATGTTGACCCTTCTCTATTTATTTACTCTGATGGCCATGATATCATTTACTTGCTTGTGTATGTGGATGACCTTCTTCTTACTGGGAATAATTCCACTCTGCTGCGCCACTTGATTACCTTACTGAATTCAGAATTCAAAATCAGGGATTTAGGCTCTGTGCATTATTTCTTGGGAATTGAAGTCACTAAGACTGTTATAGGACTTATGCTCTCACAACATAAATATACTCTCGACATCATTCAGAGAGCTGGTATGTCTTCGTGTAAAGCTGTCGATACGCCTGCTTCATCCTCTTCTAAGCTATTGTTGTCCTCGGATACTCAGTATTCTGATCCTACCCGTTACCAACAGATTGTTGGTGCCTTGTAGTATCTCACCTTTACTCGCCTGGATATTTGTTATGTTGTTAATAAAGTATGTTAGTTTATGCACTCGCCTACCGATGGTCATTGGTCCCTTGTCAAAAGAATTGTCTGGTATCTTCAAGGAACATCATCTTATGGTCTGCACATCACTCGGGGTTCCTCTCTTTCTTTACATGGTTTTACGGATGCTGATTGGGCTGGTAGTCTTGAAGACAGAAAATCCACCGGTGGCTACTTGGTATATCTCGGCCGAACACCTATTTCTTGGAAGTCTGGAAAACAACGCACAGTGGCTCGTTCATCAACTGAAGTAGAATATAAGGCTCTTGCAGATGGTATTGCTGAGATTTTATGGATTTGGACTCTGTTATCTGATCTTCATTTCTCCTCTGATCCTACGACTATCCTTTGGTGTGATAATTTGGGTGCTACCTACTTGTCTGTCAATCCTATCTTTCATGTTCGCACTAAACATGTTGAAGTCGATTATCACTTCGTTTGCGATCAAGTTGCTAAAAAGGACATTGAGGTTCGGTTCATCTCCTCCAAGGATCAACTTGCTGATGTTCTTACCAAACCTCTTCCTTATGCATCCTTCACTTATTTTTGTTCCAAGCTTTATGTGGATTCTCCTCTTTCAGCTTGAGGGGGCATATTATGAAATGTTTATTATGTATATTTATATTTATCATGTATTTACTTTATATAGGATTCTGATCATGTGTAGTATACTACATGGTTAGTATTATGTACAACCATATACATATATATTACATGAGGGGAGGGTTGATTGATTCAATCACAGCCTCCAAAATATATTCCAAACACGTCTTCTCCCTTAACTTCAACTGCGAAAATTTGTTTTTGACCCGCTTCGCCGTCTGTAAGACCATCGGTGTTTGGTTTTTTTAATTTCCGATAGAGTTAGAGACAGATTGGGGAATTACCGATGATCGATATTTCGACGGATGTATTCCGTCGGTAAGAATTTTACTAACGAATTGTGTGCCTTACACTGACAAAATTAATCCATCGGTAAAATTGTTTAATGGTGTAGTGTGTTAAACGGTTCCTCAAACAGATCCTGAGCCGTGTATTTAGCAAGAGAACCAAAACCCATACAACCACTCATCTTCCTAGAACTTGACACAAAATTAATTATTGAAAAAGTAATGGTGCGTTAAACCTTAAGTGTTTTTTTTTTTAGCAATGAGTTATGATTGTGTTTGCTTTTCTATATGAAGAATAAGTTTCTTGTTAAAATATTTTTAATAGATCATTTATATTCAAAATTAATTAATAATAATCTACATGGAAAATGAGAAAAACAAGGGATGGAAGAGAAGCTAAAATAAGGAAAATCAAATTTATTTTGTTTGGTTTAAGAACATTGAGGGAAAATGAAGTTTTGTTTGTTTAGATATATTGACGGAAAATGAATGAATACAATTTTTTAGAGGATTTTATGAGTGAAATTCTGCTCATTGTTTTTGTATTACTTTAATTTTCTCTTTTATAAAACAAGGAAAATCAAACTTTTGTGTACAAAGAGAAGAAAGTTAGGGATTTATTTGCCTTTCTTTTATTTTCTATTTCTAGTTTTAGCTTTCTAAAAATAACATAATTTCTACAATTTAGATCCACTTAAATTTTAAAATTTCACTTTTGATACAAAAGTTCATTTGTATTATTTTTTAGTCTTTGATTTGAGATAGGGGTCGCCATATTCCAGCGATGAGAGATAAAATTATCGTTCACGCCATTTTCGGCTACCAAAATAAATTTTCTTGATGTCCACAAGTTCCATGTGATGAGAGGGAATTGATGGTGATTGTAACAATTTCAAAATTATATCATCAAGGTCATAACTATTATATCAAAATCACCATTCAGAAATGGAAACAATCAAGATTTCTTTTTATAAATCTAATTTTCTACATAAAATTCAGCAGAGTTTTCTTTGTTTTTTAATGGTAGCAAGTTATCGACTAGACTTCATTCAATCACGCTACTCAATTTTCACTTCGATCCAACCATCCTGGATCGTATTCCATCTCATTATACAATATCTCACATAGCAATACTTCATTATGCTTTCTCAACATTACATCATCAACAAATAAAACATGCAATTACATTCTCTTATAACAAAACATTAACTAAGTTAATACAAGAATAAATTCAAGGGATTCATACTGAACTAATTATCACTTTAAGATGCATCCATCATTTATAACATGCATAACTATGATTACTAAACTTGATTTTGAATTACTTACTAATGCTAGTTTCTTACCTATACTTTCTAAATGTGTAAGTACCAAAAACGAATTACATACAAGACAAAAGATATTTGATCCCAAAAAATAAAGATTTAAACATAAAAGCCTATATCTAACGCTTCACATCATCTCATGAAATGCTTGTATATATAACATTAATAAGCAATAAGTAAAATAACACAATAACAATGGTAAAATTATTATGTTCACAATTCTTCAAAATAAATAAAATTGTCTTTCATTACTAACTTACTACATTCCAACATCAATAGCCCATTCATAGTTTTATCAATCCTATACTTATAAGACTTTGACAACCAACACCCATCACTTAATTTTAAATTTAGTAATTCACAAATTTACCTCAAATCCAGCTAATCCTCCTCGGTAGCCAACAAATATTTGGCAATTCCATATGAATTACTCCATATCCGGCTAATTTAATAGCTAATAATTCTGGTAATTCCATACGAATTACTCAACATCCAACTATTCTCTTCAATAGCCAATCAATCCGGTAATTTCATATGAATTACCCAACATCCAACTATTTTCTTTCATAGCCAAATAAATTTTGGTCATTCTATATGAATTACTCAACATCCGGCTATCCTCTTTAATAGCCAAATACATTCTGATAATTTCATATGAATTACTCAACATCTCGCTATCCTCTTTAATAGCCAATCAATTTGGTAATTTCATACGAATTGTCCAACATCTGGCTATTCTCTTTCATAGCCAAATAAATTCTGGTAATTTCATATAAATTACTCAACATTCAGCTATCCTTTTTAAACCAAAAGGTGAAATTAAAAAAAAGGAAAAAAAAAAGAAAAAGAAAATGGAAGGCCCTTCACTGTTCATATTAGACCTAGCTTATAACCTTTCAATTAGTTTGCATTGTAGTCTTTATTATAAAACCTAAACCATCATGGTAGGTTGATTCATGACCTATTTAACTCGGGACTTATATCATTTTGATCAAAACAATCATTTTTTTAAAATAGATTAACTTCGATAATTCCTTCTGATTTGTGATCCAATTCGTAACCTGAGTAAACTTCTAAATCTAAGATAGTAGCATTTCATAAGATTTGATGAACCATATAAAGTTGAAATTTGATTCATTCAATTGATATTTAACCTAATTAATTAATTAATTTTTTCCGGCACTAAAAAATAACAACCACAACATTTTTAGCTCATTAATTAAAGGCTTTAAGAGCACAACAAATATCTTTCACCGAACTTTTGGGTTAAAAACAGAATATCGTAATCAAGAACATATATGGACGTCAAATCATACTCTTTTGTTTTTTTGGTAGAGGCAAATTATATATATATAGTCACTATTACTAATCCACATATGAATACAAGTTTGAAAAAATACAAGAACTTTATCATTCAATCTCCATGAATGAACAAACTTGTCTTTCCCTGTTGCACAAAACTAAAATGTTAATGTATCATGTGCAATAGTGCTTCGAGACTTTATTATGTGCAAGTCACTCTTGGCTTCATTAATCTATTTAAATGCAGTGTATAATGAAAAAAATAAAGGTCTAAATTATAGAGAAGATTTGATTTAATGATTTGAAAGTCAATAATTGTATTTCAGTAACATATAAAACTATTTTAATAATAAAATAAACTGATGTAACTAATAAAACCCGAATTAAATAAATATTTCAAATCTAATAAAAAATTAATTTTTTTTCTAAAACACTAACTTTGGGGTTTAATACATGCGTCAAAACAACTTCATCTAGCTAGTTTAAGTTGTATTTATTTTAACGATAAATTTATTTGACTTTATCAGATTTGTTTTTAAAATTTTTTTACACAAATCGATGTAATCTATAAACATATATGCTAAATGCTAAATGTTCGAGATCACATCTCTAATTTGCTAACTACACAGTTGACAACGTTATCTTTATGTCGAACGGTTATAAGAATTGTGTGAGATCGACCGTACTGTCTCTGTCTTGCTTGAGCAACAAGCCGATAGAAATAATTAATTTTAGCATGGAATATTGTTTCCTGGGTTTGATCCTAGCTAGCTACCCCTGTTGGCCCCTTGGTGGTCCTTGTTCTTCCTTAACTGGAAAACTTAAACATTATAAATTGCCACAAATTTCTTCTATGGGCTCCACATTAAATAGAGTATACAAGTCGTGGAAATTAAGAACAAATGGAAGGATCGATCGAGGAAACTTCTCAGTCGGCAGGTTCCTCGAGATTTCCAGGCGCTAAACCAACCTGTTCATGTTTTTCCGCAGTTATGACGTCTAATTAATGGCATGGAGAACTTTTAACTAGTCTTATTTATTTATTTATTTTTTGAATCAGAAAAGTTAATTATTAAAGAAGTAATGGTCTGTTAAACCTTGATTTTCTTTTTTTTTGCAACGAGGGCATGATTGTGGAAAAAAAGTTTCTTTGGTATGTGAAGAACAAGTTTCTTTTTATCAAATTTTAAATAGATAATTTACATTAAAAATAAATAAATTAATAATCTATATGAAATGTTAAGGGATGGATAGGAGAGAAACTAAAATAAGGAGAAGAAATTAAGGATTTTCGTTTGGTTAAAAAAAAGAGAGGGAAAATGTAGCTTAATTTGTTTGTTTAGATGTACTATTGATGGAAAAGAAATGAATATAATTTTTTAGAGGATATTACGAGAAAAATCTTATTATTTTTTTATTTACTTTAATTTTCTCTAATTTGGGTAGAAATCAAACTTGTGTTTATATAAAAAAAGAAACTCGAAGATTTGTTTTCCTTTATTTTTTATTTTTATTTTTTTCACAAACAAATAAAAATAATTTTTTTTTTTTTTAGGAATCTTACTCCTTGCTAAATCTATGAAATAATCACTATACATTAACATCGATTGATAATGAGGAAATAACTATATTATATATTAGGAAAGTCAAAAAGGAAAAACCTAAAGTTGTCCTCCATCACATAATCTCATGTGTACTAAAGTTGTTTGGATTGATATGATCATCATCATGATACTTAATTAGAGGGATTAAATTAATAATCAAAATCTTGAGGCAGGCTAGATATATGTTTAAACCTTAATTAACAACTTAAATTAAAATAATTTTTTGATATAATATCATAATTTCAATGTTCAAATAGTCATTAATTTAATTTAATTAAATCAAATTTAAATTATGTGGGTCCAATATCTACTTAAAAAATAATAATTATTTTAATAAAAGTAATTGAAATAAAATAGTGACACATAAATCAACAATCTATACCCTGTTTTTCAATAATTCTCACAATTATAAATAGTAATTTTAGGTAATAAATAGTGGAAAAAACCAAATCCCAACTTCACTTTATCTCTATAGATCCCCCTAGCTAAAGCCTATAGGTACCCTTTTGACTTCTAAACTAAGTCAATCACAGGAAGAGAAATCTATTTTGAACCTATGTGGTAGATCGATGGCCCACAAAACTGATCTATCCAAGAACACACTCCGATACAGCTCAGGTAGGAATTGCTTAGTGGCTGTTTGGCAATGCTAGTGCGGCTGCGGTTTACAAAAAAAGCAGTAAAAAGCTGTTTGGTAACCACGAACCACATGTTATTTGTACGTGGGTCCCACTAGAAAATGCGTTTCAATTGTCAAAAATGAAAAGCTATTATCTTTTGCTTTTCATGCGTTTCAGCTCTCTCTCATCACCGACGATTTCTAATTGCTTTCTCTAACAGTTCTCTCTGTCCCTCATCAATTTGCAATAACCTCTAATTTCTCAACGGTCACAACAAACACTGGAAGTGTAGATCTTTCATGCGGTTTCCTACGCCCAGTTTCACTACGCCCAAAATTTCACCCAAAATTTCTTCACTACGCCCAGTTTCCTTCACCTCTCAACTCACCACCGAACTTTCCCAACCACGGATTACGGTCAACCTCTAAACTTTCTTACGGTTGCAGATCAATTTGATGAACTAAAAAACCCCAATTTCCTTCCCCAAACCTTTCTCCTCTCTCTTCTCTTGCTACAACCCCGTTTCTATTTGCCCTAACCACCAACGCCAGACAAGCTTCCTCCTCCTCTGTCCATTCATTCAAACACAAACGTAAGGTCCACGAACAAAAACCAAGAGATTGGTCCCGGGAAAGGTCCACGAGCGAGATACCAGGTACTGTTTGTTCCCTTTGTCAATTCTAATTTCTCATGTTTCTCAAACTCTAATTTCTATAATGGGTTTTTGATTTTGCAGAACACAGCTGCAACACCGCTGTATATCAAAAACGCAGAGAGTGAGGTAAGTTCCTCCCTCAGCTCCATCTTCATTTTCGGTTTTTTAGATGAAAAATTTCATTGCTGCTGCATTGCTTTAAACAATTCCTTGAATTTATTTTTTTTCAATCTGGAGAGGCAAATGACGAATCTTTTGAATTGTTGAATGCTCTGCTTCTTTTTTGGGTTTCGGTTCTTATGATTTAGCTTCTTGAATAGGAAGATCTGATGCTCTCTATGTTTCTGCTTTTGTCTTCAAGTCTCAGCTTCAATGGGTTTTTCTTAATTACTAGCAGCCAATGATGACAATACTATTTTCATGGTTTTTTTTTTTTCAATCTGGAGAGGCAAATGACGAATCTTTTGAATTGTTGAATGCTCTGCTTCTTATGATTTAGCTTGTTGAATAGGAAGATCTGATGCTCTCTATGTTTCTGCTTTTGTCTTCAAGTCTCGGCTTCAATGGGGTTTTCTTAATTACTGGCAGCCAATGATCAATACTATTTTCATGGTTTTTTTTTCAATCTGGAGAGGCAAATGAGGAATCTTTTGAATTGTTGAATGCTCTGCTTCTTATTTGGGTTTCGGTTCTTATGATTTAGCTTGTTGAATAGGAAGATCTGATGCTCTCTATGTTTCTGCTTTTGTCTTCAAGTCTCGGCTTCAATGGGTTTTTCTTAATTACTGGCAGCCAATGATGACAATACTATTTTCATGGTTTTTTTTTTTCAATCTGGAGAGGCAAATGACCAATCTTTTGAATTGTTGAATGCTCTGCCTCTTATTTGGGTTTCGGTTCTTATGATTTAGCTTCTTGAATAGGAAGATTTGATGATCTCTATCTTTCTGCTTTTATGTCTTCAAGTCTCAGCTTTCATGGGTTTTTTTTATTACTGTGCTGGTAGCCTATGATGACAATTCTATTTTCCATTGAAAGCAGGTCTATGGATCTGCCTAGCTATTGAAATGCATGAACTAGGATGGTCTGAGGCTTGAATGGTTTTAGTTTTTTTTTTTTCTATCTTCTTCTTCACAGGCTAAAAAATTGCTCTGGACTCTACTGTTTTGTGCATGATGAGAAACATAAAAAATAACAGTTATCCCTGGCTGATGCATTAGTGCTGATTATTGTTGAATCTGAAATTGTAGAGTTCTTTACAAGCTTTTTTTTATAAATTGTTCTAATCCCATCAGTGGTCTGTTTAACCGGGAAAAAAAAGTAATTCTATGTGTTGCTGCTTGATTCCTTTAGATTTATAGTAACTTTTTAAAGCTATTTTGAACAGAAATATTTCGATTTTTGCCATGCAGCATAAATGTTTCGATTACAAATTTAGATTTACTGCTCACAGTCTTTGCAAGTTACAAACAGACATGCATACTTATCCCATTGCTAGGAAAAACCGCTGCATAGTCCTTTATTCTCCATTCATGAAATAAACTAAAAAATGTGTTATGTCTCTTCAAAACTACTTCCAAAAACTGTTCTGGAATTGAAAACCTTAATTTCTGTGATGCTTTTGTGTACTTGGTTGATATACCATGTCAATTTTGTAGTAATCGTCGCTGAAAATTTAATTTATCTTCTAGGTCTCCATTGTGTATTTGTTTGTAGGACAAAGTTGCAGAACTGCGCTGGTCTGGACACCTATAGACTGAGGTAAGTTCCTGCCTTATCTCCATCTTCATTTTCATTTTTTTAGATGAAAAATTGCATGTCTGTGTACCTGCATGATCAATTACCGTGTGTTCTGCAATTGACAAATTTCATAGCTGTTGTTGATTGTCTTCTGTTTACTGTGCCTTCATCAATTGTTTTGAATTTAGCAAAATTTAATTGCTTCTATATACTGCTTGTTTGTTGTTCTTTGTTTATGTACTTTAGCAAATATATTCTATTCTATTTGTTTTTTCCCTTTGTTTTTGTCTTCCAAACAACATGATGGCAATGAAGTGTTGCTTGATAATTCAAATATTTTATCATGGCTGAAACTGAGTTTTTTGAGCAGTTCAAAATTAATGGGTTGCAATTAGATTTCATTACAAATGAATGTGAACATTCCCATTCAAATACATGCATGTGCTGAACATTTATTGTTATATTATTGTTTTATAGTCCACGGTTTATGTATGTGCCACTATTTATTTGATATCATTTATTGATTTCAATTTTTTTAAAAATGTGTTAAAAGATATCATGGAAGGTCTTGAATCTTTTGATAAGGCTGCTTGGACAAAAGACATGTTGCATATATTTTGTGATATATGCATTAAGGCAATTGATATGGAAATGAGACCTAATACTCATTTCGATAAAACGGGGTGGAAATTTCTTATAACATCATTCAAAGAACAAACTGGGCATGCATTCACTAAAACACAATTGAAAAACAAATGGGATGGATGCAAAAAGGATTGGAGGATATGGAATAAGCTGGTTTCTGAAACCGGTGTTGGCTGGAATAGTGAAATAGGCACAATTGCAGCTAGTGATGAGTGGTGGAAACAAAAAATTCAGGTACATTCCTTGTCATCCTAACAATTTCTTTTATTATTGTCAAATTCCAGCCCTAAAATTTTACTAGTATTGATCCTTCATTACTTGATTTAATTTATATGCAGGAAATTAGAGGAGCCAAAAAATTCAGACATGTCGGTATTGAGCCCTCTTTGAAGAATAAATTTGACCAAATGTATTCCAACATTGTCGGAACTGGAGCGTTTGCATGGGCTCCTTCATTAGGTGTTCCTGCCAGCAGTGGTGTTGATCCTGGTACAAGCAATGCCAACATTGCTGATGATTGTTTGGAAGAGGGCAGCGGTGATTCAGAGGAAGATGTGATTCCAGATTTCCGCACTGACATGGCTCGAATGGTTGGAGCGATAAATATGTCTACCAGCAGCAATACAAAAAGCAGCGGCAAAAGAAAAGAACGAGATCATGCCGATGTGCGATGTAGAAAGAAAAAAACATCTGGAATTGGTGTTCAGCTGCTGACAAGGTGCAATCATCTTCTTGAAAGTATGTCGACCAAGAGTGATTCGACGTCTATTAATATGGATCACGAAGGTTGTAGCATCCCCGAGGTGATGGCTGAGCTGAACTCAATTCCTGGAGTTTCAATTGAAGATGACTTCCACGACTTCGCTACGAAGTTTCTCATGTCAAGAAGGAAAAGAGAAATGTGGGCCAGTATGGGCGATAACCAATAGAAGTTGAGATGGTTGCAGCGAATGTATGCACGAACTAAACGTGCTTAGCTGACATGGTATGATTTAAGTATCTTAACTGTTAATCAATTAAGTATGTTCAAGTGCTTACAATATTTATACATGTTTATTGTTTTGTTGCAGAGTAATGGGATGCCGGTTTTTAAAAGAGTAGTTTCCAATTGCCGAAGTTTGTTTTAGGCATTGTATTCTTCCACATTTGATTTTAAGGCATATGAGCATATGCGTTTGCGGTAATTTATGAACTGTTATATTTATTAAATTGCTTTACGGGAGTTAACAAACTTGTATGAGAAATTGGTGGTTGTAATGTTGTATTTTATCTACGAATTACAATGTTCAATGGTTAATGTTAAATGGTTGCCCCTTTAATGGAATTGGTTGTTAATTTACATGAATTGGTTGTTCAAAATTACCTTAACTGTTTTGTTCAATTGGTTTTTGCTCTATTTCTTGACCAAGGCTGTGTGGTTTTAAGGTGAAAGGTTAGCTTTTTCATGTTCCCTCTGTGTTTGAAGGTGAAAGGTGAAAGCTTTCTGTGGAAGCCATTGCCTCATTTGCAGAGATTCTGTTGACAGTCTTGAGAAATGGAGTTAATTTTATGAGCCCACCCTTAATATTTTGGCTAAAAAATGGGTTCTGCCGGCTCCAAAGTTGACAAAACTGAACCTTTGGCTCTGTGCAAGGAACGGAGGAAGGTCATAAAGCAAGCGATTGATTCAAGGTACAATCTTGCAGCAGCTCATGTTTCTTACATAAACTCTCTTAAAAACATTGGTGTAGCTCTCCGACGATTTGCTGCAGCAGAGGTTTGATAGAGTCTTATCTGTCAACAACCTCAACTACTGAGCTTGACAAGTAACTTGGAATCAGTTTTTACTTTTTTCCATGGCAGAGTAACTTGGAATTTGTTTGCATTGTAACTTGGAATCTGTTTTTAACTTTTTTCCATGGCAGAGTAACTTGGAATTTGTTTGCATTGTAACTTGGAATCTGTTTTTAATTTTTTTCCATGGCAGAGTAACTTCGAATCTGTTTGCAGAGTAACTTGGAATCTGTTTTTAATTTTTTTCCATGGCAGAGTAACTTGGAATTTGTTTGCATTGTCACTTGGAATTTGTTTGTAACTTTTTTCCATGGCAGAGTAACTTGGAATTTGTTTGCAGAGTAACTTGGAATTTGTTTGCATTGTAACTTGGAATCTGTTTTTAATTTTTTTCCATGGCAGAGTAACTTGGAATCTGTTTGCATTGTAACTTGGAATATGTTTTTAATTTTTTTCCATGGCAGAGTAACTTGGAATTTGTTTGCAGAGTAACTTGGAATCTGTTTGCATTGTAACTTGGAATCTGTTTTTAACTTTTTTCCATGGCAGAGTAACTTGGAATTTGTTTGCATTGTAACTTGGAATCTGTTTTTAATTTTTTTCCATGGCAGAGTAACTTCGAATCTGTTTGCAGAGTAACTTGGAATCTGTTTTTAATTTTTTTCCATGGCAGAGTAACTTGGAATTTGTTTGCATTGTCACTTGGAATTTGTTTGTAACTTTTTTCCATGGCAGAGTAACTTGGAATTTGTTTGCAGAGTAACTTGGAATTTGTTTGCATTGTAACTTGGAATCTGTTTTTAATTTTTTTCCATGGCAGAGTAACTTGGAATCTGTTTGCATTGTAACTTGGAATATGTTTTTAATTTTTTTCCATGGCAGAGTAACTTGGAATTTGTTTGCAGAGTAACTTGGAATCTGTTTGCATTGTAACTTGGAATCTGTTTTTAATTTTTTTCCATGGCAGAGTAACTTCGAATCTGTTTGCAGAGTAACTTGGAATCTGTTTTTAATTTTTTTCCATGGCAGAGTAACTTCGAATCTGTTTGCATTGTAACTTGGAATCTGTTTTTAATTTTTTTCCATGGCAGAGTAACTTCGAATCTGTTTGCAGAGTAACTTGGAATCTGTTTTTAACTTTTTTCCATGGCAGAGTAACTTGGAATTTGTTTGCATTGTAACTTGGAATCTGTTTTTAACTTTTTTCCATGGCAGAGTAACTTGGAATCTGTTTGCATTGTAACTTGGAATCTGTTTATAACTTTTTTCCATGGCAGAGTTGTCGCACGTGTGCGGCGGCGCGGCGATCGTCCACCCTCAAGGAAAAATCAGAAATATTTATTCCTGGAAAATAGTCAGAGACAAGGAATTCTTGTCTCTATAAGTAAAAAAATGGATTGGGAGTCGCCACCTAGTATTCTGGTTACTAGGAACCTTAACTGGTCTTTAGAGATCAGGTACGGAGACTGGTTGCGTAAAGGGAAGGTATTAGCACCCCAACTACGCCCTACCTAAGGTAGGCTGCATTGTTTTAATGTCTGATAACATCTAAGGTCGTGTTTGTGGTTTTTAATTTTATTGTTCGGAATACGCATTACATGTAATGTCATATCCCAAGTTCTAAAAAAATATATAAAAAAAAATTTAAATTAAATATCCGGAATATGTATTACGTATAATGTCATACCCCGGATATTAAAAGATAAACAAAATAAAATTGTTGTTGTTTTTTTGAAATTTTGGCCAATATTCTCTTGACTTTAATAAACTGGTTATTAAAGCCAAAATGCATGCTAAAACATTGATTTTTTTTTTGTATGAAAAATACAAAATGATTTTTTTTTTTTGAGACATTTGGCCGTATGCACAAAAACATTTTTTTTTTAATTTGTTTTTATATTCTTGAAAGTCGAAAACCGGGTATTTCAGTACCGGATTTGTATTTTACGACATAAAAATATTGTCCGATATTACATAAAAACTACGCGGAAAAATTATAAAAGAAACAAATATTTTTGATTTTTTCTTTTTTTTATGGGCCGGATGAACAGTACCACGCTACGAAAACGGTGTAAAATGATAGAAGAAAATGTGCCTTTTTTTTAAAACATAAAATATAAAAATTATAACAAAACAAAAAAAAATAATAATAAATAAATAAATAAATAAAAATATGGGCCGGCCCAGCCCAAATGCATGGGCTGGGCCAAACAAACCCGTTTACAGGGGCTGGGCTGAACGGCCCAGCCCAGGCCTAAATGGGCTGGTTACTGTGCATCAGCACAGTAACCAGCCCACGCTGCATTTTGCAGCAGAACGTGAATTATTCACGTTCTGCATGCAAGTGCAAACCGGGGCAGCAGGAGAAGAAAATGATCGGGGAGCAGGAGGGTACCTGGGGCGGCGTCGAGGCGGTTCTGCTGGCGGAGGCAGTGCTGCTGTCGCGGTGGTTCCAACGGCGATCCTCCTTTTTCCTCTTTCTCTCTGTTTTTTCTTTTCTTCCCTCCTCTGCCGCTTCTCTTTCTTCTTCCTTTTGTTCTGTTTTTTTTTTTTTTTTTGTTTCTCTCGTCTCTCTACTCTCTTTCTATCGTTCAATCCTTCCCCTTCTCCCTCTCTTTTTTTTTTTTTTTTGTTCGGTCCTCCCCTGTTTTTATAGGCAAAAACAGGGGGGACAATGGTGGTGGGGCGGCCACTGTTGGCCGCCCCTCCACTAGCCGTTCAACGGATAAAAAGGAGGCAAGTGGGCGTCGAATGGTGGGCGTCTTATTGCGTAGAAATGGGGAAAGAAGTTAGGCGAAAAGGGAGAAGAAAAATCTTCTTCTTCCCCTGCCTCACGCGTCCAGGGGAAGAAGAAGACCTACAGTGCCGTCAAAACGGCGCCGTTTTGGGCTTCTGTTTTTGTTTTTTTTTTTTTTGCAACAGTGAATGAAACGACGCCGTTTTGGTCAAAACGCGCCGTTTCATTTAAAAGAAAAAGGCGCCAAAATGCATCAGATTTCAAAGAAGGCCCTCAAATTGTGCGCGTTTTACAATTTCATCCTTGGTCTCGGATTTCTTCAATTTAGTCCCTAATTGGCCATTAAACTTCATTTTTTATGCAATTAAGCCCCTGATTTGACCAAATTAACTTCCAAAAATTATAATTTGACCCCAGAAAATTAATTTCTTCCAATTAAAGCCCAAAATAACTCCAAAATCAATTGTTTTTGCAATTAAAACCTCTATAAATTCAATTAAACCTTCAATAAAATTTAATTGAGTCCATAAACTTCTAATTTTGCATTTTTCTTCCTCAAATTGAATTTTCTTTATCATTAGGGCTCGCATCAGTCAATGATATACTGTCAAATTTTAATTTTTATTTTTTTGCACATCCTCAATCAATTTTTAAACATTTTTAAGGCGCTCTGGCATTTTTTTCTTTCTGTTATATTTTTTTTTATAATGTATTTTTTATGAATTTTTTTGTAGTTTTAGGTGAAGACCCAAAAATGAGTTACAACAAGAGTAACTTGGAATTTGTTTGCATTGTAACTTGGAATCTGTTTTTAACTTTTTTCCATGGCAGAGTACTTTTACAGCACATGCATACATGTGAATGTACTTATGTTGAAAGCTGGAAAATTGTAAAATAGACGTAAAGAGCATATAAATTTTCTATATAAAGAGGAATGGTTGCATCATATTTTTCAATGCAATAGCTTTGTTCATAATAAGCTTCTCAAACCTCTCGGTTGCACCAAATACAAGCAAGTCGAATATTTCTTTTTGTTGGCTTTACAGGTATGGAAAAAACTTATGTTGATACAACTCTTTGATAGTTTTTTTATTGAATGATATTTAATTATTTCAAGTTTTTTATTAACAACATATAATTTTTTTTCTTTTTTACATGTAATTGAAGTTATGGCTGATCCACGATTTAATGACATATTTAATGAAGATTTCGATGGTAATTATGACAATATAATGAACCGCATTGTAGACCAAATTAATTATCCTAGTTGTGAAGGTAGTGGTGCCTCAGTTGATGGTGCCGGAGATGATAGCAATGGAAACGACTCCGACAATAGTAATGATGATGACGGTGATAGTGATAGTGACAGTGACAGTGATGATGACAATGCATTTATTATAAGGAGGCATCTTGATAGGAAAAAATTAATTATATGCATAGCTGGAGCTGTAAACATGTATTATATTAATTATATGTTTAAAGAACCATGTATGGTTTCATATAACACAGGGATGCGTTGGTTGACGGAGGTTGTAAGAGGGCATTGGAAACGAAGTGTTAACATGTTCAGGATGGACGCAACAACTTTATTGAGTTTGTGCACTGAATTAGAAACGCGTTATGGCTTAAAACCGTCAAGAAGAATGAGCGTTATTGAGAAGGTAGCAATGTTTCTATTTACAATAGCAGTTGGGGCGTCAAATAGACAAGTGCAGGAAAGATTCCAGCATTCAGGTGAAACTATTAGTCGATGTTTTAAAGAAGTGCTTAAATCATTACATTTGTTTGCTGTGGAAGTCATAAAACCAGAAGATCCACAATTTACGAGCACACCAAGAGAAATTGCTATGAATCCAAGATTTATGCCACATTTCAAGGTATGATGAATTTTTGTATAATTAAGTAGTTTAATTAAGTTGTTCAAAGGAGTATGAAATATGTTATAAATGTTTATGAGTACTAAATATTTTTGTTGCTTGTAGAATTGTGTCGGTGCAATTGATGGAACACATGTTCGTGCCTGCATACCATCGGCAAATCAAATTCCATTTATTGGAAGAAAAGGTGTACCAACACAAAATGTCATGGCCGCATGTAGTTTCGACATGCAATTCATGTTTGTGTGGGCAGGATGGGAAGGCAGTGCACACGATACGCGTATTTTTCTTGAGGCAATTGACAATAGCAATATCCAATTTCCAAAACCTCCGGAAGGTTGTGATTTTGACTAAATTGAAGATTTGATAATTGAAGGAATATAATTATTTTTTTAAGTTTTGTTTAAAATTACAATGTTATTTTTTCCCAGGAAAATATTATTTGGTTGATGCTGGATATCCAAACGAGTATGGATATTTGGGTCCCTACAAAGGCGAGAGGTATCACTTCCAAGAATTTAGGCGTCGTGGACAACCAAGTGGTCGGAAAGAAGTGTTTAATCGTGCACACTCGTCATTACGTAACGTGATTGAACGTTCTTTTGGGGTATGGAAACAGAGGTGGAAAATTTTGCAAAACATGCCTGCTTATCCATACAAAACACAAGTTGAGATTGTAGTTGTATCAATGGCACTACATAATTATATTAGAAGGAGATCGCAAGATGATGCAGTTTTTTCTGAGTATGATCGCAATCCCAATTTAATTCCAGATGACTTTTTACCTGATAGTGTTCAGGCTTCGGCCGTTCAAGGCTCACAGAGGCCTTCACGTATGGATTTTGTACGCGATGGAATTGCAAATAGTTTGATGGAACAATAAAGGAGTACATTAATGTATAATGATTTTTTATTTTGTTATGTACTCATAATTACAAAACACCTATGTTTTGGAATTATATGTCTTTTGTCTATATATGTCCTTTTAATTAATTCAAATCAAATATAAAACACAAACCATGTTATGTGTTTGGGAGTGTGGTTGTTGTTGATTTTCGAAGTGATTTTCACTAAAAAAAGCATGTCAATAATATTTTTATTGTTTCTTAAAAATCATTTTTGATATCAGCACATCAAAATTATTTGAAAAACATCAAAACATAATAATTCAAAGCAAAAAAAAAAATTAATTTTTTTGAAAAGTGCTTTTTGAACCACGGTTTTACCAAACACAAAACTGCTTTTTTTCTACCACAATTTCAACCACAGTTTTTTAACCAAACACAAGAAACTGCTTTTTTTAAAACCACAACTTCAACCACAGTTTTAACCAAACACCAACTTTTTTTGAAATCAACCTCACAAAAAGTACTTTTTATTAAACTACTTTTTTTAAACCGCAACCACAAAAGCTACCACAATACCAAACACACCCTTAATATGGTGATGTGTCGTGGGCCACTGAAAAATTGTACCACCACCTTCGTTGGATTGGCCGGCCGTTAAATCATTGCAAACTTTTTCTAAAGCTTTTTTTGTTTACGCGGTCGAGAAGGAGATGAAAACAAAAAGACACGGGCATCCATGGTTGAAAAGAAGTTCGGAAGGTGCCCATTGTCATTATCATCTACAGTGTTTTTTATAATTATTAATCTATTAAATTTATTAAAAAATATTAATTTAATAATTTTTCAAATAAATACACGCCAGCAAACAGACACGAATTCATTCTAAACTTAGTTTCAACTGCACTGTATTTTTTCACTCCAACCTTTGTTTCAATCGCGGATTACCGATACCAAATCTTTTTAAGCCGCAATAATCACATACAATATTTATTAATGACTGATTGGAGATAAAGATAATTAGGAATAATTACAGTCTAGTGATTGGTTAAACACAAATTTTGGTCAAATCTCTATAAGTTACATATAGCATCTCTCTCTCTCTCTCATTCTCTGAGTTTGTTTCCTAGTATCTATATAGCTAATCTCTGCTCCCACCCTAGCTTTCACTCTTCACAGAAACTCCTGTATCTCCTGAAAAGGAATGGAACAAGTACATCTCTTCACGAAGAAACTAAAACCAACCCATATAAGCCATACTCTTTCAGTTCCAACCCATATCCTCGAGGCTTTTCCAATTCCTGAAGGAGCCCATACGATGAAATTTGAAGCAGTCGATGCTACTGATAATGTATGGAGGTTTTGCTTGTCAACCCGTCTGACTGGAGCATACCCAAAACCCGTTCTTCTACGCTCTTCTTGGGGTCGTTTTGTAGAGCAGAAAGCCCTTGCTCCCGAAGACAGGGTTGTCTTCTTCATGGAGAGTGATGAAGCTAATGACATGATCAGGAGGTGCACGGTTAGAGCTCAACGGAAAGTGATGGTCTTGATGGGGCAAGATATTTGGGTTGATGTCGAGGATCTTCCCCTGTATGGTCTTTGAAGAGTTCGACGTACTCGTTGTTGATATGAAAATAGTCCTTTCCGCTGCGCTGGTAGCTTGTTAATCTAGCCTTATAGCTAGCTGGCTAGTTAGGCCATTTGCTTAGCGGTAATCACCATCATGCATATTATTGTGTACATAGTATATATCATGTTTGGTTTTCAAGTTTCTTTCCTTTTCTTCTTAATGTATGTGTGCCCTATGAGCTTTGAATCCAAAGACTGTAATATTGAAGCTAATAAAAATAACTAAAAGTCTTTTCCAACAAGCCATGCAAGTGAGCATCAATGGGGGAAACCAGGACCAGCTGGGATTGGTGGTGCGTTCATATTTTATTTCTCCTGCACTGCTGACTTTATTGATTCGAGTGAGGCAAAGTTGCTGGCGATACACAAAGCCCAGGCTTAAGATCCTGGAAGACCTTTTATGAGCTTCAATATATTTATTGTTAAGAAGACAGTTGAGGGAAACAATTTTTACACACTCACTGACACAGAGGGGCTAACCATGCCGTAGACCAACTAGCCAAAAATAGTGTTAATCTTACATTAGACTTCGTTGCCTGGTTGTAATCCCTTTAATTTGTTGTTTCCTTGTTCGTAACTCAAAAGGAAGCTATAGAAAGTAGGCATCAAGTGAGTGGCTGAAACAGAGGAAATAAATAAAGGAAAAAAACAGAACAACTTATAGTCAAGCTAGCTATGAAATCAAGCTCTGCTTTGCTAATGGCATGCCTCAACTTCCCTCCCTCGAAACGTGAAGAAAGGCCACTGTTCTCAGAGTTGCCATTAATGGAAACAGAATTAAAGAGACGCAGCATCCTCCATGGCCTGGCTGCTAACCGAATCTGATTCCACAAACCAATTAAGCTGACTTGCCAACGACGAGGGAACACTAATCTCTAATGCTTTCTTAATGGGGAAAACTTCAGTCTAATTTGAATCCATGTCCTCAATCATGCAAGAGAAAACGCACAAGAAACGACCCTACGAATCCTGCACTTCCTGGTTTCCCTAAGAATCCTCTACATCCCATTTTGCAGTACCATCCTCGGTTTCTTCCAGCTACTGTCAAGCTAGATTTTTTTTTTTTTTTTTTTCTGATGCAAGGGTCTACTGGCTCATCGATCATGGATCCCCTGTATCTTGACCATATTAAACATGGCAGCAGCCAACTTCCATCCATACTTCTTCCAAACACAATTGTAAATATTGATGCACCAAGATTCAATACACACAAAGGAATTGAATTAATTTCTGATGTGACGGTCAATTGGTTTCGAATATCTTGGATTCTGGATGAATATATTAAGCTAAACAACACTGCAACAGAGACCTCATCTTTAATTCTTTAAGCAATCCCTTGCTAGAAATGCTTCTAGTTAAAACCTTCAAGCCTCTGTGGGTTAAATGATGCAGTAATGATGGTGGCTTGTTGATAGTGATGGGGCAGTGCTGAATTCTTTTGTTAGTAGGGGTCGCCGGTTTTTTGTCCTGGAGAGGATGATGTGGCTGGGGACAGCAGGAATTGACCACTTCACCCCATCATGGTGGTCCCTCCGGATGCCACAGGCGATGTTGACATAACGTGACAGTTCGGTGGTTTTGATGGCGGCGTTTATGTCGTTGTTCTCTGATACCAAAAAGGATGCTTTGTGACATGATTTTCTAAATCTATTATTAACAAAAATTTCTACCGTGATTAAAATAAATATTTTTTTTAGAAATTAAGTAATTAGATTTTAGATGAAAAAATATGTTTTAAGTTAAAATTTCATTTTCTTATCCATGTATTGCTTATCGAAAACATGTATATTTTTTTTTTAAGAAAAAACATGGTTTTTTTTTAAGAAAAACTTCACGCAATTAAAATAAATATTTGCAAGAATTCAAATAATTGAAAGCACTAAAAACAACTATTTCTTTAACGAAATCTCTCCTTTCTTATTCGTGTTATTTTTCTAGCGAAAATACTTTTTTATCAAAACATTTGTTAAAAATTAAGGGAGAGGATAATTATTCTCCGCCAACTCTGCCTTTTTTTTTTTTTTTATCGCCATAGTAACAGCAGGGACCTGGACTCCCAATTTACAAACCTCCCTTTGAACACACAAGGATGCCAATTATAGCCAGGAGATTCGTTGCGCCGCTACTTTGCCTGGGTCGAGCTTTCCAAGTCTAGCCATGACCATTGAGTGGGCGCTTTCATCCTATTCCACAGTACCCGATTCGCACTTTTTGTTTCTCTTCGTCCCTGTCCTTTGATAATCTGATAAATATCTTCAAGTGCTCCTGGTGGTCATTGTTTAGTCAGATGACTTACCAGAGTTAATTTGTAGCTAAGGTTCCTATTTTGGCCTCTCCTGTACGTTCAAGTTATCAGAAATCAGGAAATTTTTATTCATCTCCGATCCATTTAGAAGATAGCAATATCTGGAATCATCTAATGTAGCCGTGAAGGATTTAGGGATTGTTGGATGTGCATGCATTGTCTGTAATGTGTTATTCATAGGAAATGCTTATGGACTCTCCTGTAATGCATTGTTGACAAACAAATTGATCATTTTCTTTTCCAACAAATAAGGATTAACATGTGTGGTTATCTCATACTACCTTTGAGTGTATTTTTTTATGGATATTTTTTTTCGTAGCCTGTAAGCTTGACCTATCAAAACTCACTTTTATATTGAATTTATATTGTCTAATGAAAACATCAACTAAGTTCTTTCACTTTTTTACCTTAGTATTGTCCAACCACATATATCAAGTAAGGATAGCATAACTCAAACTGTCTTAAAAGAAGTAAATGAGCAGTTTCTCGTTATAGACCATTTTAGTCAATTTATTACAGTATGCTTTGAGATGAGTTACAGGGCATTGAGTTCCTGTATATTTGACTAGTTCAAGTACTTTAAATTTTTAAGGAATGATCACGTTGGACACCAAACATATCTGACATCCTTTATATGATCGTATAGGCTAGCTCCCTTAAATGCCCTCATCTTTTCCTCTAAGACAACCAATTTATCCTGACCATATCTTTTTAACATCTTATTCTTTTAAGATTCCTTTATTATAAGATATCAATGGTAAATGACATTCTTATAAAATATGTTGGTTGATCAAATTGAAAATGCATAGCCTATTGAGATTCAAATGACATATCATTTGCCCCTAAATTATATGGATTTGTTAGCATAGGTTCAGACTAAGCTGTGAATTTTGCTTCCTCGAGTTAAGATCTCAAGGCCTACGAATATTTTTAATTCTAGCGTTGGTAAATATTGCCTAAACCAAAAACAAATATGATATTCCTGACCTGGATTTTTTTTTATTCTTTTTTTCAATTTTTCTTTAAGAAAAATAATTTAGTCTGGCGGAGTGTGAGAAACCTAATAATTAGAGAAACTCAAGGTTCACTGAACTAAATTTAGCAATGACGTAAAACTTTCCCTAGGACACATGCAAAATAGAAAAAAGGAATAATTATTAGCCTAATGGTCGTATACATGTTATTTTTACGGATCACATCAAAGGATCTGAGTACTAGCACAATATCAGATTGTGTGAAGTTTGTTTTAACCATTATCAGCTTAGAAATCAACATCTATATGTGTGTGAAAGAAACATTAACTAGAGTACTATAACAAATAAAAGTATACCTGACTGAGGTCATTGATGTCAATAAATTGTAAGGTCTTCTCTGTTCGTTTTTTGTTTATAAAAAGAGTTTGTAGAAGAAGAATTTTCAGAGAGAATGAGAAACGTTCTTGTATTTCACTGTGTATTTTGTTGAGCAGGAAAATGTGCTTTTATACATGTTGCATGCAGTTAATAACTGAATCCTAGAATTTAGGAATCAAATCATCTCCAACCATCCAATGATTGAGGGCTACGATTGTAAAACCTCTTGGCGAAAAATTATAAATTGACTAGTTTCATGTAAGACAAAAAGAAACAAATTCATAACTCTCGATCGGGTTATCAGATTCTAAAAATTTGCGTGGAGCCTTATAATATGATGCCTTAGCTTGGGTTAAAATTTCAGAATTTTTAGAGAAATTCGGAAAAGTTGACGAAAAATCACAACTTGACTAGTCTTACGTTATTGGGCGTAATTTTAAATCCGGCCATCAGATTGAGCTGAAATTTTATGAGGAACCTTAAAATATATTGAATAAAATCTGGTTAAAATTTTAGGATGAACGGAGCTCGGTATTGCTAGCAAAGAATAAAGACCGTCAAATGGAAGCAAAAAGGCTCATTAAGGGTAAAATGGTAATTTGCCATTAAAACTAATACAAGGCAGCCCCTTTTTATTATGAACTGCCGACTGGGCAGTAACAAAAGTGGAAAGAAAAAAAAAACAATAAGAGAAGGACGTGAGAAATCAAGAGAAAAACAAGAAAAAGTGAGAGAGAGCTTTGAAACTTATAAGATTGAAAGACTTAGAACATTAAATTAAGGAAGAATCAAGTGAAGGAAGACATAAGAAAGGTGAGGAGGGCTGGCCACACTAGGAGGAGAAGAAAAGTTGGGAGAACTTAGCTTGGTAAGCATGGAAAATTTAGATTATTACTTGAATGAAGTGTTTTTGGGTTTATTTGAGTAAGTTATCAAACAATGACAATTAAATTTGACTTAATTTCTTATATTCTTGATTTTTGTTAAATTAGGGTTCTTATGAGAATTTGGGGGTTTTGAGAAAAATAGTAAACATGATGGAATTGAGGTAGAATAGTATAAAAATAGTGAATGTAAGTAGCAATTAAGAAAGAAATTGAATAATTTTGAAGAAAAAAACTTGTAATTAAGGATGAGGAAATGTAGGGATCAAGTTTTAATTGTTTTATGTTTGAGAAATGATGTTCTTTATCTTATGTGAAGTATTCAAAATATGAACAAGTGAAAAAACATCATGAGAATGTGAAAAGAAGGAATAAATAAATGGTGGAATAGTTCATGGAAGAATTCTTTAAGTGAAGTAAAAGAAGAAAATTGATTAAAACTATATGTTGAAAATGAAGTGATAAATGAATGAAAATTTTGGTGTAAACCCCAATTAAATAAATAAATAAAAATATTACGTGCTTCAAATTTAGGCACGTAGGAGAAATAATAACGTAGTGCAATTTGATTTATTCAGGAGTTGTTTCGGGAGTAGGGCATCAGGCAGGAGGAGCTGGGCCATCACGAGCAGACGGTAGGTGATTCATCTCTTTCTTTAAAATTCAAAGTTTCACTATTAGTTATGAGTTCTTTATGACATGTTAATATGGAAGAAGTAGAAGAAGAAATTGTTGGTATTATAATGGGGATGTCGGGTGGTTCGTATAGAATTACCAGTTAGTATGGGATTACCGGTTGGTAAAGAATTTCCGGTTGGTTAGCATGAATTACCGATTGGTATAGAATTACCGGTTGGTTAGCATGAATTACCGGTTGGTATAGAATAGTATGGAATTACCGGTTCGAATGGAGTTACCGGTTAGATTGGCTATTGATAGAGAATAGCCGGATGTTGGGTAATTCATATGGAATTACCGGATGTTGGGTAATTCGTATGGAATTACCGGTTATATATTGGCTATTGATAGAGAATAGCCGGATGTGGGGTAATTCGTATGGAATTACCGGATGTTGGGTAATTCGTATGGAATTACCGGTTATATATTGGCTATTGATAGAGAATAGCCGGATGTTGGGAAGTACCGGATGTTGGGTAATTCGTATGGAATTACCGGTTATATATTGGCTATTGATAGAGAATAGCCGGATGTTGGGTAATTCGTATGAAATTACCGGTTTGATTATTGGCCATTTAAGAGGGTTAGTCGGGCTTGAGGTAAAATTTGTGAATTACCAAATTAAAAATATATATATATATATATTAAACAATGAGTGTTGGTTACAAAGGTCTTATAAGTATAAGATTAATAAATCATAAATGAGTTATTAATGTTGATATATTTTGAAGACATGTGCACATAATAGCTTTATCATTTTTAATGTGTTATCTTCTTTATTTCTTATTAATGTTATGTATACAGGTTGTTCACGAAGTGATGCGGAGCGTTAGATATAGGCTTTGTGTTTTAATCTGTTTATTTTGTGGGATGTAATATATGTGTCATGGAGATGTTTGCTTTTGGTACTTATACATTTAAAAAGTATGAGTAAGGAATCAATATTAGTAAAGTACTCGAAAAGAATATTTATTAATTATAATCATGCATGTTTAAAAGAAGGGTGCACGTTAATGTGATAATTAGTTCAATATGAATCTTTTGAATTTATAATTGTTTGTAATTAATGTTTTATATGTTGATGATGTAAGGTTGAGAAAATACAATGAAGTATAGCTATGTGGAATATTGTATGATGAGATGAGATGAGATATGATCCAAGATGGTTGGATCAAAATGAAAGTTTTGAGTATTGTGATTGAATGAAGTATAGTCGATAACTTGGTAACATCAAAAAACAAAGGAAACTCTGCCGAAATTTTAAAAAAAAAAAAATCCCACAATCTTCGACATATTACTCAATACTTGATATTAGTAAAGAAATGGTTGAGATTTCATGACATCATAATTTGAGGGTGTTACAATGATTCTTACACTATGCAAGAAACGGTTGTAACAGAAAAATAACAGAAACAACTAACTATAACTGCTGCAACTTCCTTTAACATAAAACTCCTTCCATTTTTTCATTCTTCTCGTTATAGCCTGCAGGATTTACTTTTGAGGCTTGAAATCCAAGTAATCAGCTTATCTTTCAACAGCCTCTCCTAAGTTGCTTACTGGTTTAACTCCAAATTTCAATCTTATTTGCTTGAATTTGTCTTTAGGCAGTGCTTTCGTAAAAATATTTGTGAGTTGCTCTTCACTTCTACAGAATTGCATGTTGATCACTCCCTCTTGCAGAGCTTCCTTTATGAAATGATACTTCTTGTTTACATGTTTGGTTCTTTGATGAAAAACTAGATTCTTGGCCATCAAAATTGTTGACATATTATCACAGAACAAAGGTGTTGCTTCAGTTTGCATTTCACCAAAATCATCAAGAACAAGTCTTAACCAAATGGCCTGTGTTGTTGCTTCAGATGTTGAGACATACTCAGCTTCTGCTATTGATACAACCACTGTGTTTTGTTTCACAGAGGCCCAAAAGAATGCTCCACTTCCTAAACTAAATCCATAGTTAGAGGTGCTCCTGCTATCATCTTCACTTCCTACCCAATCTGTATCACATAATCCAATAAGAGTTGCTGACTGGTCTCTCACATACTCAATGCCATAGTTGAGTGTCCCTTGCACATATCTTAGAACCCTTCTTGCAGCTCCCATATGTATTTTTGTAGGACTATTCATAAATCATGATAGCAGGCTAGCAATATACATTAGATCATGTCTTATTGCTATTAAATATAGTAAACTACTATTTTCCTATAGAGCTCTTCATCAGCTAACTCACTCCTATCCATCTTTTTTAGTTTCTCACCAGTGGATAAAGGGATTGAAACTGGTTTGCAGTCCTTAAGCCCAAACTTCCTAAGCAAGGTTTTGGCATACTTGCTTTGCTTAATGAATACTCCTTGGTCAGTTTGCAGTATTCCCATGCCCAAGAAATGATAAAGAAGTCCAAGATCAGACATCTCATATCTCTGCTTCATTTCTCTTTTAAACTCACTAAATATCCTCTCACTCTACTAGTATAGACAATGTCATCAACATAGATTAAGATAATAATCAAGTTCCCTTCATGATCGAACCTTGTGTACAAGGTAGCTTCACTTGTGCTTCTCTTGAATTTGCACATGGGGAGGTATGCATCAATCTCACTGTACCAGGCCCTTGGTACCTGCTTAAGCCCATATAATGCTTTTCTTAATTTGTAGATCTTGTGCCTTGCATCCTTTACTTCCAAACCCTCAGGCTGCTCAACATACACATCTTCTTCAAGCACACCATTTAGGAATGTTGACTTAACATCCAACTGAAGTAGCTTTCATCCCTTTTGTGCTGCAAGTACAATAAGAGTTCGAATTGTATCTAACCTCGCTACTCATGCAAAAGTTTCATTGTAATAAATTCCAAATTTTTATGCATATCCTTTTGCTATAAGTCGAGCCTTATGTTTTTAAACTGTTCCATCCAGATGAAGTTTGGTTTTGAACACCCATTTCACTCCTATAATAGGTTTGTCAATCGGTCTCGCCACTAATTCCCAAGTATTGTTCTTCTTTATCATTTCCAGTTCTTTCTTCATAGCTTCTTGCCAAGCTATATCTCCAGCTGCTTCTTGATAATTCTCAGGTTCTATGATGCACATATGACACCTTACATATATATCTTCCAAGGTCTTTAACTTTACTAGAGTAGAACTAGGCGTGGAGTGTTTACTTCTATCACTACCAATTTCTTTAGAGTTTTCACCTTCAACTTCACCTTCTTCAAGGTTGAGAGGCATTGGCACTGATTTCATCTTATTTCTTTCCCAACTCCATGATTTATCCTCACTGAAGATCACACTTCTTGATAGAACAATCTTCTCAGATTCCAGATTATACACTCTATACCCCTTTACACAACTTTCATATCCCACAAAACTCCCTTTCCAGCCCTGCTATCAAATTTCCGCCTTAAGGATGATGGAACACAATTGTAACATATGCAACTGAACACCTTCAGATGCTTGACTCCTGGCTTCCTTCATGTAAATGCTTCAAATGGAGTTTTTCTTGTCACGGATGTTGTAAAACATTTGTTCTGAAGATACACGGTTGTGCTCACAGCTTCTGCCCAGAAAATCACTAATATTTCTTTGTCAGTTAACATGGACCTCGCCATCTCACAAATTATTCTATTTCTTCTCTCTGCAACTCCATTCTGTTGAGGAGAGTATGTAATAGTTAGCTGCCTCTCCATTCCCAGGTTTGCACAGAAGTCTTGAAATTCATTTGAGGTGTATTCACCACCTATATCACTCCTTAACTTCTTCAATTTGTATCCACTTTGCAATTCAACAAAGGCTTTGAATTTCTTGAACACATTAAATGTATTAGATTTATTTTTAAGAAAGTATACCCAGCACATTCTTGAGAAGTCATCAATGAATGTGATGAAGTATTTGTTTCCCTTAATTGATTCATTCTGCATTGGTCCTTACATGCCTGTGTGTATTAGCTCTAATGGATAGCTTACTCTCCATGCTTGTTCTTTATCAAACTTTTCCTTATGATGTTTTCCTGAAACATAGCCTGCACACACATCCTTCAATTATGTCAACAAAAGTAGTCCACATACCATCTCCATCTGCTGCATCTTCTTCATGCTAGCAAAGTTCAAATGTCCCAATCTTCTATGCTATATCCATGAATCTTCAATCACTGATGCTTTCCTTGCTGTAGGTGTCATGGATTTAAGTGAAAGAGGAAAGCATCGATTTCCTCCCATGATCATTACTGCTACAATATTGTTGAGGTTTTCATCATCAAATATCACTACTTTGTTACCCACAAATAGAATATAATAGCCATGATCCATCATTTGGCCTACACTTAATAAGTTTTCATCCAGGCCTGGAACAAGTAGCACTTCATTTATATATTTCTTCCCATGCTGAGTATTCTGGTTACTAGGAACCTTAACTGGTCTTTAGAGATCGGGTACGGAGACTGGTTGCGTAAAGGGAAGGTATTAGCACCCCAACTACGCCATACCTAAGGTAGGCTGCATTGTTTTAATGTCTGATAAAATCTAAGGTCGTGTTTGTGGTTTTTCTTATTATTGTTCGGAATACGCATTACATGTAATGTCATATCCCAAGTTCTATTGAAAAAAAAAATAATAAATTAAATATTCGGAATATGTATTACGTATAATGTCATACCCCGGATATTAAAAGATAAACAAAATAAATTTTTTTGTTGTTTTTGAAATTTTGGCCAATATTCTCTTGACTTTAATAAACTGGTTATTAAAGCCAAAATGCATGCTAAACCATTTATTCTCTTGACTTCATCTCAGCATTTTTATGATGTTGTACGAGTAGCAGAGAGAATAGAGCAAGGCATTAAAGTCGGGCGCATACCGGAGCCTCTAGAGAAAAAGGGATTTTCTGGAAGAAGAAGAGAAGGAGATGTTAACAACTTAGAGGGAGGGTATAAAGGCAAAAGGGTAAATTACCCAAACCCAGGAACATCTACCCCCCAATTCACCAACATGAACTTTACCAAACCCTTGTCCCCAAATCCAACCAACTGAATAAATCCCCCACCTAATATCCAAAACAACTATCAAAAGCCATATACCAGATATACTTCTGAGCAATTACCTCCATTACCAATGCCTTTAAAAGATTTATACGCTAAATTGCTAAGCATTGGGCAAATAACCCCAATCCATCTACCGCAAATCCAACCACCTTTTCCTATGTGGTACAAGCCAGAACTCGTTTGCGAATACCATGCCGGTAATTCTGGGCATGCAATTGAAACTTGCTACGCTTTTAAAAGGAAGTTGTTAGAACTCATCAAAATGGGGTGGGTATCATTCGAAGATCCACCTAATGTCATTTCAAATCCATTGCCTAAACATACTGCTAGTAGTTCTGGAGTGGGCATGATAGAGATTGGCAATCAAGGCCAAATGTTGAAGGTATCCATGAAGAGGTTATACGATATGTTGTTACAATCAGGATTCCTAAACATAAGCACTACATGTCAATTGGGAAGTGATAACTATTGTGAGTTCCACAAGATGGAGGGACATCATATCGAAGATTGTGTCAAGTTTCGCCAGAAGGTTGCAAAGATGCTACTCATGGGAGAATTGAGACTCGAAACCCTAGGGGGCAACCAGGAGGTGAGTATGATGGAAGGCCAAGACAAATTGTCAGAGGTCTGTAGAGTTCAACCTATGGCTAATGGGTTCTCAAAGCTGATCTTGACTAAACCTTCCTTTACAAAAAGAGATCACAGTGCAATGCCATATAACTATGTTTGTACCTCGAACATTCAAGCCCCTCTCCTTTTATTTCATTCTGAGGTTAGTGGGCTAACACGGAGTGGCCGCTGTTTTACACCTGAGGAGTTGAAGAAGGTCAAAGGAAAAGAAATGGTGGATCTTGATCAAGAAGTAGAGGTGAATGAGCCAGTAACAGAGAAGGAGTCAAATGAATTTCTAAAGTTGATCAAGCATAGTGAGTATTGCATAGTGGATCAACTAAAGAAGACTCCAGCAAGGATATCCCTCATGTCCTTGATACTAAACTCAGAGCCTCATCGAAATGCCTTACAAAAGGTACTGAATGAGGCATATGTACCTCAGGACATTGAACAAAAAACCATGAAGCATTTGGTAGGGAGGATCCACGCTTCGAATTACCTATATTTCACGGCTGACGAACTAAGTGCTGAAGGAACTGGGCATAACAAGCCATTGTATATCACCGTGAAATGCAAAGATTTCCTTATTGGAAAGGTGCTTGTTGATAACGGTTCGGCTCTTAATGTATTGCCCAAATATATTCTGAAAGAAATTCCAGTTGATGAGTCTCATATGAAGCCTAGCACTATAATGGCAAGAGCATATGATGGCTCACCTAGACCAGTCCTTGGGAATTTAGAGGTCGAGCTGTATGTGGGTCCACAAATGTTCCTAACCACATTCCAAGTTATGGATATCCACCCTTCTTATAGTATGTTACTCGGAAGGCCTTGGATTCATACAGCTGGAGCAGTACCTTCCTCATTACACCAGTGTTTGAAATATATCATGAACGGGATGTTGGTAACCGTCAAAGCAGAGGAAACAATCTCCATGGTAAAGAATGTGACCATACCCTTTCTGGAGGCAGAGGATTGCACGAATGAGAATCTTCATGCCTTTGAGATTGTAAACACTGAGTGGGTACCTGAAAGCACAGTGCTAAGAAAGCCGAAGATATCAGCAGCAGCAAAGATGGTCGTTCGATGTTTCTTGGAACATGGAATCCCATTCCAATATGACCCTATCACGGGAATACCAAAAAGGATTAAGCCAATCACAATGAGAGCTGTTGACCAAAGATTTGGGCTGGGATATAAGCTTAAGAAGGAGGATCATCGTTGGGCTGCCAATAAACGAAGAGAACGAAGAATGGCTAGAATCGAGGGAAGGGAGCCTGAAGAAGAAGAAGAAATGGAAATCCCTCCACTGATGGTTTCTTTCCCAAAGGAAGCATATGTGATGCAACCAGATAACCGAGCAGAAGATGATATTCAAAGGATGGCAACTATGAGCATCAACACCTTGGAAGATGATAAGGAGGAAGGAAGTGGCACAAAAACAGTAGTTGAAATGGAAGATGAAGTGCTACCACAACTGACTGTGGAAATGGAAGATGAAATGCTACCACAACTGACTGTGCATATTCTAGAAGAACTCCCCACCAAGACTTTTGTGCGAAGGTTGGCTGAAGGTGAAAAGTTTCAAAACTGGGTGACCCAAGAAGCTCCGCTAGTATTTAAAATGTAAACCCCTTGTGCTTGCTTTCATATGCTTTTGTTTGTTTATTTGCTTTTGTCATTCTAGTTGATAATCAAGGCTCATGATGTCAACTAGATTTTGTCTTTATCAGTGATCCCACTTTTATCGTAATCAATGAGATCATACTTTTTCTACATTCATCTGTCATTTTTTTCTCTCTCTTCTCGTTTTTACATCAAACATTTTCCGCTTTCAGGAATCCTGAAAGCGAATCTTCCACAACATCACATACATTTAATATCAAGAATGAATGGCCAAACTTTAACGAACATGTGACCATGATGGAAGAAGAAGAAGGGGACGAAAACAATATCAAAGAATTCACAAAACTAGTAGAGCAACATGAAAAAACATGGGAACCTGCTGCTGAAGAACTTAAAATCATAAATGTAGGTTGTGATCAGTCTAAAAAAGAATTGAAAATAGGGACACTGATTACGCCTAAGCAAACGGCTGAGTTAAGTGCTTTACTACATGAGTACTCAGATGTTTTTGCTTGATCTTACAAGGATATGCCTGGTTTGAACACAAATATCGTGGTAGATAAGATCCCAATAGAGGAAGGGTGTAAACCAGTCAAGCAGAAGTTGAGAAGAGCACACCCGGAGACATGGATCAAAGTGAAAGCAGAACTTGAGAAACAATGGAATGCTGGATTCCTAGAAGTTGTTACATACCCGCAGTGGGTATCCAACATTGTTGTCGTACCAAAAAAGGAAGGGAAAATTAGAGTTTGTGTGGACTTTCAGGATTTGAACAAAGCTAGTCCTAAAGATGATTTTCCAACCACATAGATATTTTAGTGGACAATGTTGCCCGTAGTTCCACTTATTCCTTTATGGATGGTTTCTCAGGATACAACCAGATAAAGATGGCTATAGAAGACAGGGCAAAAACGACTTTTGTCACCCCTTGGGGAACCTACTGCTATAAGGTTATGCCGTTCGGTTTAAAGAACGTAGGTGCCACCTATCAAAGAGCTATGGTGACTTTATTCCATGATATGATGCATAAGGAAATCGAGGTGTATGTGGATGATATGATTGCCAAGTCAAAAGAGGGAGAAGATCATGTCAAGGTGTTGAGGAAGTTATTTGAGAGATTGAGAAAGTATGAATTAAGACTCAATCCTGCAAAATGTTCATTTGGGGTTAAGTCCGGCAAGCTGCTAGGATTTGTAGTCAGTGGGAAAGGTATAGAGGTGGATCCTGATAAAGCAAAAGCCATCCAATCCATGCCAACCCCAAAGTCAGAGAAAGAGGTGAGGGGATTTTTGGGCAAGCTGAACTATATTGCCCGATTCATAGCCCAGCTAACTACCACATGTGAACCTATCTTCCGATTGCTGAGGAAAAAGAATCCTGGGACTTGGAATGAGGAGTGTGAAGAGGCATTCAATAAAATCAAGTGTTATTTGCAAAATCCGCCTTTGCTTGTGCCTCCTACGTTAGGAAGGCCTTTATTATTGTATCTGACAGTAACGGAAATAGCTATGAGATGTGTACTTGGACAGCATGATGAAACCGGGAGGAAAGAAAGGGCTATCTATTATCTAAGTAAAAAGTTCACTGAATGTGAGTCTAGATACACGGTAATAGAAAAACTATGTTGTGCATTGGGATGGGCAGCAAAACGATTACGACATTATATGTTATATCACACCACTTGGTTGATTTCACAAGTGGATCCATTGAGGTACATATGTAACAAGCCTTATCTCTCCAGCCGCATTGCAAGGTGGCAGGTTTTGCTATCAGAATATGATATCATATATATGACACGAAAAGCTATGAAGGGGAGCGTGATTGCTGACCACCTAGTTGATAATGCTATTGAAGATTACGAGCCATTGGATTTTGATTTTCCAGATGAAAATTTATTATCAATAGAGAGAGAAGAAGAGATGACAGATTGGTGGACTATGTTTTTTGACGGAGCAATGAATGTATATGGTAATGGGGCCGGTGCAGTGATAGTCTCTCCTGATCGCAAGTTGTATCCAGTTTCAGTTAAATTGCATTTTGAATGCACCAACAATACAGCTGAATATGAAGCTTGCATTCTTGGTTTAGAAGATGCATTAGAGATGAAGATTAAAAAGCTAGATGTATATGGTGACTCAATGTTGATTATCTGTCAAGTGAAGGGAGAATGGCAAACCAAGGAAGAAAAGTTAAAGCCTTACCAGGAATACTTGTCCTCACTATTAGGCAACTTCGAAGAGATAAAGTTCACTCACTTGGGAAGAGAAGGGAACCATTTTGCAGATGCTTTGGCTACCTTAGCTGCTATGGCCACCATTGATCTCGGGCATAGGGTACAACCAGTACACATTGACATTAGAAATAATCCAGCTTATTGTTACTCCATTGAAGAAGAAATAGATGGGAAGCCTTGGTATTACGATATCAAGAACTTCGTGCAAAAGCAAGAATATCCAGAGGAAGCTTCGAAGACGGATAGGAAAACCATAAGGAGATTGGCTATGAGTTTTTATCTAGATGGAGAGATTCTGTATAAAAGATCATTTGATGGAACCTTGCTAAGGTGTTTAAGTGCAACAGATGCTAGAAAGGCTTTGCAAGAGGTTCATGAAGGGATTTGCTCAACTCATGCTAGCGGACATATGATGGAAAGGAAAATACAAAGGGCTGGTTATTTCTGGATGACATTAGAGAAAGATTGCATTGACTACGTTAAAACATGTCACAAGTGCCAGGTGCATAGTGATAGAGTCAACGCACCTCCGACCCCTTTGTTTAATCTGGTATCTCCCTGGCCGTTTGCAATGTGGGGACTTGATGTGATCGGGCCTGTTAACCCAAAAGCCAGCAATGGGCATAGATTCATCCTTGTAGCCATTGATTATTTCACGAAGTGGGTAGAAGCCTGTTCCTACGCTCATGTGACTCAGAAAGTGGTAAAGAGGTTCATAGAGAAAGACTTGATTTGTCGTTATGGGGTGCCAGAAAAGATAGTAACTGATAATGCTCAGAATTTCAATGGCAAAATGATAGCAGAGCTTTGTACTAAATGGAAGATCAAACATTCAAATTCCTCACCATATAGGCCAAAGATGAATGGGGCCGTGGAAGCAGCCAATAAGAACATCAAGAAAATCATTCAAAAAATGGTAGTTACCTATAAAGATTGGCACGAGATGTTGTCATTTGCTCTCCACGCATATCGTACTACAATAAGAACCTCGACTGGAGCAACCCCATATTCGTTGGTATATGGAATGGAGGCAGTAATGCCATTGGAAGTTGACATCCCATCATTAAGGGTGTTGATAGATTCTGAATTACAAGAGGCTGATTGGGCCAAGGTGAGATACGAGCAGTTAAACTTGATCAGTGAAAGGAGGATAGCTGCAATCTGTCATCATCAGCTTTACCAGAAAAGGATGGCCAAGGCATATGACAAGAAGGTTAGACCTCGTGTGTTCCAAGAAGGAGATCTAGTGTTGAAGAAATTAGTGTCTCTGCCGGGAGAAGATCGCAGCAAGTGGGCTCCAAATTATGAAGGTCCCTATGTAGTAAGGAAGGCTTTCTCAGGAGGAGCTTTGAAATTGTCCAGAATGGATGGAGAAGATCTAGCTAGACCTGTGAATTCTGACTCTGTAAAGAGATATTATGTCTAAATATGTTCAGCTTTCCCTTGAAATCAATGAAGTAAAGTTTGGCCATGATTTCTTTGTATAAAGAACCCTGTCATTGCATTAATCTCACCATACTCAGATTATGCATCTTAAACGAACTGATTTTGTGCATGATTACAAGAAATGCATCATATAGTGCTCAAAGATGAAATTTAAGCAGTTCCTAGTAAAGAAGTGACCAAACAAAATAAACCTCAAAGCTGACCCTGAGATAAAACTTTGTCTCTACTAGCATTGCTGGATTTGCGTGGATGAATGGTTAGTTAACCATCTCTGTAATCATACATATTTTTCTGGGATAAGAACAAGGTTTATCAAACTTAACAATGTGCGTTTTGAGATGAGGAAAGGCCATCTTTGTCATCCATTCACATTTCTAAATAATTTCATCCTTCGTAATCCCTATTTGAGCTGGATCGTTTTTTTTCATCACAACCCTGACTAGGATCACACCCCACACTGGGAGAAAATAAGGGGTATTGAGAAGACACTAACATAATCAATAGAAAAGGGAAAGTTTCAAGACAAAGATTAACGATGATAAAAAAAAAAAAAGAGACCGATTAGAGGGTAGAAAATATTGATACTAATATCGAGCCCAAGGCTATCCAAACAAAGCAGTGAAATGGGATGCTAGAATTGCCCATTTAATAATTGGTCTCTTATTATCATCCAGACAAAGCAGTGAAGATAGATGAGGAGATTTGGGTATGTCTCACTTAGCAGACACAACAAAGGCACTAAAGGCAACATTCTGAAAAAAAAAAAAGAGATAAGAATTACAAACTTTGGGTTTCGGTATCAAGAACAGAATCTTCAAATGACTTTCAAAGATGATTGATGAATAGTTGATCCTAGATCATTAAAACCCTTAAACACTTTTTGAGACCATGAAATTCATTTTTTTTAGCCCATACCTATAGCCTACATTACAAGCCGTTAAAAGTCCTTTCTAATCAAGCGCATGTAACTTGGTTTGATAAACTTTGATCTCATGACCCACATGGTTTGATATAGTATGGAAATTTGTTGTGCTCTGTGCAAAACAAACAATACTAGTATGAGACAATTGCTTTTATATATACAGTTTTTTCAAAATGATTTTTTTTTTAGACATTTGGCCGTATGCACAAAAATATTTTTTTCTCTTTTTTTAATTTGTTTTTTTGTATTCTTGAAAAGTCGAAAACCGGGTATTTCAGTACCGGATTTATATTTTACGACATAAAAATATTGCCCGATATTAAATCAAAATGACATAAAAACTACGCGGAAATATTATAAAATGCTGAAATAAATATTTTGATTGATATTATTTTTTTGGGTCGGGTGAACAATACCATGTGAACAGTATCAAGAACAGTACCACGGGACAAAAACGAGTATTTTAATACCGGATTTATATTCTTACGATGTAAAATACAGACGATATTAAGCAAAATGATAGAAGAAAATGTGCTTTAAAAAAAAAAAAATATATATATATATATAAATTATAACAAAAAAAAAAAAAAATGAAAATGGGCCGGACCCGGCCCAAATGCATGGGCCGGGCCGACCAAGCCTATTTACATGGGCTGGGCCGACGGCCCAGCCAAGGCCCAAACGGGCTGGTTACTGTGCATCAACACAGTAACCAGCCCTTCGTTATTTGCAGAACGTGAATTAATTCACGTTCTGCATGAAGGCGCAGCAAATCATAAACAAAGCGAGGCAGAGGCGGGGCAACGAGATGGTGTACCTGCGGTGGCGTCGAGGCGGTGCTGCTGGCGGCGGAAGCACGGTGGCCGGCGGTTTTCCTTCTCTCTCTCTCCTCTGTTTTTTGTTCTCTTCTCTGCCGAATCTCTTCCTTCTTCTTTTTTCTTTTTCTTTCTGTTTCTCTCGTCTCTCTCTACCCTCTTTATTTCGTGGAATCCTTCTCCTTCTCCCTCTTTTTTTTTTTTTCTCTTCAGTCCCGTTCCCCTGTTTTTATAGGAAAAAAACAGGGGGGACAATTGTGGTGGGGCGGCCACTGTTGGCCGCCCCTCCACTATCCGTTCAACGGATAAAAAGGAGGCAAGCGGGTGTCGAATGGTGGGCGTCTTATTGCGCAAAAAACGGGGAAAGAAGTTACGCGAAAAGGGAGAAGAAAAATCTTCTTCTTCCCCTGCCTCGCGCGTCCAGGGGAAGAAGAAGACCTACAGTGCCATCAAAACGGCATCGTTTTGGGCTTCTGTCTTTTTTTGTTTTTTTTTTGCAACAGTGAATGAAACGGCGCCGTTTTGGTCAAAACGCGCCGTTTCATTTAAAAGAAAAAGGCGCCAAAACGCGTCATATTTCAAAGAAGGCCCTCAATTTGCGCGCGTTTTACAATTTCATCCTTGGTCTCGGATTTCTTCAATTTAGTCCCTAATTGGCCATTAAACTTCAATATTTATGCAATTAAGCCCCTGATTTGACCAAATTAACTTCCCAAAATTATAATTTGACCCCAGAAAATTAATTTCTTCCAATTAAAGCCCAAAATAACTCCAAAATCAATTGTTTTTGCAATTAAAACCTCTATAAATTCAATTAATCCTTCAATAAAATTTAATTGAGTCCATAAACTTCTAATTTTGCATTTTTCTTCCTCAAATTGAATTTTCTTTATCATCGGGGCTTGCATCAGTCAATGATATACTGTCAAATTTTAATTTTAATTTTTTTGAACATCCTCAATCAATTTTTGAATATTTTTAAGGCGCTCTGGCATTTTTTTTTCACTGTTATATTTTTTGATAATATATTTTTTTGAATGTTTTTGTATTTTTTAGGTGAAGACCCAAAAATGGGTTACAACAGACTTTAACAAATGCAATGACCTCTTCTACTTTTACAACATCAAGATCTCATGTTTCTTCAATAATGGACACAATGGACTTATATCTTCTACTTAGGCTGATTAACATTTTTTTCACAATTATAGTTTCAGATACATCTTCACCAAGTGATTTCAGATTATTCACAGTTCCAAAAAACTTAGCCAAGTAGTTATCTAAGCTTTTACCATCTGACATTCTCATGTACTCAAAATCTGCTCTCTAACTGCTTAAAGTTTTACAATTATTACCTTTTTATCTCCTCTAAACTCTCTGCTCAAAATGTCTCAAGCTCTTTTTGCAGTCTTCTCATTTCTGATGTGGGGGAAAAGCTCATCAATTAATGCTCATTGAACGAGGCTCAACGCCTTTGCATTTTTTTTTTTGTTTTCTTTGGAGGTAGTGGATGCTGCTAATGAGGTTTGCTCAACTTCGTTTTCTTCATCTCCAAAGCCTTCTGCAACCTCAAGTGCTCGCTGAGATTGTATTCCAACCTCTATTACATCCCATAGATCATATGCTATGGGGATAGTCTCCATTTTTACAGCCCAAAAATCATAGTTTGTACCATTAAAATGTGGAGTTCGTAAATCTCCTCCAGCAGAACTTGATCCCACCATTTTTGTAAGTGAGACTTGGTGAAGCAATCAATGAATCTGATCTCACAGTTTATGCCTCTCTTAGGAATTAGACTTGATGCTTTGATACCATGCTTGTTTTTAGTTCATAAGAAGAGTTTGTAGAAGAAGAATTTTTAGAGAGAATGAGAAATGTTCTTGTATTCCACTGTGTATTTTGCCGAGTAGGAAAACCTGCTTTTATACATGTTGCATACAGTTAATAACTGAATCCTAGAATTTAAGAATCAATTCATCTCCAACCATCCAATGATTAAGGGCTACGATTCTTACAACTATGCAAGAAACTATTGTAACATAAAAATAACAGAAAAAACTAACTGTAACTGCTGCAACTTACTTTAATAGAAAACTCCTTCCATTTCTTCATTCTTCTTGTTATAGCTTACAAGATTTACTTCAGAGGCTTGAAATTCAAGTAATCAGCTTATCTTTCAACATTCTCCTACTCTGAAACAAAGTTCAAGCTTGGTTGGCAAGAAGAATGTGAGGAAAGCAACTACAAAGAAAAGGAAAAAAAAAACAAGAATTTATATTGTCGCACGTGTGCGGCGGCGCGACGATCGTCCACCCTCAAGGAAAAATCAGAAAATATTTATTCCTGGCAAATAGGGAGAGACAAGGAAATTCTTGTCTCTACAAGTGAAAATATGGACTGGGAGTCGCCACCTAGTATTCTGGTTACTAGGAACCTTAACTGGTCTTTAAAGATCGGGTACGGAGACTGGTTGCGTAAAGGGAAGGTATTAGCACCCCAACTATGCCCTACCTAAGGTAAGCTGCATTGTTTTAATGTCTGATAAAATCTAAGGTCGTGTTGTGGTTTTTTATTGTTCGGAATACGCATTACATGTAATGTCATACCCCAGGTTCTATTGTCCAAAAAAAAAGAATTAAATATCCGGAATATGCATTACGTGTAAAGTCATACCCCGGATACTAAGAGCCAAACAAAATAAATTTTTTGTTGTTTTTGAAATATTGGCCAATATTCTCTTGACTTTAATAAACTGGTTATTAAAGCCAAAATGCATGCTAAAACATTTTTTTTGTGTATGAAAAAAATACAATATGAATTTTTAGCTTTGAGATACTTGGCCGTATGCACAAAAATATTTTTTTTCTTTTTTTAATTTTTTGTATTTTGTGGAAGTTTTTTTTTTTACGAAAACCGGGTATTTGAAAAATCAGATTTTTGTATTTTTAACAACATAAAAAAATACCATCAAATATTAATCGAAATGACATAAAAATTACACTAAAAAAATTATAAAATACTGAAACAAATATTTTTGATTTTTTTTCTTTGAAATGGGCCGGATCAGGCCCAAATATATGGGTTGGGCCGAACCTGGCCCAAAGAATGGGCTGGTCACTGCACACATAGTAACCGGGGGTACTGTACACACAGTGACCACATAATTAATTAGCAATGCACAGTAACCGGGGGTTACTGTGCACACAGTAATGTGAATTAATTAGCTAGTTACTGTGCACAGCACAGTAACTAGCTAATTAATTCTGCAGAACGTAAACGTTCTGCATGAACTGAAGCAAAAAAAATGACGGGAAAGGTGGGACGTTACCTGGAGCTGTGTTGATGCTGGCAGCAGCTGATGCAGCAGGGGTGGTGGCGGCGGCGCTGGCGGTTCGCGGTGGCCGGCGGTTTTCCTTCTCTCTCTCTCCTCTGTTTTTTCCCGTTTTCTTCTCTGCCTCTTCCCTTCTTCTTCTCTGCCTTCTCTCCTCTCTTCTCACTCTATTCTCCCTTCTGTTACCTCTTCTGTTCCCTCCCTCTCCTTCCTTTATAGCCCGTGAGCATGTGTTTTTTTTTTTCATCGTGGGGTCATGCGGCGGCTGGTCGGGCGTGGCTGTCCAGGCGGTGCGGTAGGCGGTCGGCCAATGTCTTCGGTCGGTGGGCTAGAGGGACCGGCGGTCGGTGGGCTGGAGGGACCAACACCATTAAATATACATCTTTTTTCCTTCTTTACTGCTGTATGTTAGGCGGGGAAGAAAGGGGAACAGTGTCGTTCAAAACGGCACCGTTTAGCCCTTTTCTGTTTTTTTTTTTTTTTTTTTTTGCATTGGCTGGTTACTGTGCACATAGTAACCGGGTTACTGTGTGTACAGTAACCAGAGAATTAATCTACGGGTTACTGCGCCAGTACTGCGCACATATTTTTTTTTTTTTTTTTTGTATTTATTATTTTTTTATGGGGACCCAAAAATGGGTTACAACAGTTGCCCCCCTCTTTACAATGCTTACGGAGCAAAGATTTGTGCATAGTAAGTGTTGTAAAGAAAAAAACATTGGTCTTCCGAAACTGGTCGTCTCAAAATTTGATTGACCTAAAACTTGAATCGGACCCAAAGTCCTGTGTATGGTTGGGCTAAACTGAGATTCCTTTCGCCAATCCCCTTTAACCCGAAAAAAAGGAAAGAATGTGAAGTGTGGTCTCATTGTAATGGGTGACCTACCTAGATATAAAACATGGAGAATTGGTCGCATTGTAATGGGTGACCTACCCAGAAAAATGTTGGTGAGGGCTCAAAGGCGCACTCAAAAGGAGGTAAGGTTAGAAAACACACTACCAAAGGGATGAGGGCTTAAAGGCGCACTCAAAATGGAGGTAGGGTTAGAAAACGCACTGCCAAAGGGATGAGGGCTCAAAGGCGCACTCAAAATGGAGGTGAGGGCTCAAAGGCGCACTCAAAATGGAGGTGAGGGCTCAAAGGCGCACTCAAAAGGAGGTAGGGTTAGAAAACGCACTACCAAAGGGATGAGGGCTCAAAGGCGCACTCAAAATGGAGGTGAGGGCTCAAAGACGCACTCAAAAGGAGTTGAGGGCTCAAAGGCGCACTCAAAAAGGAGGTGAGGGCTCAAAGGCACACTCAATATGGAGTTGAGGGCTCAAAGGCGCACTCAAAAGGCGGTGAGGGCTCAAAGGCGCACTCAAAGGGAGGTAGGGTTATAAAACGCACTACCCAAGGAGGTGATGTTGAAACAATGATTGTCAATGTTGAAAAGCAAATGCATTATGATTGATATGCATATATACTTACCTGAGAAATATAGGCCCCCATTTCTTCATGGTGTCTTTGTTTTCTCTCAAAAGTTGTAGTGTTGGTAGTAAACTTCGATGGCTTTTCCACTTTTGCTTACTCGGGTTACATATTGTGATCTTGACCTCTGGGAAGGGTTTCACGTCATCATACATCTTTGTCCTTCACCCCAACAAGTAGAGTTACCAATTTTGCCCGTCATTTTCCTTAGAACAGGAATCATGGAGCCAGCCCTACCATGTGTTTTTGATTGCCCCCCAGCTTGATCATGCCCCCCAAGTGTTCAACTTGGGTTTAGTTTGGGGTGAGGATATGTGAAAGTAAGTTTGGGTTTTTTGTACAATGAAATATTTTCATGCAAAAGTTTTTTGGAACTTCAAAGTTATGCCAATCACAAAAATGATTTTGATATTGGTTCAAAATAAACTTGTTCTCAAAAATTCAAGTGATTCCTACGGACAGGTTTCTTGAAGTGATGAAAGCTTTTTGCTTTTGGTTTAAAGATGAAGTGACATCTGGTTGGTCACAAAAGGTTTAAATTTCAATTTAAGGGTTATTGAGAACCGAATTGAGTCAAAGCATTTATTTTATTCGCATGAATAATGATTTGACTTGCACGAGAAAACACTGCATATCGATCCAGATTGCTTGCCTTTGATCAGAAAGGGCTTTATCAGGTATGTAATGTAGGCTTTGGCTATTGGTTACGAAGAAAATGGATATGTTGCAGGCTCAAAAAGGTGTTTAAGGGATTTCAAGATTAGGGATCACTTGTGCTTGTTTCCTGACCTTTTGTCTTTTGGATTTGTTGTTTTCAAAATAGTCGTCATGCCCCCCAGTGTCGGGTTTGGGCTTTTCTCTTTGTTTTCTTCGTTTTTGTTTGGTTGAGCACAATCATATCAGTTGTTTGTATGAGAAGCTCAAATCTTTTAGATCTTCTTTTCTTTTCTTACATGATCAATTCCAGCACTCATCTTCACTGCTTTGTCTTGATGGTAAAAATAACAAACTCTCTTATTTTGCCCCCCAGTGTGGGGTGTGATCCTAGTCAAGGTTATTTCAAAAAATATTACTAGGCTCAAAATGGGACTGCAAAGGATATTTTAGCCTTGTGAAAGGATTATCAAAGATGGCCTTTCCTCATCTCAAACTCATGCATTGAGGATCGATAGGTGTTGCTTTCATGCGCGTATGCAAAGTGATTTATTCAGTCAAATAAAACTCAGCTTTTGAGTCACCTCATAGTGTTGTTTGTCTTTATTGTCTTTTTTTCTTTCAAGTTTTCTAGGTATATGTGTACCTATTTAAGGAATCACTTGAATTTTCAAAATGCATTTGTTTTGGACAAATATCAACACGATTTTTGTTTTTGTACTCACTTTGGAGGTCCCAAAAAAATATCCTTGAAAACATTATGAGATTAATGTATGGGTTTGGAAGAAAGGAACACCAAAGGATTCTTCATGTTGTAGTGTTGTGAGCAAAGTTGCGCTCAAAATGTTATTTACATATAATAACAACAAAGAAGAGTGTGATGTGAACACAAGAAAACACATGATCTTATTTCACAAGAGAAGCTCATTAACAGAGAAAGTCTTATTCAAAAGCATTAACAAAAGGAAATAACAAGGCAGGCTTCATTCCTCTATTTTGGCGAATCTGTTCATAGGCTAAACTCTTCTTAAAAGCTCTGCGTAGAGGACTCAAAGACAATGCAGAACAACACCCCGGTCAAAAATTCAAGCTATCATGCTGGACCATTGATGCTTTCCAATTCCCCAAACATTCCATCCTAATATGCTTCAAGCATGATTAGGCAGCGGGTTCGTATTCACATTGGGGGTTCGTATTCATATTACGTGTTACTAATATAAAGTACTATTGGAGTAGGGAACTTAGTATCCAATGGAAAGCTAAGAATAGAAACAATTGGATTATTGATGTAGAGACAACAAGTCACATGACATATGATCCTAATGACTTTAAAACAAAGTCAGTTCCTCAACAACAGGCCATATCAAATGCTAACAGTGATATATATCTGGTAACAAAGGGAGGAATAGTGAAATTATCAACCACATTCACTCTCCCTAATACTTTTTTTGTTCCTTTACCCTTTACTAAATTACTATTAGTGGTCAACTAATAGAAAATTTAGATTGTTGCGTACTAATGTACTCCTCATTTTGTTTGTTTCAAGATGTTCTCATGAAAAAGATTTTAGGTCGTGGTCCTAAAAGATAAGGGTTATATTATATAGTTCATTTTGCTCAATCATCACAGCGGCAAGGACAAGACATTTGTTTAAGACATCCATCATTCATCTATTTACAACATTTATTCCCTACTTCATTTGAAAATGTTCTGCTCTCTAGTTTCAAATGCAAGAATTGTATCTTGAGTAAAAGTCATTGAACAATTTACCCCATCAATTATAATAAATGCAATACACCATTTGAGATTATTTACTCTGATTTATGGGGTCCTATAGCTGTTATGATCACTACTGGCTTTAAATTGTTTCACTTTTATTGATGAATGTACAAGGGCCTCTTGGGTTTACTTGTTGAAACATAAGAAAGATGTCCTACTAGTTTTTTTAAAAAATTTCACCCTTGTACAAACCCAGTTCTATTTGGGTATTAAAACTATTTGATCTAATAATGAAGGCGAATATTTTAGTCAAGAGTATAGACAAATATGTTATAGCAAGGGCATGGTACATAAGACTACATGTCTACATACTCATTAGCAGAATGAAATTGTTGAATGAAAAAATAGACAAAAACTAGAGACAGTACAAACAATAATGGTAGCTGCTCATATGCCCCAACGATTTTGGCTTGATGTCATGGGTACATTTATTTATCTTTAACTGTATGCCATCCCTAGTACTTAATTTTTACACACCACTCAAGACTTTGGAACGATATGTTACACTACCATCAACACTCTATATACCTCCAAAAATATTTAGTTGTGTTATATTTGTACATGTTCAAAAGCACCAACGATCCAAGTTGGATCCATATGTTGTTCATTGTGTCTTTATTGGCTATGGTTCTCATATGAAAGGATATCGGTGTTGTGATCCCCTTTCATGCAAACTATATGTTACTATGAATATAACCTTTCTTAAGACCAACTATTTCTTTAATAAACCATCCCTTTCTATTCTCCAGGGGAAGAATATAAATGAATAGTAGATATGAGAATGGGTTCACACTGACCATACTAAAGGACACACTTAAACATAACTGGAGATTACTTAGCAGACCAACCACATCGACTTACATACTCAAGCCACATCGAATAACCCCCTCTTCAACATACAACACGACCAAAATCAAAATTATAAGGACATTCCCAACACTATAACTGATGTAAGATCTCCCGACTCTCCTACATTACTCAATTCTACGAAATACAGTTTACCTCACAAGCATAATCGGGGGATACCCCCAAACTGGTACTCACTATAAACAGAAGGACAAAGGCCAAATACTCCATTGAAAATTTTATCTCAGCCTATAACATGTTAGATGCAGCAAAGGTCTTTATAGGAAAATTATCTTCAAAACATGTCCCACGAAACATTAAAGAAGCCATGCTAGATGAACATTGGAAGATGGTTGTTTATGATGAAATGAAGGCTATCCAGAATAATAATATTGAGGAGGTAACTATATTGCTAGATAGGAAAAAGATAGTTGGATGTAAATGAGTGTTTACTGTGAAATATAAAGCAGATAGGACAGTAGAATGATACAAAGCAAGACTGGTGGCTAAATTATACACGCAAACATATAGCATAGACTTTCAGGAAACTTTCTCACCAATAGCCAAACTAAACACTATTCGGATACTCCTATCACTTGCAGCAAACCTGGATTGGCCTTTATATAAGTTTGATGTAAATAATGCATTTCTTCACGAACATCTAGAGGAGGAAGTATACATGGATGTTCCCCTTTGTTTAACTAAAAGAACAAAAAAATAAAATGGTGGGCAGGCTTACAAAATCACTTTATGGACTGAAACAATCTCCTATGGTATGGTTTGGAAGATTCAGTCTAGAAATGCAAAAGCATGGATCTAGCCAAAGCAACTCGAACCATACACTATTTCTAAAAAGAAATGGGGGAAAACAATATCTTTGATTATTTATGTTGATGGCATGATAGTCACAAATATGATGAAGAAAGAATTTTAGAATTACAAAAGTATCTAGCAAGTGAATTTGAAATAAAACATCTTAGTGGGTTGAAGTATTTTTTGGGCATTGAAGTATACAAATCAAAACTAGGCATATTCATATCACAAAGGAAGTATATATTAGACTTATTAGCTGAGACAGGTATGTTAGACTACAAACCTATGGATACACTAATCATAAATAATCATTCTTTAGCAGAATATTTGGATCAAATTCCCACAAATAGAGAACCATATCAAAATTTTATGGGAAGACTCGTCTACCTATCACATACATATCTTGATATCATATATGTAGTCAATCTAGTCAATTAGTTCATGCACAACCCAAGTGAAGTACATATGGAGGCAACATTGCAAGTGCTTAGATATTTAAAATCTTCTATGGGAAGAGGAATTCTCTTTTAAAGAATGATCACCTTAACATCATTGGTTATTCTAATGTAGACTGGGCTGAGAATCTGACTGATAAAAAAATCTACTTTCGGATACTTTACCTTTGTTGGGGGAAACTTGGTAACCTGGAAAAGTAAGAAGCAAAAGGTAGTTGCTCTATCTAGCGCTAAAGCAGAATTCAGGGGGATGACCAAAGGATTATGTGAGGTACTATGGATAAAAGGGTTACTCAAGAACCTGAGATATCCTATGGATATTGAAATCAAGTTGTACTGTGACAACAAAGCTGCATTTCTATAGCCATTAATTCAATTTAACATGACCAAACTCAACACGTGGAAGTAGATAGACATTTCATTAAGCATAAACTCGATGAGAAGATCATGATTTTTTTCTTTTACCAAATCTGAGGATCATCTGGCAAATATCCTTACTAAAGCAATATCGAGTAAAGTGTTTCATTGTTATCTCAACAAGTTGGGCATACGAGATATCTTTGCACCAACTAGAGGGGCAGTGTTGACATGAACTAATTTAGCAATCAAATATTACAAATAAGGAAAACTAGAAATCAAAAATAAGTTTAGGAAAGACTTTTGTGTATTTCTATTCTTAGCTTTCCATCCTTAAATAGAACTACTATTGTACAGACCAAATTATTTCTAAGCTATCCGGACATTGTTGAAAATGTCGTCATTGATTCATGTGTTACATTAGCACTATCCACTGCCAATAATGATGCTCAATTACTCATACCAGCCTACTATGTATAGATGTAGCTACTAAGGAGTGAGTATGTTTATATGTTTGTTGTTTCTTCTTGTTCGGTCCATTTTGACAAACAAATATATGTGTGTTCTTCTTGTTTGTCAGGATGGAGTCTGAATTTATTGAGAAAATCGTTGGAGATGTTTTGAAAAAATTTCATTCCATGTCTTCAAGTCACACTACGGGTCTATTTGGAATTGATGTTCGTGTTAACAAAGTTGAGTGTTTGTTAAATATGGAATCTCCAGATGTTCTCATTATAGGGATATGGGGAATGGGTGGTATCGGTAAGACAACGATTGCTCAAGTTGTGTGCAACAAGGTTCGTTCTCGATTTGAAGGAATCTTCGTTGAAAACTTTAGGCAACAATCTGATTTGCAAAGAAGATTTATTTCACAGCTGCTTGGCCAAGAAATTCTGAACATGGGCTCCTTGAGTTTTCAAGATTCTTTTGTGAGGGATAGACTTCGTCGCAAAAAGGTTTTTATTGTTCTGGATGATGTGGATAATTTAATACGTTTGGAAGAATGGAAAGATTTGCTTGATGGACGAAACAGTTCATTTGGTCCGGGCAGTAAAGTTCTCGTAACAAGTAGGGACAAGCAAGTGCTTAATAATGTAGTTGATGAGACATACGAGGTTGAGAGGTTGAACCATGAAGAAGCTCTTCGACTCTTTAGCTCAAAAGCCTTGAAGAATTGCATCCCCACAATTGATCATAGAGACTTGATAGAACACATTACAAGTCATGTACAAGGCAATCCGTTGGCTCTTATAGTTTTGGGTTCCTCTCTCTATGGTAAAAGCATCGAAGAATGGCGCAGTGCATTGAATAAACTAGCTCAGAACCCTCAAATAAAAAATGCGTTGATAATTAGTTACGAAGGGTTGGATTCAGAACAAAAATCCATATTTCTTGACATAGCACATTTCTTGAGAAGATGGGAGAAAAATCGAGCAACAAGAATATTAGATGGCTTTGATGATCGGCCTGTGATTTTTGATATAAGCGCGCTCATTGATAAGTGTCTCATAACTACAACTGAAAACTTGCTAGAAATGCATGATTTACTACAAGAAATGGCATTTAACATTGTTCGTGCAGAATCTAATTTTCCTGGCGAACGTAGCAGGTTATGTCACCTACCTGATGTCGTTCATGTATTGGAGGAAAATAAGGTTAAAGTTACAGCCATTAACTGTCGTTCATTTATTTGTTCAAAAGTTGATGTGTTTGAGTCGATTGTATTGTTTTTTGTTTATTCTTTATTCTTGTTTATAGGGAACTCAAAAAATTAAAGGCATATCTTTGGACATGTCCATGTTATCGAGACAGATACACTTGAAATCTGATGCCTTCACAATAATGGATCGTCTTAGATTTCTCAATCTCTATCTCAGTCATTCCTCCGAAGATAAAATGCACCTTCCTCCTACTGGCCTCGAATATCTTTCTAATAAGCTGGTATATTTACACTGGTATGGATTCCCTTCAAAATCCTTGCCGCCATTTTTTTATGCTGAACACCTTGTCGAGCTTGACCTATGCGGAAGCAAGCTTGTAAAACTTTGGACTGGAGTACAGGTATGATTTAATTGCTGCAGATTTATGATCAGCAATATGTAGTTGGAGGTGCTAACTTTCTAACTATGCCTTTTTCTGTTGACAGGATGTTGGAAATTTAAGAAAAATTAAACTATCTTACTCTCCATATTTAACGGAATTACCAGATCTATCAAAGGCTAAAAATTTAGAAGGCTTATACCTTGTGGCCTGTTCGAGTTTAACCGAGGTTCCGTCATCTCTTCAATATCTTGACAAGCTGGAAGAACTTGATCTCGATTTTTGTTATAATCTCAGAAGTTTTCCAATGCTTGATTCAAAGGTTCTCAAAGTACTTCTTATAAGTCGGTGCCTAGATGTGACCATGTGTCCAACGATTTCACAAAATATGAAATGGTTACAGTTGGAGGAAACTTCAATCAAAGAAGTTCCACAATCAGTTACTGGCACGTTGGAACTTCTTTTTCTAGTTGGTTGCTCAGAGATGACCAAGTTTCCAGAGATTTCAGAGGATATAAGAACGTTATATCTAAGTGGAACTGCTATTAAAGAGGTGCCCTCATCAATCCAGTTTCTCACAAGACTCTACGTGCTGGATATGAGTGGTTGCTCAAAACTTGAGACCCTCCCAGAAATCACAGTGCCTATGAAATCTTTGCAGCATCTTTACTTGAGTAAAACAGGCATTAAAGAGGTACCCTCATCATTAATTAAGCACATGATATCTTTGATAACTCTAAATTTAGATGGAACGCCTATTAAAGAGCTACCCTTATCTATCAAAGATATGGTATGTTTAGAAGATCTGACTTTGCATGGAACGCCTATTAAAGCGTTGCCTGAGCTCCCCCCTTCGCTCAAGAATCTATCAACACATGACTGTGCATCACTAGAAACCGTGATATCAATCATCAATATCGGCAGATTATGGTTTAGATTGGATTTTTCAAATTGCTTCAAATTGGATCAGAAACCACTAATAGCATCAATGCTTTTGAAAATTCAGGTATCTCTCCTAACCCCGTCTATCTTTCTTCTCTCTCTCTTGCTTGCTTCATCACATTTTCGGAATGTGACTTCTGTGTTACAGTCCGGAGAGGAGATCCCACTTGGCAGAATTCTAATGGTTCTACCGGGGAGTGAAATTCCAGAATGGTTTGGTGACAAAGGAATTGGATCTTCACTCACCATACAGTTGCCCTCAAATTGTCATCAGCTCAAGGGAATTGCTTTCTGCCTTGTCTTTCTACTCCCTCTTCCCTCCCATGACATGCTTTATGAATTCGTTGATCGTTCTTATGTTCATGCATATTTTGATTACCATGTTAAGAGTAAAAACGGTGAGCATGATGGTGATGATGAAGGCGTCTTCGCTTTCCAGGGAAGCCGTGCTCTATCACTTAACTTGGAGACATGTGACTCAGATCACATGATTCTACTCTACGAGCTCGAATTGGTAAATTATTTACGTCAATATTCTGGCAATGAAGTTACATTTAAATTCCACCACCATGAAGTGGACAACAGGGGGAGGAAGGTAGGTCATGAGATCCAAAAGCCTTTCAAGTTGAAAAATTGTGGGGTGTATCTGCACTTTGATGAAAATCTACTGGCGGACACGGATCTTCCTTAAGAAACAAAAGTTCAGGGAGAAATAGAAGACATTGAAAGGGAGAGAGAGTTCTGTAATTACTGCAAATTGTTCTTCAATTATTAATTGGTTTTCAAGATAGTTGTAAATATTATTCTTCTCCACCTTAATTCACTTGTAAGTTTGGTTTTCTATATACTAACCAAATTATATAAACTTACGTAAACGAAAACAACATAAGAAAAACACATAAACAAACAGTAAATACAAGAATCAAAATTCTATCGAAAATTTTATTATTGTATATTTTATAACTTTATATTCAAGATTTTATTATTGTATATTTTGTAACTCTTTAAATAAACTCAAAACTAGCCTAAAAAACCAAGAAATATAAAAATGAAAATGAAAAATAATAAAATTGGCTCAAACAATGTCTTTTGAATCTAATTTAGAAGAATTCTGAAACTCAACTGATTACTGTTGAAAGCTAAGCTGATTACTTGTGATTGAAGTCTTTGAAGAAGACTACGTGAACTACTGTAGCAAGAAGGATGAAGAAGTTGAAGAAATTCTGTTAAAACAGTTAAGAAGGCAGTTAAAACTGTTATTTCAGTTATATCAGTTTTTACTGTTACAAAACTGTTACAAATCATTCCTACACGTGTAAGAATCATGACCCTCCATTAGTGGATGGATGAGATGATCTTGATTCCTAAAATAACGGAATCAGTTACATAAATTGTGTATAAAGGCAGAGTTTGCTGCAATGATGAAATATAGAAAAATATACAAGAATTTCTTCACAATCTTCTCTGCACGTTTAAAGCTTATTCTTCTTCTTAAAAAACCTTAAGAAAATGAACATGGTATCAAAGCTTACAAACTGATTCCTAAGAGGGGCGTAAACTGTGAAAATCAGATTGATTAAACTGTTAATTACTCAAAAATGGTAGGATCAAGCTCAGCTGGAGGAGATTTAAGAACTCCACAGTTTAATGGCACAAATTATGATTTTTAGGCTGTAAAAATGGAGACTATCCTCATAGCATTCGATCTATGGGAAGTAATAGAAGTTGGAATCAACTCTCATCATCATCAATCCTCTGAAGTTGCAACTGGATCAGGCGATGAAGAGAGTGAAGCTGAGCAAACTACATTACAAACATCCACTACATCCAAAGAAGACAAAATCAAGAATGCAAAGGCATTAAGTCTCATACAAGGAGCATTAACAGACGACCTCTTCCCACGAATAAGAAATGAAAAGACTGCAAAAGGAGCTTGGGACATTTTGAGCAGAGAATTTAGAGGAGATAAAAAGGTTAGAGCTGTAAAACTTCAAGCAGTGAGAGTTGACTTTTAATACTTGAGAATGGCAGAAAATGAAAGCTTAGATGGATATCTAGCTAAATTCTTTGCAACTATGAATAACCTGAAATCATTAGGAGAAGATGTATCAGAAAACAGAATTGTGCAGAAATTGCTAATGAGTCTAAGTAGAAGGTATAAGTCCATTGTGTCAATCATTGAGGAGACACGAGATCTTGATGTACTGAGAGCAGAAGAAGTCATTGCTTCTGTGAAATTTTATGACAAGAGGGAGGATCTACATGATGAAAGGGATAAGCTAACAGGAACGAAGAAAGCCTTTAGTAGTTTAAAGATTGGAAACAATCAAGCCTACAGCTCACACAAGGGTTTCCAAGGCAGACCCCCTCAAAGATGGCAATCACAAGACAGGAGAGGACCAAATTCATTTCCAAACAAAATTGGAACCAACTACAATAATTCAAGTTGGAACAACACTGTTTGGGGAAATGGTCAAGCGAGTACAAAGCCACAATGCCAAGTCTGCCAGAAGCAACACTTTGGATTATCTAGACACAAAGGAAAGCCAAGATGTGGAAGATGCAATCGGTTTGGTCATATTGCAAAAGATTGTGAAAGTCACAATCACAAACAATTAGCAAATTATGCCAAAGAAGAAAGAGTCACCACTGGAACCATGTTCTATGCTTGCCATTCTACAAGTTTGCAAGACAAGAAGATATGGTTTGTGGATAGTGCCTGCAGCAACCACATGACTTCTCAAGAAACTGAATTAATCAACATTGATAGAACAGTAACCTGCAAAGTAAAGATGGGCTCGGGAGACCTTGTGCAAGCAACTAGAAAAGGTACATTGGTTGTGGAAACTCAGCATGGGAAAAGATACATAAAAGAAGTATTGCTTGTTCCTGGATTGGATGAAAATCTACTGAGTGTAGGCCAGATGATGGAGCATGGTTATTACATTCTGTTTGGAGGCAACCAAGCAGTACTATTTGATCATGAAAGCCTCAACAATATTATTGCAATAGTAACCATGGGAGGAAATCGATGCTTTCCACTCTCACTTGAATCTATCACACCCGCAGCAAGGAAAGCTTCAGTGACTGAGGATTCCTGAATATGGCATAGGAGACTGGGACACTTGAACTTTGCCAGCATGAAAAAGATGCAGCAGAAAGAGATGGTATGTGGACTTCCTGTTTTGACTGAAGTAGAAGATGTTTGTGTAGGTTGTGCATCAGGCAAACATCACAGGGAGAAATTCGACAAAGAGCAATCGTGGAGAGCAAATTATCCACTGGAATTAATCCACACTGATTTGTGTGGACCAATGCAGAATGAATTTGTGGGAGGAAACAGATACTTCATCACATTCATTGATGATTACTCAAGAATGTGTTGGGTATACTTTCTCAGAAACAAATCTGATGCACTAAATGTGTTCAAGAAATTTAGGGCATTTGTTGAGCTGCAGAGTGGATATAAATTGAAGAAGCTAAGAAGTGACAGAGGTGGAGAATATACTTAAAATAGTTTGAAGAATTCTGTGAGAAACAAGGAATGGAGAGGCAACTAACAGTTGCATACTCTCCTCAACAGAATGGAGTTGTAGAGAGGAGAAACAGAACAATTTGTGAAATGGGGAGATCCATGCTGATAGAGAAAGGAATGCCAATAATCTTCTGGGCAGAAGCTGTGAATACAGCTGTGTATATTCAAAACAGATGTTATACAACATCTGTTGCTGAAAAGACTCCTTTTGAAGCCTTCACGGGAAGGAAGCCAGGAGTCAAGCATTTGAAGGTGTTCGGTTGCTTGTGTTACACACATATCCCATCATCACTAAGGCAGAAATGGGATAGCAAAGCTGGAAAGGGAGTGTTTGTTGGATATGGCAGCTGTGAGAAAGGGTATAGAATATATGATCTGAAAACTGAGAAGATTGTTCTCTCAAGAAGTGTGATGTTTAGTGAAGATAGAGCATGGAATTGGAAAGGAAATCTGATGAACCAAATCCACTTGTCCTTCAATCATGAAGGAGGTGAAATTGAAGGTGAAAACTCTGAGGAATACTCTGCTGCAGTCCAACCCGATAATGTTGAACATTGCAATCAAAATCCTACAGTTGGAGGGTCAGCTGAGAAGATTGACAGTGTTAACAGTCAACCATCTTCACCTAGCTCTACTCCAGTAAAATTGAAAACCTTGGAAGACATATATGCAAGGTGTCACATGTGCATCATAGAACCTGAGAACTATCAAGAAGCTTTTGGAGATAAAGCCTGGCAGGAGGCTATGAAGGAAGAATTGGAAGTGATAGAGAAGAACAATACTTGGGAATTGGTGGAGAGACCAAGTGATAAACCTGTGATAGGAGTGAAATGGGTGTACAAAACCAAGCTACATCTTGATGGAACAGTTCAAAAACACAAGGCTCGCCTTGTAGCAAAAGGATATGCACAGAAATCCGGAATTGACTATAATGAAACATTTGCACCAGTAGCAAGGCTAGATACAATCCGGACTCTCATTGCATTTGCAGCACAGAAGGGGTGGAAATTGTTTCAATTAGATGTTAAATCAACATTCTTAAATGGTGTTCTTAAAGAAGAAGTATATGTTGAGCAGCCTGAAGGGTTTGAAGTAAAGAATGCAGGACACAAAGTTTACAAACTAAAGAAGGCCTTGTATGGATTAAAGTAGGCACCGAGAGCCTGATATAGTGAAATTGATGCATATCTCTCTATGTGCAGATTTAAAAGGAGCACAAGTGAAGCTACTTTGTATACAAGATCAGACATGGAAGGTAATTTGATCATAGTCTCAATCTATGTCGATGACATTGTGTACATTGGCAGTAGTGAGAGGCTTCTCAGTGAATTCAAAAGGGAAATGATGCAGAGATATGAGATGTCTGATCTTGGACTCCTTCATCATTTTCTTGGCATGGGAATACTGCAAACCAATCTAGGGGTGTTTATTCATCAAGGGAAATATGCCAAATCTCTGCTTAGTAAGTTTGGACTTGATGATTGCAAACCAGTTTCCATTCCCCTAGCCACTGGTGAGAAACTGAAGAAGGTGGATGGAAGTGAGTTGGCTGATGAAGGTCTTTATAGAAAAATAGTAGGAAGTTTACTATATTTGACAGCTACAAGACCTGATCTAATGTATGCTGCAAGTTTACTATCACGGTTCATGACTGGACCTACCAAGATTCACATGGGAGCTGCAAAAAAAGTTCTAAGATATGTGCAAGGAACTCTCAGTTATGGGATTGAATATTTAAGGGACCAATCAGCAACTCTTATTGGATTTTGTGATGTAGATTGGGCAGGAAGTGAAGATGATAGTAGGAGTACTTCGGGCTATGCATTCAGTTTTGGAAGTGGAGCATTCTCCTGGTCTTCTGTGAAACAGAACACAGTAGCATTGTGAACTGCAGAAGCTGAGTATGTCTCAGCATCTGAAGCAACTGCTCAGGCCATTTAGTTACGTTTTGTTCTTGATGATTTTGGGGAAATGCAAGCTGAAGCAACACCTTTATTCTGTGATAACATGTCAGCAATTTTGATGGCCAAGAATCCAGTTTTTCATCAAAGAACAAGACACATAAACAGGAAGTACCATTTTATAAGGGAGGCTCTGCAAGAGGGAGTAATTAATGTCAAGTTCTGCAGAAGTGAAGAACAACTTGCAGACATCTTCACAAAGGCACTACCCAAAGACAGATTCAAGAAACTAAGACTAGATCTTGGAGTTAAATCAGTAAACAGCTTAGGAGAGGCTGTTGAAAGCTAAGCTGATTACTTGTGATTGAAGTCTTTGAAGAAGACTACATGAACTGTAGCAAGAAGGATGAAGAAGTTGAAGAAATTCTGTTAAAATAGTTAAGAAGGCAGTTAAAACCGTTATTTCAGTTATATCAGTTTTTACTGTTACAAAACTGTTACAAATCATTCCTACATGTGTAAGAATCATGACCCTCCATTAGTGGATGGATGAGATGATCTTGATTCCTAAAATAACGGAATCAGTTACATAAATTGTGTATAAAGGCAGAGTTTGCTGCAATGATGAAATATAGAAAAATATACAAGAATTTCTTCACAATCTTCTCTGCACGTTTAAAGCTTATTCTTTTTCTTAAAAATTCTTAAGAAAATGAACAATTACAACTAACCAATCTCATTATAAAACTGGATCCGTAGAATCTCATAACAAAATTTAAGGAGTCTAAAAATTATAATCTTTTTTACCAGATTGATTGCTCTGCTAAGCAATCTAGACCTCTTCTTAGATTTAGCCAACCGATCTAGTGCTGGTTGAAGGCTGAATTGCCGACAGGCTTCGGACTTGATAGTTTGTTGGATAGACTGCCAATTCCGGTAACTAGTTTAGCTTTGAAGTCGTGTTTATGTTCATTTCACTAGTTACCATGGTCATGTTCAACAACTTGGTAAAGGCCCAAGTATGATGCAGTGATGACAGGACATGTTAAATTAGGGAATGAATTAGGCAAACATTCTCTTTGCCTAATTCATTAAATTATTAATAGCAATCCTGTGTTGGCTTTCCTGAGCACATCAATTCACTTGATTAGAGAAATGTATAAAACTTGTTCTTTTATCTGGTATTAACATACAAAATTTGTTTTCCAAGAGGTCTACAATGATAGAATGTTTCTTATTCTTTGTACGTGTACAGCTCAGTTACGTTCTCAGAATTATACACCACACTCTAGTAAATGCCGCCTCAAAGCCTATGCGTCTCAAAGATCTACTTTCTCATTAATGGAGTGTTGCTAAGGGAGGAAGCTCTGCAGCAAAGGGGGTGTTGGTTTTGGGGGCTCACAGTGGAGATGGGATGAAGGGAGAAGGAGATGGTGAGGGCTGGCGACAAGAAAGGAAACAATGATGGAGGGGGCGGCGGTGGCCTGAAGAAGATGAGAGGAAAGGGAGGGGGGCACCGCCCCCTTTGAAAAAAGCTGCTTTTAGGGTTAGGGTTTTCTTTCAATTTTATTTTTTTTGTATTTTTCTAATGTTTTAAAATTGCTTCTCCCTTTGTATGTGTTGTAGAGACTAATATTTGTAGGTACAAATATTGCTTGGTTTTCAAACTTGGTCCCTCAACTTCTTCTTTTTTTCTTTCTTTTTTTTGTAAATTTGGTTTTTTTTTTTTGGACTTTTCTTATCAACATCGACTCGAATGAGGAAAATCGGTGATTTTAAAAATATCGCGTTAAAAGTCAAACGCGTTCTAAAAACCTTTGAAAATTTAAATTCTTTTGAGATTTTGACCATTTTATTTTTATTTATTATTATTATTTTATTTATGGAAAAGGATGAAAAACATTGATGAAAAAATAATAATGATGATGAAATAAATGAAGAATGAATTAAATTTTGGGTTAAGGGCAATATAAATGGAAGTTTTGGGGTTTAATTAAACTTTTGAATTAATCTAATTAAGTTTGGAATTAATTTGTTTAATTAAGGGTTTAATTGAAGAATTGATAAATTTTTAGACTTAATTAAGCTTGGAATTAATTTAATTCATCCAATCAAGGGTTTAATTCGAAAATTAATAAGTTTTGAGACTTAATTAAGCTTGGAATTAATTTAATTCATCCAATCAAGGATTTAATTGGAGAATTGATAAGTTTTGAGACTTAATTAAGCTTGGAATTGATTTATTTAAATCCAATTAAGGGTTTAATTGGAGAATTGATAAAGTTTTGAGACTTAATTAAGCTTGGAATTAATTTAATTAATCCAATCAGGAGCTTAATTGGAGAATTGATTAAGTTTTAGACTTAATTGGACTTTGGATTTAATTAAATTAATGAAATCAGGGACCTAATTGAAGAAATATCAAAGTTTGGAGTTTTATCGGGGTTCCAATTGCAAAGATTAAAGTCCAAGGATTACTTTGTAAAAACCGCCGAAATACAGGGGTCTAATTACAATTTACATAGGGGCTTGATTGCACAATTGCAGAACGTTAGTGACCAGATTGAAAATGGTCATTCCCATCACACTAACGGCACCGTGTTTAGAAGCTGTTCATCGCCTTCTTCGCCTTCTTCTTCAGGAGCCGTTTCTGGCAGTAAAGGCTTTGAAGCCGTTTCAAATGGTTGGTATTCTCCGGCTATAAAGCCAGAGAAGATGAGAGAGCGCAAGGGGGTGAAGAAATAACAGAACAAAGCGAAAAAAAACCCAGAAGAAGGGGGGAAAAAAGACAGAACCGGGGAGTGAGACGGAGAGAAACCGAACCAGGGAACATTTTGGTCCATCAACCAGCAGCACCTCGTGCTTTTACCACCGTTGTCTCCGTCTTAGACGGAGAAGATCGGACAGAGAACTAGAAAAGGGAACAAACCGGAGGAGAGGAAGTAACACTGGGAACACCACCAGACGAGCAAAAACAGAGAGGGAACGAAGCAGACACAGGGGGGAGAGCAAATACAGCAGAGAGGAAAAGGGGAGAACCGAAAAGCCACTGGTGATCACAGACAGGGGAGACCGAGAGAGAGTGGAACCAAAAACATAAACCAGAGAAAATAAAAACCGGAGGTAGCAACAGGAAGGAAGAAAACTAAAAGATAGCATAAAAGGAAGAAGGACCCAGAATCAAGACCGCCAGGGAGAACCGGTATCATCATCACCTTCGTTCCTTCATCTCTAAGAGAAAAACAGAGAGCCCAGGCAAGGAGGAAGAAAAAAACGACAAACACACAGACGAAGAAGGAAATAAAGAAAGCAAGAACCAGAGGAGTAGACGGAAACAGAAACAGAGGAAGAACTGAAAATAATCGAGGAAGAGACCAAGAACCACAGAAAAATGGACGACGAACCGTGACCAGAACCAGTGTCACTGCTGCCTTCGGTTTTGCCAGAACCAGGTAAGTTGCGCTTTCCCTTCTTCTGGCATTTTAATTACATGCTCCTATAGCGGGCGTGCGTGACCCGGCTAGGCCTGCTGGGCCCAGCCCAGCCCATGTGGGCTGAGCTGGGCCCACCCAAAAAAATAAAAAATAGAGAAAAAATAAAAAACAGAAAAATAAAAAATAGAAAAAAATAAAAAAATGTGTATGCATGAATAAAAATAATGTAAATTTATTGGTTTATTCACTAACGTTAGAGTCAGGAATAAAAATACCGGTTTAAATTTATATTATTTTTATTCGTTGTATTTTTATTTTGTTTAGCTAAAAAAATAAAAAATGTGTGCATGTATAAAAATAAATAAATTTATTTTTATTTATTTATTCACTAGCGCTAGAGTAAGGAATAAAAAAAATATTGATCTAATTTTATTTTCGTAGCTACGGATTTTTACCAACGCCAGAGTTGAAATTATTCAAGCTCGAATATTCACTGGCGTCAGAGTCAGGAATATTATAAACAAATCAACATAGCATAAACTAATAAATATTTATCAAATTTAAGACAAAACCAGCAATGCAGTCTGCCTTAGGCAGAACGTTTAAGGGGTGATAATATCTTCCATTTTACGTAACCAATCCCGAACTGTTGCTACCCAATTTTTGACCCATGTTTTTGATATATTTTCAAACAAATCCAAAAATAGAGAAAAACAATGAAAATCAAAAAAATATGTTTGTTTTATTATTCTCGTCATTTTAGCATTTTCAGCGTCGTCTAAAAAGAATTTAATTTTTCAAAAGATTTTCAAACGCGTTCGACTTTTCACGCGTCGTTTTTAAAATCATTGATTTTCCTCATCGAGTCAACGTTGATATTGCTCATTTTCAAAAAATACAAAAAAACAAGAAGAATCAAATTTTATAAAAAAAAGAAAGTTAAGGGACCAATTTTGAAAACTTGGCAATATTTTTTGCCTATAAATACTGGTTTTCAACACTTGCAATGGGGGGTTCATTTTGTAAGGGGGCAATTTTGACACTTTCAACAAAAAAAATACAGAAAACCTAAACCTAAAAATTGTTTCCTTCACACCAGCCACCCCCACTGGTTTTCACATTTTTGGCTCCCTGAGCCGCCACCCATTTTGATTTTCTTCTTCTGAAGCCGCCGATGCAAGCCAGACGCTGACCCTCTCTTTGAAAAACAGAGGCACCTCTCATCAGCCAAAATAAATCAATCAGAGGCTCAAGCCCCCCCCCCCGGTTTCCACCATTTTCCTTTTCCCACGCCGTCTTCTCTTTTCACCTGCTGCACGTTCCCAGTTCAGTCTCCCCTCAAATCACAGCCCAAACACAAGCCTTCCCTCGCTTTTGCTTGAAATTTCCTTCCCTTCCTTCTCCCTTGGCCTGCGAACCGAACCCCAGTGACCAGCTGATTGTCCTCACCAAAGAAGCCAACCGCTCCTCAGTCGACCAAGTATTCCCTCTGCAAAAGAGAACCGGACCATACCCCATCGCCTCTGCCTCTTTGCTCAACAGTTGTGGCCACCTCAATATCAACGCTGTTCCTCTGCCTCTCCGCCCCCAGCTGGAATTTCTTCACCTTCAGCCCACAGACCAGCGGCTAGGCCAGCATCACCGAACAACCCCTTGGAAACTCCTTGCAAAATCCTTGACAAAAATGACATCAACATTTCTCGACACTCCTTGAAACGTTGACCACCTGGGGGCAATACAGTGGGCCTTTTAGAAGAAAAACAAACAACATTCTGATCACCTGGGGGCAATTCAGTGTACCCTTAAAAGAAAAACAAACAGCCTTCAAATCAGCTGGGGGCAAAGAAAGAATCAGATGATGAGCCATCAAAGTTCATCAAAGTCATTCTTGGCAATCACAAAAGCCATATTATTTATAGACAGAAGAATGAGCATGCTCAGATCGACAAGGGGCAATGTGGTTCAAAGACAATATGTGATTTAGTGAACTTCAGCAGCAATTGATGAGCAACGCTGCACTTGAAGGGCATTTTATTATCAGCTTGAGTTACCTTCTGAAACATGTCTATGAGTCCTGAATGATGTTATCGGGTGAGTGCATTTGAATGAACATCGAACATATGCATACCACCAAGATTGACTATGGGACCATCTATTCTGAAGCTCAAATGCACGCTTCACCGCATGAATATGGGTGATAACATGAACATCATTGATGATGCCAATACATTTCTTTTCAAGATCTGATTAGATGGGTGAGAAGAACTTTTTGAGGAAAACATTGAGCTTACAACGATGAGTCTTTCCTTGCAAAGTATGAGATGCATATCGGAATGACGTGGCAGTTCCATGATTATGGATGACTACATATACTTGAATGGTGTTTCAACCGAAGGCAAGTTCATGACTGATTAACAATCTTGATGGGTGTTGCATGATGCACACAATCAACCAGAGGATAATTCTCAGAAGAAGCCAGGAGAGAAAATCCTTCATGATGAATCAAGTAGTACCACACTTGGGGGCAGGGTCAAGCTTGATGAACGATGCGAGCAGTAATTGTCAAAGACAACCCGGGATGGGCACTGCATTTACAGCTGAGTGGATGGCTAGCACATGAATGAGTCAATACATCGAAAGAACAAGGAAAGCTGTGGAATGCAAACAAAGGCACCCTATGACGATGAAGCATCAAAGAGAGGGGGGGACCTATATTTCAAATCAGGTAAGGATGCATGCATATCATCTAACCAAAAAAAAAAAAACCATTTGCATATATTTTTGAATTTTTACAGGAAAATCCTTAATGAGGTCCAACAAGATGGTGGAAAAAGAAAGAAGCATTGTGGTGGTGATAATAAAGAATCGGTTTTGATCATGGAATAAAAGGACGATGGGATAAACCTTACCATTAGGAAAATCCCAAAGAAATGAAAAGATCAACCTTGTAATCGGGAAGCCTCGAGTTTTCAACCCTTGCAGTCAGGAAACACCGAGTTTTTCAAACCCTATGATCGGGAATTATCAGGAAGCACCAAGTTTTTCCAGCCCTTCTTCTATCATCCCTTCAGGACTTCGCCAGGTAAGTCCTATTTTTCACACTTGTCATATCACATTTTTACCATCTAGGTAGGTCGCCCATCATAATAAGACCGTTTTTCACATTTTTTCCATCTAGGTAGGTCACCCATGACAATGAGACCACACTTCACATATGTTTTCCATCTGGGTGGGTCACCCATTACAATGAGACCACACTTCATATTTTTTCCATTTTCGGTAGGTCACCCATTACAATGAGACCACACTTCACATTCTTTCTATTTGGGTAGGTCGCCCATCACAACGAGACCACTTCATCATTTGTTCTCCATCTGGGTGGGTCACCCATTACAATGAGACCACACTTCATATTGTTTCCATTTCTGGGTAGGTCACCCATTACAATGAGACCGCATTTCACATTCTTTCCATATGGGTAGGTCACCCATCATAATAAGACCGTTTTTCCCATTTTTCCACCTGGGTAGGTCACCCATTACAATGAGACCAACATTTTTTCTGGGTAGGTCACCCATTACAACGCGACCACTTCTCCATGTTTTTTTTTACTGGGTAGGTCACCCATTACAATGAGACCATTCCTCCCCCTGGGTAGGTCACCCAAAGAATGAGACCACTCTTCCTTTTTCCATTTGGGTAGGTCACCCATAAGAATGAGACCATTCTCCATCTTTTTTACCTGGGTAGGTCACCCATAAGAATGAGGCCATTCCTCCCCCTGGGTAGGTCACCCAAAGAATGAGACCACTCTTCCTTTTTCCACTTGGGTAGGTCACCCATCACAATGAGACCACCATTTTTTCTGGGTAGGTCACCCATTAGAATGAGACCATTCTCCATTTTTTTTTACCTGGGTAGGTCACCCATAAGAATGAGGCCATTCCTCCCCCTGGGTAGGTCACCCAAAGAATGAGACCACTCTTCCTTTTTCCACTTGGGTAGGTCACCCATCACAATTAGACCACCATTTTTTCTGGGTAGGTCACCCATTAGAATGAGACCATTCTCCATCTTTTTTTACCTGGGTAGGTCACCCATAAGAATGAGGCCATTCTTCCCCCTGGGTAGGTCACCCAAAGAATAAGACCACTCTTTCTCCTTTTCACTTGGGTAGGTCACCCAAAGAATGAGACCACTTTTTACACATTTTTTTGTTCCAGTTGAATGAGGTTGCCAGATGGGATCTCATGTAGCTTTGGTTAAAGGGAATCTCCATATGGGATTTCAGGTTGACCGAGTTACACACATTCTTTGGTTTTGGTTAAAGGAGGTCGCCAGATGGGATCTCAGGATAATAAAAAAAAAAAAAAATTAAAAAAAAAGACAAAAAAAGAAAGGTTTTTAGATGAAGTGGATATTGAGCAAACAGAAAGACAAGTTTTTCTTTACAAAGCTTACTATGCAAAACATCGAGGTTTTTTTGCTTCGTAAGCATTGTAAAGAGGGGGCATCTGTTACTACTCAATTTTTGACCCATGTTTTTGATATATTTTCAAAACAATCCAAAAATAGAGAAAAACAATGAAAATCAAAAAAATATGTTTGTTTTATTATTCTCGTCATTTTAGCATTTTCAGCGTCGTCTAAAAAGAATTTAATTTTTCAAAAGATTTTCAAACGCGTTCGACTTTTCACGCGTCGTTTTTAAAATCATTGATTTTCCTCATCGAGTCGACGTTGATATTGCTCATTTTCAAAAAATACAAAAAAACAAGAAGAATCAAATTTTATAAAAAAAAAAAAGTTAAGGGACCAATTTTGAAAACTTGGCAATATTTTTTGCCTATAAATACTGGTTTTCAACACTTGCAATGGGGGGTTCATTTTGTAAGGGGGCAATTTTGACACTTTCAACAAAAAAAATACAGAAAACCTAAACCTAAAAATTGTTTCCTTCACACCAGCCACCCCCACTGGTTTTCACATTTTTGGCTCCCTGAGCCGCCACCCATTTTGATTTTCTTCTTCTGAAGCCGCCGATGCAAGCCAGACGCTGACCCTCTCTTTGAAAAACAGAGGCACCTCTCATCAGCCAAAATAAATCAATCAGAGGCTCAAGCCCCCCCCCCCC
>CM055364.1:21204304-21240226 GCA_029228515.1 Populus alba x Populus x berolinensis | reverse complement strand
CGATCCAACGGTCGGATCTATAGTTATGGACCTTTTCAGCCGGTATTCTGGTCGGGTCGGTGGAAACGCCAGACCGGACGTTGTAGTCGTGTCCTACCGATTCCACGCAAATCCATGGGAAACAGCCTTCGGAAACTCGTGAATGAAATTTGAGCGCGATCCAACGGTCGGATCTATAGTTATGGACCTTTTGAGCCGGTATTCTGGTCGTGTCGGTGGAAGTACCGACCGGACGTTGGGGTCGTGTCCTACCGATTCCACGCAACTCCATGGGAAACAGCCTCCGAAAACTCGTGAATGAAATTGTGCGCGATGCAACGGTCGGATCTATAGTTACGGACCTTTTGAGCCGGTATTCTGGTCGTCTCGGTGGAATTGCCCGACCGGACGTTGTAGTCGTGTCCTACCAATTCCACGCAACTCCATGGGAAACAGCTCTGAAACTAGTGAACAAAATTTGAGGGCGATCCAATGGTCGGATCTATAGTTATGGACCTTTTGAGCCGGTATTCTGGTCGTCTCGGTGGAATTGCTAGACCGGACGTGTCGTAGTCGTGTCGTACCGATTCCACGCAACTCCATGGAAACAGCCTCCGGAAACTCGTGAAAAAATTTGACCGCGGTCCAACGGTCGATATCTATAGTTATGGACCTTTTGAGCCGGTATTCTGGTCGTCTCTGTGAAATTGCCCGACCGGAGACGTTGTAGTCGTGTCCTACCGATTCCACGCAACTCCATGGGAAACAGCCTCCGGAAACTTGTGAATGAAATTTGAGGCCGATCCAACGGTCGGATCTATAGTTATGGACCTTTTGAGCCGGTATTCTGGTCGTTAGTGGAATTGCCTGACCAGACGTTGTAGTCGTGTCCTACCGATTCCACGCAACTCCATGGGAAACACCCTCCGGAAACTCGTGATGAAATTTGAGCACGATCCAACGGTCGGATCTATAGTTATGGACCTTTTGAGCCGGTATTCTGGTCGTCTCGTGGAATTGCTCAACCGGAGACGTTGTTGTCGTGTCTACCGATTCCACGCAACTCCATGGGAAACAGCCTCCGGAAACTCGTGAATGAAATTTGAGCGCGATCCAACGGTCGGATCTATAGTTATGGACCTTTTGAGCCGGTATTCTGGTCGTTGTCTCCGTGAATTGCCCGACCGGACGTTGTTGTCGTGTCCTACCGATTCCACGCAACTCCATGGGAAACAGCCTCCGGAAACTCGTGAACGAAATTTGAGCACGATCCAACGGTCGGATCTATAGTTATGGACCTTTTGAGCCGGTATTCTGGTCGTCTTAGTGGAATTGCCTGACCAGACGTTGTAGTCGTGTCCTACCGATTCCACGCAACTCCATGGGAAACACCCTCTGGAAACTCGTGAATGAAATTTGAGCACGATCCAACGGTCGGATCTATAGTTATGGACCTTTTGAGCCGGTATTCTGGTCGTGTCGGTGGAATTGCTCAACCGGACGTTGGGGTCGTGTCCTACCGATTCCACGCAACTCCATGGGAAACAGCCTCCGGAAACTCGTGAATGAAATTTGTGCGCGATCCAACGGTCGGATCTATAGTTATGGACCTTTTGAGCCGGTATTCTGGTCGTCTCCGTGGAATTGCCCGACCGGACGTTGTTGTCGTGTCCTACCGATTCCACGCAACTCCATGGGAAACAGCCTCCGGAAACTCGTGAACGAAATTTGAGCACGATCCAACGGTCGGATCTATAGTTATGGACCTTTTGAGCCGGTATTCTGGTCGTCTTAGTGGAATTGCCCTGACCAGACGTTGTAGTCGTGTCCTACCGATTCCACGCAACTCCATGGGAAACACCCTCCGGAAACTCGTGAAAGAAATTTGAGCACGATCCAACGGTCGAATCTATAGTTATGGACCTTTTGAGCCGGTATTCTGGTCGTCTTAGTGGAATTGCCTGACCAGACGTTGTAGTCGTGTCCTACCGATTCCACGCAACTCCATGGGAAACACCCTCTGGAAACTCGTGAATGAAATTTGAGCACGATCCAACGGTCGGATCTATAGTTATGGACCTTTTGAGCCGGTATTCTGGTCGTGTCGTGGAAGTGCTCAACCGGACGTTGTAGTCGTGGCCTACCGATTCCAGCAACTCCATGGGAAACAGCCTCCGGAAACTCGTGAATGAAATTTGTGCGCGATGCAACGGTCGGATCTATAGTTATGGACCTTTTGAGCCGGTATTCTGGTCGTCTCCGTGGAATTGCCCGACCGGACGTTGTTGTCGTGTCCTACCGATTCCACGCAACTCCATGGGAAACAGCCTCCGGAAACTCGTGAAAAAATTTGAGCGCGGTCCAACGGTCGGATCTATAGTTATGGACCTTTTGAGCCGGTATTCTGGTCGTCTCTGTGAATTGCCCGACCGGACGTTGTAGTCGTGTCCTATCGATTCCACGCAAATCCATGGGAAACAGCTTCCGAAACTTGTGAATGAAATTTGAGCGCGATCCAACGGTCGAATCTATAGTTAAGGACCTTTTGAGCCGGTATTCTGGTCGTCTCCGTGGAATTGCCCGACCGGACGTTGTTGTCGTGTCCTACCGATTCCACGCAACTCCATGGGAAACAGCCTCCGGAAACTCGTGAACGAAATTTGAGCACGATCCAACGGTCGGATCTATAGTTATGGACCTTTTGAGCCGGTATTCTGGTCGTCTTAGTGGAATTGCCTGACCAGACGTTGTAGTCGTGTCCTACCGATTCCACGCAACTCCATGGGAAACACCCTCCGGAAACTCGTGAATGAAATTTGAGCACGATCCAACGGTCGGATCTATAGTTATGGACCTTTTGAGCCGGTATTCTGGTCGTCTTAGTGGAATTGCCTGACCAGACGTTGTAGTCGTGTCCTACCGATTCCACGCAACTCCATGGGAAACAGCCTCTGGAAACTCGTGAATGAAATTTGAGCACGATCCAACGGTCGGATCTATAGTTATGGACCTTTTGAGCCGGTATTCTGGTCGTGTCGGTGGAATTGCCAACCGGACGTTGGGGTCGTGTCCTACCGATTCCACGCAACTCCATGGGAAACAGCCTCCGGAAACTCGTGAATGAAATTTGTGCGCGATCCAACGGTCGGATCTATAGTTATGGACCTTTTGAGCCGGTATTCTGGTCGTCTCCGTGGAATTGCCCGACCGGACGTTGTTGTCGTGTCCTACCGATTCCACGCAACTCCATGGGAAACAGCCTCCGGAAACTCGTGAACGAAATTTGAGCACGATCCAACGGTCGGATCTATAGTTATGGACCTTTTGAGCCGGTATTCTGGTCGTCTTAGTGGAATTGCCTGACCAGACGTTGTAGTCGTGTCCTACCGATTCCACGCAACTCCATGGGAAACAGCCTCCGGAAACTCGTGAATGAAATTTGAGCACGATCCAACGGTCGAATCTATAGTTATGGACCTTTTGAGCCGGTATTCTGGTCGTCTTAGTGGAATTGCCTGACCGGACGTTGTAGTCGTGTCCTACCGATTCCACGCAACTCCATGGGAAACAGCCTCCGGAAACTCGTGAATGAAATTTGAGCACGATCCAACGGTCGGATCTATAGTTATGGACCTTTTGAGCCGGTATTCTGGTCGTCTCGGTGGAATTGCCCAACCGGACGTTGTAGTCGTGTCCTACCGATTCCACGCAACTCCATGGGAAACAGCCTCCGAAAACTCGTGAACGAAATTTGAGCACGATCCAACGGTCGGATCTATAGTTATGGACCTTTTGAGCCGGTATTCTGGTCGTCTTAGTGGAATTGCCTGACCAGACGTTGTAGTCGTGTCCTACCGATTCCACGCAACTCCATGGGAAACACCTCCGGAAACTCGTGAATGAAATTTGAGCACGATCCAACGGTCGGATCTATAGTTATGGACCTTTTGAGCCGGTATTCTGGTCGTCTCGGTGGAATTGCCCGACCGGACGTTGTAGTCGTGTCCTACCGATTCCACGCAACTCCATGGGAAACAGCCTCCGGAAACTCGTGAATGAAATTTGAGCGCGATCCAACGGTCGGATCTATAGTTATGGACCTTTTGAGCCGGTATTCTGGTCGTGTCGGTGGAAGTACTCGACCGGACGTTGGGGTCGTGGCCTACCGATTCCACGCAACTCCATGGAAACAGCCTCCGGAAACTCGTGAACGAAATTTGTGCGCGATGCAACGGTCGGATCTATAGTTACGGACCTTTTGAGCCGGTATTCTGGTCGTCTCGGTGGAATTGCCCGACCGGACGTTGTAGTCGTGTCCAACCAATTCCACGCAACTCCATGGGAAACAGCCTCTGGAAACTCGTGAACAAAATTTGAGGGCGATCCAACGGTCGGATCTATAGTTATGGACCTTTTGAGCCGGTATTCTGGTCGGGTCGGTGGAATTGCCAGACCGGATGTCGTAGTCGTGTCGTACCGATTCCACGCAACTCCATGGGAAACAGACTCCGGAAACTCGTGAAAAAATTTGACCGCGATCCAACGGTCATATCTATAGTTATGGACCTTTTGAGCCGGTATTCTGGTCGTCTCTGTGAAATTGCCCGACCGGACGTTGTAGTCGTGTCCTACCGATTCCACGCAAATCCATGGGAAACAGCTTGCCGAAACTTGTGAATGAAATTTGAGCGCGATCCAACGGTCGAATCTATAGTTAAGGACCTTTTGAGCCGGTATTCTGGTCGTCTCCGTGGAATTGCCCGACCGGACGTTGTTGTCGTGTCCTACCGATTCCACGCAACTCCATGGGAAACAGCCTCCGGAAACTCGTGAACGAAATTTGAGCACGATCCAACGGTCGGATCTATAGTTATGGACCTTTTGAGCCGGTATTCTGGTCGTCTTAGTGGAATTGCCTGACCAGACGTTGTAGTCGTGTCCTACCGATTCCACGCAACTCCATGGGAAACACCCTCCGGAAACTCGTGAATGAAATTTGAGCACGATCCAACGGTCGGATCTATAGTTATGGACCTTTTGAGCCGGTATTCTGGTCGTCTAGTGGAATTGCCTGACCGGACGTTGTAGTCGTGTCCTACCGATTCCACGCAACTCCATGGGAAACAGCCTCCGGAAACTCGTGAATGAAATTTGAGCACGATCCAACGGTCGGATCTATAGTTATGGACCTTTTGAGCCGGTATTCTGGTCGTCTCGGTGGAATTGCCCGACCGGACGTTGTTGTCGTGTCCTACCGATTCCACGCAACTCCATGGGAAACAGCCTCCGGAAACTCGTGAATGAAATTTGTGCGCGATCCAACGGTCGGATCTATAGTTATGGACCTTTTGAGCCGGTATTCTGGTCGTCTCTGTGGAATTGCCCGACCGGACGTTGTTGTCGTGTCCTACCGATTCCACGCAACTCCATGGGAAACAGCCTCCGGAAACTCGTGAACGAAATTTGAGCACGATCCAACGGTCGGATCTATAGTTATGGACCTTTTGAGCCGGTATTCTGGTCGTCTTAGTGGAATTGCCTGACCGGACGTTGTAGTCGTGTCCTACCGATTCCACGCAACTCCATGGGAAACACCCTCCGGAAACTCGTGAATGAAATTTGAGCACGATCCAACGGTCGGATCTATAGTTATGGACCTTTTGAGCCGGTATTCTGGTCGTCTTAGTGGAATTGCCTGACCGGACGTTGTAGTCGTGTCCTACCGATTCCACGCAACTCCATGGGAAACAGCCTCCGGAAACTCGTGAATGAAATTTGAGCACGATCCAACGGTCGGATCTATAGTTATGGACCTTTTGAGCCGGTATTCTGGTCGTCTCGGTGGAATTGCCAACCGGACGTTGTAGTCGTGTCCTACCGATTCCACGCAACTCCATGGGAAACAGCCTCCGGAAACTCGTGCTTGAAATTTGAGCGCGATCCAACGGTCGGATCTATAGTTATGGACCTTTTGAGCCGGTATTCTGGTCGTCTCAGTGGAATTGCCCGACCGGACGTTGTTGTCGTGTCCTACCGATTCCACGCAACTCCATGGGAAACAGCCTCCGGAAACTCGTGAATGAAATTTGAGCGCGATCCAACGGTCGGATCTATAGTTATGGACCTTTTGAGCCGGTATTCTGGTCGTCTCAGTGGAATTGCCCGACCGGACGTTGTTGTCGTGTCCTACCGATTCCACGCAACTCCATGGGAAACAGCCTCCGAAAACTCGTGAACGAAATTTGAGCACGATCCAACGGTCGGATCTATAGTTATGGACCTTTTGAGCCGGTATTCTGGTCGTCTTAGTGGAATTGCCTGACCGGACGTTGTAGTCGTGTCCTACCGATTCCACGCAACTCCATGGGAAACACCCTCCGGAAACTCGTGAATGAAATTTGAGCACGATCCAACGGTCGGATCTATAGTTATGGACCTTTTGAGCCGGTATTCTGGTCGTCTTAGTGGAATTGCCTGACCGGACGTTGTAGTCGTGTCCTACCGATTCCACGCAACTCCATGGGAAACACCCTCCGGAAACTCGTGAATGAAATTTGAGCACGATCCAACGGTCGGATCTATAGTTATGGACCTTTTGAGCCGGTATTCTGGTCGTGTCGGTGGAATTACTCAACCGGACGTTGGGGTCGTGTCCTACCGATTCCACGCAACTCCATGGGAAACAGCCTCCGGAAACTCGTGAATGAAATTTGTGCGCGATCCAACGGTCGGATCTATAGTTATGGACCTTTTGAGCCGGTATTCTGGTCGTCTCGGTGGAATTGCCCGACCGGACGTTGTAGTCGTGTCCTACCGATTCCACGCAACTCCATGGGAAACAGCTGCCGAAACTCGTGAATGAAATTTGAGCGCGATCCAACGGTCGGATCTATAGTTATGGACCTTTTGAGCCGGTATTCTGGTCGTCTCCGTGGAATTGCCCGACCGGACGTTGTTGTCGTGTCCTACCGATTCCACGCAACTCCATGGGAAACAGCCTCCGAAAACTCGTGAACGAAATTTGAGCACGATCCAACGGTCGGATCTATAGTTATGGACCTTTTGAGCCGGTATTCTGGTCGTCTTAGTGGAATTGCCTGACCAGACGTTGTAGTCGTGTCCTACCGATTCCACGCAACTCCATGGGAAACACCCTCTGGAAACTCGTGAATGAAATTTGAGCACGATCCAACGGTCGGATCTATAGTTATGGACCTTTTGAGCCGGTATTCTGGTCGTGTCGGTGGAAGTACTCAACCGGACGTTGGGGTCGTGTCCTACCGATTCCACGCAACTCCATGGGAAACAGCCTCCGAAAACTCGTGCTTGAAATTTGTGCGCGATGCAACGGTCGGATCTATAGTTATGGACCTTTTGAGCCGGTATTCTGGTCGTCTCCGTGGAATTGCCCGACCGGACGTTGTTGTCGTGTCCTACCGATTCCACGCAACTCCATGGGAAACAGCCTTCGGAAACTCGTGAACGAAATTTGAGCACGATCCAACGGTCGGATCTATAGTTATGGACCTTTTGAGCCGGTATTCTGGTCGTCTTAGTGGAATTGCCTGACCAGACGTTGTAGTCGTGTCCTACCGATTCCACGCAACTCCATGGGAAACACCCTCCGGAAACTCGTGAATGAAATTTGAGCACGATCCAACGGTCGGATCTATAGTTATGGACCTTTTGAGCCGGTATTCTGGTCGTGTCGGTGGAAGTTGTCAACCGGACGTTGTAGTCGTGTCCTACCGATTCCACGCAACTCCATGGGAAACAGCCTCCGGAAACTCGTGAATGAAATTTGTGCGCGATCCAACGGTCGGATCTATAGTTATGGACCTTTTGAGCCGGTATTCTGGTCGTCTCAGTGGAATTGCCCGACCGGACGTTGTTGTCGTGTCCTACCGATTCCACGCAACTCCATGGGAAACAGCCTCCGGAAACTCGTGAATGAAATTTGTGCGCGATCCAACGGTCGGATCTATAGTTATGGACCTTTTGAGCCGGTATTCTGGTCGTCTCAGTGGAATTGCCCGACCGGACGTTGTTGTCGTGTCCTACCGATTCCACGCAACTCCATGGGAAACAGCCTCCGGAAACTCGTGAACGAAATTTGAGCACGATCCAACGGTCGGATCTATAGTTATGGACCTTTTGAGCCGGTATTCTGGTCGGGTCGGTGGAATTGCCAGACCGGATGTTGTAGTCGTGTCGTACCGATTCCACGCAACTCCATGGGAAACAGACTCCGGAAACTCGTGAAAAAAATTGAGCGCGATCCAACGGTCATATCTATTGTGTGGACTTTTTGAGCCGGTATTCTGGTCGTCTCGCGTGAAATTGCCCGACCGGACGTTGTAGTCGTTGTCCTATCGATTCCACGCAAATCCATGGGAAACAGCTTGCCGGACATCTTGTGAATGAAATTTGAGCGCGATCCAACGGTTTCGAATCTATAGTTAAGGACCTGTTGAGCCGGGTATTATGGTCGTCTCCGTGGAATTCGCCGGCCGACCGGACGTTGTTGTCGTGTCCCTATCCGTGTACCACGCAACTCCATGGGAAATACGGCGCTCCGGAAAACGCCCGTGAACGAAGTTTCGAGCACGATCCAACGTTCGGGTCTATCAGTTATGGGAACCTTTTGAGCCGGTATTCTGGTCGTCTTAGTGGAATTGCATGACCAGGTCGTTGTAGTCGTGCGTCCTACCGATTCCACGCAACTCCATGGGAACTACACCCTCTGGAAACTCGTGAATTGAAATTTGAGCACGATCCAACGTTCGGATCTATAGTTTTATGGACCTTTTGAGCCGGGGTTATTTCTGGTCGTGTCGGTGGAAAAGTACTCAAACGGACGTTGGGGTCGTTGGGCATACCGATTCCATGCAATTCGCTATGAAACAGCCTCCGAAAACTCGTGCTTGAAATTTGTGCGCGATGCAACGGTAGGGATCTATAGTTTATTGGACCTTTTGAGCCGGTATTCTTCCTCTGCATTGGTAAGTCCTCTCAGTGGCAATTGCCCGATCGGCCGTTGTTGTCGTTGTCCTACCGCAATTTTGTCCACGCAACTCCATGGGAAAATCATGCTCCGGAAACTCTTTTACAAGTTGACGAAATTTGAGCACGAGTGCCATTACGGTGAATCGGTATCTTTTAGAGGATGGACCTTTTCAGACCTAGGGGTGTATCTGGTCTTTCGGTAGGTGTGAGTGCACAGACTGGATGTCGTAGTCGTGTCGTACCGATTTCACGCTACGCCAGGGGACAAACTGACTCAAGAAACCGCGGCGAAAAAAAATTGACGACGCGGTCAAACGGTCAATTTCTTTAGTTGTGGACCTTTTGAGCCGGTATTCTGGTCGTCTTTCTGTGAAAATTGCCTCCGATGCGGACGTTGTATAGTCGTGTCCTATTGTTTCCACGCAAATCCATAGGGAAACAGCCTCTGGCCGAAACTTGTGAATGAAATTTGAGCACGCTGCAACGGTCGGATATTTTGTCCAATACGGTTCTTTTGAGCCGGTATTCTGGTCGTGTCGGTGGAAGTACTCAACCGGACGTTGGGGTCGTGGCCTACCGATTCCACGCAACTCCATGGGAAACAGCCTCCGAAAACTCGTGAATGAAATTTGAGCGCGATGCAACGGTCGAATCTATTTGTTAAGGACGTTTTGAGCCGGGTATTAATTCTGGTCGTCTCCGTGCGAATTGCCTGAATCTCCGTGTACTGTTGTTGTCGTGTCCTACCGATGTTCTCTCGCAACTCCTTGTGGGGAAGAGCTGCTCCGGAAACTCCTGTCGAACGGACCATTTGAGCTTCGATCTCCAACGGTCTTCCGGGGTCTCTCGGATCTATAGTTATGTCCTTTTGAGCCGGTATTCTGGTTCGTCCGCTAGTGGATCTCTTGCCTGATCCGCAACGTTGTAGTCGTGTCCTACCGATTCCACGCAATACTCCATGGGAAAACACCCTCTGGTAATCTCGTGAATGAAATTTGAGCAGGATCCAACGGTCGACATCTATAGTTAAGGACCTTTTGCGACTCAGGTTTTATTCTGGTCGTCTTAGATGGAAATTGCCTGAAATCCCGGACGTTTGTAGGTCGTGTACTACTTACCGATTCCACGGCAATCTCCATGGGTTAAAACAGCTCCTCGGAAACTCTGTGCTGAGTATTTGAGCACGATGCAAACGGTCAATCGGATCTATAGTTATGGACCTTTTGAGCTCTCGTGTATTCAGGTCGTTGTCGGTGTGAAGTACTCAACGACGGACGTTGGGGTCGTGTACCTACCGATTCCAACGCCAACTCCATGGGAAACAGACTCCGGAGAACACTCGTTGCTCTTGAATATACAATTGACTCTGCGGGTCTTCGCCAACGGTTCGGATCTATTTAGTTGTGGAACTTTTGAGCCTTGGTATTTCTGGTGTCTCTTGTGGAATTGCCCCGATTTACAGGAGCGATTGTAGTGTCGTGTTCCTACCGATTCTCACGCAACGCCATGGGGAAATCAGTCGCTTGCGGAAAACTTGGTGAATGAAATTTGAGCACGATCCCATCCGGTCGGATCTATAGTTAATGGACCTTTTGAGCCGGTATGTTCTGGGCGTTGGTAGGTGGAGATTTGCCGTTCGCCCACCTGAACCGTGGACGTTGGGGTCGTTAGTCATACTACCGATTTCCACGACAACTCCGATGAGGGATAACTATGCATTCCTCAGAAAACTCGTGCTTTGAAACTTTTGTGCGCGATTGCAACGGATCGGGATCTATAGGTTATGGAGCTTTTGAGCTGGTATTTCTGGTCGTGTCCGTGGAAATTGCTCGACCGCGAGCGTTGTTGTCGTGTACCTACCGATTCCACTCAACCTTCATGGGAAACAGCCGCGCGAAAACTCTGTGAACGAAATCTTGAGCGCACGATCCAACGGTCGGAGCTATAGGTATGGACCTTTTGAGCTGATGGTTATTCTGGTCGTCTCCGTGGAAATTGCATCGATACGGACGTAGAGTGATCGTTTGTCACCTAACCGATTCAACGCAAAACTCCATGATGGGAAACAGCCTACGTGAACACTGGTGAACGAAATTTGAGCACGATCCAACGGTCGTCGTACTCGGAATCTATAGTTTGTGGGACCTTTTGCGCCGGTTATTACTGGTCGTCTCCGTGGAATTTGGCCCGACCGGACGTTTTGTTGTCGGTTGCTACCGATTCCACGAAACTCCAGGGAAAACAGCCTCTGGAACCTCGTGTGTTGAAAATTTGTTGCGCGATGCACACACGGATTGTGGCTCTATAGCTTATGGACCTTTTGAGCAGGTATTCTGGTCGTATCCGTGGAATGGCCTGACCAGTCGTTTGTTGATCCGTGTCCTGCCGATTCCACGCAACTTCATATGGGAAACAGCCTCCGGTAACTCGTGAACGATAGATTTGAGCACGATCCAACGGGTCGGAAATCTATAGTTAGGGACCTTTTTGAGCCGGTTCTCTAGTCGTCTCCGTGGAATTGTTCCGAGTGTATCGGCCGTTGTTGTCGTGTCCCTACCGATTCCACGCAATTCCATGGGAAGGTAACAGCCTCCGGAAACCCGCGTGCTTGGAATTTGTGCGCGACTATTGCATACGGTCGTGATCTATAGAGTTATGGACACCTTTTGAGGACAGGGTTATTCATGGGTCGTCTCAGTGGAATTGGCCCGTTTTTAACCCGGACGTTGTTGTCGTGTCCCTAGCTCAATTCCACGCAAACTCCATGGGAATACAGCCTCCGGAAACTCGTGAACGAAATTTGAGCACGATCAGAACGGTCGTGATCTATAGTTATGGACCTTTTTGAGCCGCGTATTCTGTGGTCGTCTTAGTGGGAATTGGCTGACCAGACGTTGTAGTCGTGTCCTACCGATTCGACGACAACTCCATGGGAAAGACACCCTCCAGAATTACTCTGTGAATGAATATTTGAGCACGATCCAAATGTCGAATTGCTATAGTTTATGGACCTTTTGAGCCGGTTATTTCTGGCCGTCTCGGTGGAATGCCGAATCTGTTGTACGTTGTTAGTTCGTTTGTTCCTGTATTCCGCGATTACAGGCATATCCTATGGGAAACAGCCTCCGGAAAACTCGTGAATGAACAATTTGAGCGCGAATCCAAACTCTGTCGGATCTATAGTTAGTGACTCTTTGTTATGTTTTTATAAGCCGGTATTCCGGTTCGTTGTCTGGTGTACGTACTCGACGGGACGGTTGTACGACGGTCGTGGCCATACAGAGATGGCTCCACTGCAGAAAAAAAGAGATCAATGGATAGACAGCCTCCGGAAACTGCGATAGAACGATAAATTTGTGCACGAGATGCAACGGATAATCGCGTCGGTCGGATCTATAGTTACGGACCTTTTGATCCGGTATTCGGGTTGTCTCGTGGAATTTTATTGTTGCTTGGGCCGACCGGACTAGTTGTGTGTGTCTGTGTCCTCTCGATTCCACGCAACTCCTTAATGGGAAACAAGCGCTCCGTGGAGAACATCTCTGTTAGTGAACGAAATTTGAGCACGATCCAACTGGTCGGATCTTTAGTTATGGACCTTTCAAAAAAAAAAAAGCCGGTTATTCTGGTCGAAGTGGTGGAATTGCCAGACCGGATGTCGTAGTCGTGTCGTACCGATTCCTCGCAACTCCTATGGGAAACAGATCTCAGAAACTCGTAGAATGAACAATTGAGCGCGGTTTCCAACGGTCATATTCTATAGGTTGTGGCACTTTTGAGCCGGTAGTCTGGATGTCTTTGTGAAATTGCTTTCCTGACATTGCGGACGTGCGTGTCAGTCGTTGTCCTATCTTTCCACGCAGATCACATGGGAAAGCTATCGTGCCGCAAAGACTTGAATGTAAATTTGAGCGCTGATTCCATACGATCGAATCTTTTAGTGTAAGGACCGTTTTGTGTGCGGTTATTGTTCTCGGTCGTCTCCGTGTGAATTGCCCGAACGGACGTTAGTTGTACGTGTCCTTACCGTAAGCTCCACGCAAGACATCCATGGGAAACAGCCTCCGGAAACTGCGTGAGACTTGAAATAATTATATAGTGCGCGAAGAGATCCAATCGGTCGGATCTATAGTTATGGACATCTTTTGAGCTGGTGCTGGTAGCCTTCCGTGTGAAATTGCGCGATCGAAAAATTTGAACGGACGTTGTTAGTCGTGTCCTACCGAATGCTCGCAATACGACCATTGGGGAATAAGCCTCTCTGGAAACTCGTTGTGTGAAAGAGAAAATATTGAGCTCGATTCCAACGGTTGGATCTTTAGTTATGGCACATTTTGAGCCGTTATTCTGGTCGTCTCCGCTGGAATTCGCCCGACCGGACGTTGTTGTCGTGTCCCTCCGATTCCGCACGAAACTCCCTATTGGGGGAACTTGCCTCCGGAACTCTCTGTGAATGAAATTTGAGCAGATTCCAACGGTCGGGTCTATAGTTATGGACCTTTTGCAGCCGGTTATTCTGGTAGTGTCCGTGGAATTGCTGCGACCGGACTGTTGTTGTCGTGTCCTACCTATTCCACGCAACTACATGGGGAGAACAGCCTCCGGAAAACTCGTGAACATGTAAATTTGTGCGCATGATCCAATGGTCGGTTCTATAGTTATTGACCTTTTGAGCCCGGTATTCCTGGTCGTTCTTAGTGGATATATGCCTCCGCACCGGACGTTGGTGTCGTTTCCTACCGATTCCACGCATAACTCCAGGGGGAACAGCCTCCGGGAAACTCGTGAACGAAATTTGAGCCGATTACAACGGTCGGGTGGTTTCTATAGTTATGGACCTTTTTGAGCGGATATTCTGATCGGTCTTAGTGGAATTGCCAGACCGGATGTCGTAGTCGTGTCGTACCGATTCCACGCAACTCCATGGGAAACAAACTCCGAAACTCGTGAAAAAAATTGACCGCGATCCAACGGTCATATCTATAGTTATGGACCTTTTGAGCCGGTATTCTGGTCGTCTCAGTGAATTGCCCTACCGGAAGTTGTAGTCGTGTAGCTACGCGAGTTCCACGCAAATCCATGGTGGAAACAGCTTGCCGAAACTTGTGAGTGAAATTTGAGCGGCGATCCAAACGGCTTCGAATCTATAGTTAAAGGACATTTTGAGCCGGTAATTCTGGTCGGTGTTCTCAAGTGGCATTGCCGCCGGACGGACGTGCTTCGTAAGTCGTGTACCTACCGATTCACTATCGCAGTCCATCGGGAAACAGCCTCCGGAAAACTCAAACTGTGAACGCGAAATTTGAGCACGAAGTTACAGTACGGTCGTGATCGTTAGTTATGGACCTTTTGAGCCCGGGTTTATTGCTTGGGTCGTATGCTAAGTGTGAATGTGCTTGGACAGATCGTTTGTAGTCGTGGTTCACTTTCAGCGATTCCACGCAAATCCATGGGAATACCAGCTTCCCGGCCCGAAACTTGTGAATGAAATATTGAGCGCCGATCCAAACGGAGATGTGTCGAGTTATGGACCTGATGAGCCGGTATTCTGGTCGTGTCGGTGGAAGTACTCAACCGGACGTTGGGGTCGTGGCCTACCGATTCCACGCAACTCCATGGGAAACAGCCTCAGGAAACTCGTGCTTGAAATTTGTGCGCGATCCAACGGTCGGATCTATAGAGTGTAAGAGACCTTTTGAGCCGGTAATGTACAGGGTGTGTACTCCGTGAGAATTGCGGATCGACCGGACGTTGTACTGTAGTGTCCTACCGATTTCACGACGCAAGCTCCATGGGAAACAGCCTCCGGAAACTCTGTGAACGAAATTGGAGCACGATACAAGACGGTTCGGAAGCTATAGTTTATGGACCTTCGTGAGCCGGTATTTCTGGTCCGTCGATTAGGTGGAATTGCTTGACCAGACGTTGTAGTCGTGTCCTATCGATTCCACGTAAATCCATGGGATACAGCATATGCCGAAAACTTGTGAAGACTGATAGGTTGAGCGCGGAGTCAGACACGGGCGAATCTATAGTAATGGAGCTTTTGAAGCTCGTATTCTGGTCGTGTCAGCCGTGGAAGTACTCAACCGGACGTTGTAGTCGTGTCCTACCGATTCCACGCAACTCCATGGGAAACAGCCTCAGGAAACTCGTGAATGAAATTTGTGCGCGATGCAACGGTCGGATCTATAGTTATGGACCTTTTGACGCCGGTAGTCTGGTCGTCTCTGTGAAATTGCCCGACCGGAAAGTTGTTGTCGTGTATCCTACCGATTCCACGCAACTCCATGGGAAACAGGCTCCGGAAACTCGTGAACAAAAATTGAGCACGAATCCAACGGTCGGAGTCTATAGATTATGGACCTTTTGGGACATGATATTCTGGTCGTCTTTGCAGGGGAAATTGCCTGACTAATGCGTGTGTAGTCGCTGTCCTACCGATTCCACTGCAACTCCAACATCGGGCAAAACACCCTCCGGAAACTCTGGTATGGAAAATTTGAGCACGATCCAACTGTCGAAGTCTATAGTTATGAGCCTTTTGAGCCGGGTATTTCTGGTCGTCTTGTGTGGAATTGCTTGACCAGGACGTTGTAGTACGTGTCTTGCCGATTTCCACGCAAATCCATGGGAAACAGCGTGTTGCCGAAACGTGTGAATGAAATTTGAGCCGCGTGTCCAACGGTGATTTCGAATCTATAGTATAAGGAACTTTTGATGCTGGTATTCTGTGTTGTCATCCGTGGAATTGGACCTGACCCGGCGTTGTTGTCGTCTGTGCCGCTTACACGCGCTACATGGGAAACACCCTCCGGAAACTCGTGAATGAAATTTGAGCACGATCCAACGGTCGGATCTATAGTTATGGACCTTTTGAGCCGGTATTCTGGTCGTGTCGGTGGAATTGCTCAACCGGACGTTGTAGTCGTGTCCTACCGATTCAGCATCAACTCCATGGGGAAACAGCCCTCCTGGAAACTCTGTGAATGATATAATTTCGAGCACGATCACCAATCTGGTCGGATAACGTCTAATAGGTATGGATCCTTTCTGAGCCTGGCTTATTTCCCCAGCGCTCGTCTTCTCGTGCGAATTGCAGCTCCGACCGGAGTTTGTTGTGCCGTGTGCACCCACCTGATGCGATTCCACGCAACATCCATGGGAATCAGCCTCCGGAAACTCGTGAAACGAAATTTGAGCACGATCCAACGGTCGGATCTATAGGTATGGACCTTTTGAGCCGAGTATTCTCGTCGTCTACGATGGAATGCATCTTCAGTCTCCCGGCACGTTGTTTTCGTGTCCTACTCGATTCCACGCAAACTCCATGGGAACCAGGGGAACTCCGGTAAACTCGTGAAAAACAATTTGTGCGCGGTCCATACGGTCATATCTATAGTTCGTGGACCTTTTTAGAGCCCGGTATTCTGGTCGTGCTCTTGTGAAATCCGCTCCTGACTTTCGACAGGAACGTTAGTAGGACGCCTGTCCTTATCGATCGCCACGCAACTCCTTGGTGAAAAAACAGCGTGCCGAAACTTTGTGAATGAAAGTATTGAGCTGCGATCTCAACGCGGGTTTCGGTATCTGTGAGTTTAAGGACCTTGATAGCAGATATCCTCGGTATTCTGGGCGCTCTCCGTGGACTCTTGACTCCGATTCCGGACGTTGTTGTCGTGTTTCCTAATGCGGATTCCACGTAACTCCATGAGGTGTAACTAGCCTGTCTGGAAACTCAGTCGACTTGAAATGTGGTGCCGCCCGTATGCCACACGGTCGGATCAGTAATGTAGTTATGGAGCTTTTGAGCTGGTATTCTGGTCATGCTCCGTGGAATCGGCCTCCGACCGGACGTTGTTGTCGTGTTCCTATCGATGTCCACTCAACTCTCATGGCCGCTCCAACAGCCTCCGGAAACTCGTGAACGCAATCTTTTGCAGCACGATTCCAACGGTCGCGATCTTATCAAGCTTATGGACCTTTTGCTCGCCGGGCATTCTGGTCGTCTCCGTGTATTCGCCCGACCGGATCGTAGTAGTTGCTCGTGTCCTATCCGATTCCACGCTACTCCATGGGAAACGCACTGCCGGAAATCTTCGTGAACGAAATTTGAGCTCGATCTCAACGGTCGGATCCTATAGTTATGGACCCTTTTTGACGCCGGTATTCTGGCTCGTGTCTCGGTGGAATTGCTCCCGATCGGGACGTTGTTGTCGTTGTGCTACCGATTCCACGCAACTCCTTGGGAAAACAGCCTCCTGGAAAACTCCAGTGAGCTTGAAATTGTCGCGCGAGATGCAACGCGTCGGATCTATAGTGCATGGACCTTTTGAGAGGTATTCTGGTCGTTCTCCGTGGAATTGCCCACCACGACCGGACCGTTGTTCGCTCGTTGTCCCTACCGATTCCACGCAACTTGTCATGGGAAACAGCCTCGGGACAACTCGTGAACACGAAATTCTTGAGCGCGATCCAAAGGTCTCGGATCTATAGTTAGGGACCTTTTGATGCCCGGTATTCTTGTCGTCTCGGTGGAATTGCCCGATTCGCCACCCGGTCGTTGTTGTCGTGTATACCAGATTCCACGCCAACTCCATGGGAGTAAATAGCCTCCGGAAACTCGTGCTGAAAATAATTTGTGGCGCGCACTATCGCTAAGCGGTCGCCGATCTATTCGTTATGGACCTTTTGATCCGGTATTCTGGTCGTCTAGGTGGAATTGGCACCCGAAAACTCATGTTTCCCCGGACTGTTGTTGTCGTGTCCGTACTCAATTCCACGCAAACTCCATGGGAAACATAGCCTCCGGAAACTCTCCTCTGTGAACGAAATATTTGAGGCACGATCCAACGGTCGGATCTAATAGTTCATGGACCTTTTGAGCGGGTATTCTGGTCGTGTCCTTAGTGGAATTGCTATGACCAGTCGTTGTAGTCGTGTCCTACCGATTCCACGCAAAACTCCATGGTGAAACACACTCCAGCAAAACTCCTGTGAATGATAAATTTGAGCACGATCCAGAACTGTCGAATCTATAGAAGTTGATGGACCTTTTTGAGCCGGTATTTCTGCCTCTATCAATTCCATTTATACGTAATAGGTGGGAATTGCATCCGAAGGACGTTGTAGTCGTGTCCTACCGATTGTCCAGGCGCAAATCCATGGAAAACAGCACTCGGAAAACTCGTGAATGAAATATTGAGCGCGGGACGCCAGCGGTACGGATCTCGGATCTATAGTTTATGGACCTTTTTTGAGACGGTTATTCCGGTCGTCTTAGTGGGACTGTCTGGGCGGTGGGTGTAGCGAGTCGTATCTCGACGGTCTGTTGGGTTCGTGGCCTACAGGATTCCACGCCAACTCAATGGTAAGCAGATGTGTCAGCGAATGCTCCTTAACACTCGTGAAACGAAATTGATGATCACGATTGCAACGGCCTCGAGAGAGTCTATAGTTCACGTACCTTAGTCTGGATCCGGAGTATTTCTGCGATTGTCTCTCTGGTGTGGAAATATGCACCACACACACAGAAAAGGGAACGTTGTTGAGTCGAGTGTCACTACTCAATTCATACGCAATTCCATGGGAAAGATAGCCTTCGGAAACTCTGTGAACGTAAATAGATGAGCACGAATCCAACGGTCGGATCTATAGTTATGGACCTTTTCAGTCCGGTGTATTCTGGCTCAGAATTCCTAAGTCTCTGGTTGAAATTGCCAGACCGGTTGTCGTCGTCGTGTACTGTACCCGATTCTCACGCTCACTCACAAAATGGGAAAACAGGATCTTACACGGAAACTCGTGGAACGAAAGTAAGTGACCGCTAAGGTCCAACGGTCTTATCTATAGTTAGTAGGACCTTTGGTAAATGCCGGTATTCTGGTCGTCTTTGCCCCCCCCCCCCCCCCCCCCCCCCCCCCCCCCCCCCCCCCCCCCCCCCCCCCCCCCCCCCCCCCCCCCCCCCCCCCCCCCCCTATTTTGTTGTTTGTGTTGAAATTGCCTTCCGATTGCCGGTCGTAGGTAGTCGTGTCCTATCTATTCAACGCGTATAATCCTACGCGGGTAAACAGCCTCGGCCGAAAAACTGGTGATATGATATGCTTTGACGCGCGATCCAACGAAATTCGAATCTATAGTTAAGGACTTTTCGAGCCGGTATTCTGGTCGTCTCCGTGGAAGAACTTGCCCCCCGTCGGACGTTGTTGTCGATGATCCTACCGATGACACGCAACTCCACGGGGAAAACAGCCTCGGAAAATCCGTGCTTGAAATTTGAGCGCGAATTGCAACGGTCGGATCTATAGTTATGAGACCTTGTGAGCTGGTATTCTGGGTCAGTACTCCGTGGGAACGATTGCTCCGACCCCGGGGAACGTGGTTGTCGTGTCCTATCCGATTCCACGATCTTCTCCATGGATAACAGCCTCCGCCGGAAACTACGTGAATAGAAATTTGAGCACGACGCAACCCAAACGGTCCTCGGATCTTTAGTTATGGACCTTTTGAGACGGGTTTTCTGGTCGTCCGCACGTGGAACGGGCCCAGACGGACGTTGTTAGTCGCTGGTTCCACTACCGATTCCACCGCAACTCAATGGGAAACACGCCTCCGGAAAATACGACAGTGAATGAATCGCTTGAGCACCATCCTAACGGTCACTACGCGATCGCATAGCTTATGGACCCCCTCGCTTGAGCACGGTCGGAGTGCCCTTTTCTGGGTCGTCGTCCTCGTTGCGAATTGCTCCACGACCGCGCGTTGTCTGTCGTGTTTTTCGTTGTACTCGAGTCCACGCAACGCCATGGGAAACAGCCTCCGGAAACTCCTGTTGTGTAATGACTCATTTGAGCTTGATCCAATGGTCTTCGGATCTATTAGTTATGGACCTTTTGAGCCGGTATTTCTGGCGCGGCTCTTCGTTGGAATTCTGCCACCGAACCGGAAGTTGTTGTCGTGTCACCCTACCGATTCCACGCAAACTCCATGGGAAACAGCCTCCGGAAACTCTAGATGAACGAAATTTGAGCACGATAGTAACGGTAGGAATCTATTGATTAATGGACCTTTTTGAGCCGGTTTTCTGGTGCCTCCACCCGTCTTCAGTGGACATTGCTTGACCAGACAGATTGTAGTCGTTTCCCTATCTCGATTCCACGCAAAGCCCTATGGCGAAATCACGCTCTTGCGCATCTCTTGTGAATGAATATTTGAGCGGCGATTCCAACTGCTCGGATCTATACGCTTAAGGCTCTCCCTTTTGAGCTCGCGTATCTATGGTACGTCTCCGCTGGGAATTGCCCGAGACCGGACGTCGCGTTGTCGCTGTCCTACCGAATTTCCACGCAACTTCATCAGTGGGAAACCAGCCTCCGGAAAGCTCTTGTTGTAACGGAAATACTTGAGCACCGATAACAACGGTCGTGATCTTTAGTTATGGACCTTTTGAGACGGTATTTTTGGTCGTATTAGTGGGAGTGCTTGAACCCAGAATCGTTGTAGTTCGGGTTCTATAGTGATGCCACGCAATTTATGGGAAACAGCCTCTTGTCGAAACTTGTGAATGAACATTTCGAGCTGGATGCAACGGTCGGCCTCATCTTTACGTTTCGGACCATTTGAGGCCGGTAATTCTGGTGCGTCTCGAGGAATTGCCCGACCGGACGTTGTAGTCGTGTCCTACCGATTCCACGCAACTCCATGGGAAACAGCCTCCGGAAACTCGTGATGAAATTTGTGCGCGATCCAACGGTCGGATCTATAGTTATGGACCTTTTGAGCCGGTATTCTGGTCGTCTCGTGGAATTGCCCGACCGGACGTTTGTAGTCGTGTCTACCTACCAATTCCACGCAACTCCATGGGAAACAGCCTCCGGAAACTCGTGAACGAAATTTGAGCACGATCCAACGGTCGGATCTATAGTTATGGACCTTTTCAGCCGGTATTCTGGTCGGGTCGGTGGAATTGCCAGACCGGATGTCGTAGTCGTGTCGTACCGATTCCACGCAACTCCATGGGAAACAGACTCCGGAAACTCGTGAAAAAAATTGACCGCGGTCCAACGGTCATATCTATAGTTATGGACCTTTTGAGCCGGTATTCTGGTCGTCTCTGTGAAATTGCCCGACCGGACGTTGTAGTCGTGTCCTATCGATTCCACGCAAATCCATGGGAAACAGCTTCCGAAACTTGTGAATGAAATTTGAGCGCGATCCAACGGTCGAATCTATAGTTAAGGACCTTTTGAGCCGGTATTCTGGTCGTCTCCGTGGAATTGCCCGACCGGACGTTGTTGTCGTGTCCTACCGATTCCACGCAACTCCATGGGAAACACCCTCTGGAAACTCGTGAATGAAATTTGAGCACGATCCAACGGTCGGATCTATAGTTATGGACCTTTTGAGCCGGTATTCTGGTCGTCTCGGTGGAATTGCTCGACCGGACGTTGGGGTCGTGTCCTACCGATTCCACGCAACTCCATGGGAAACAGCCTCCGAAAACTCGTGAATGAAATTTGAGCGCGATCCAACGGTCGGATCTATAGTTATGGACCTTTTGAGCCGGTATTCTGGTCGTCTCCGTGGAATTGCCCGACCGGACGTTGTTGTCGTGTCCTACCGATTCCACGCAACTCCATGGAAAAAACCCTCCGGAAACTCGTGAATGAAATTTGAGCACGATCCAACTGTCGGATCTATAGTTATGGACCTTTTGAGCCGGTATTCTGGTCGTCTTAGTGGAATTGCCTGACCAGACGTTGTAGTCGTGTCCTACCGATTCCACGCAACTCCATGGGAAACACCCTCTGGAAACTCGTGAATGAAATTTGAGCACGATCCAACGGTCGGATCTATAGTTATGGACCTTTTGAGCCGGTATTCTGGTCGTGTCGGTGGAATTACTCAACCGACGTTGTAGTCGTGTCCTACCGATTCCACGCAACTCCATGGGAAACAGCCTCCGGAAACTCGTGAATGAAATTTGTGCGCGATCCAACGGTCGGATCTATAGTTATGGACCTTTTGAGCCGGTATTCTGGTCGTCTCGGTGGAATTGCCCGACCGGACGTTGTTGTCGTGTCCTATCGATTCCACGCAACTCCATGGGAAACAGCCTCCGGAAACTCGTGAACGAAATTTGAGCACGATCCAACGGTCGGATCTATAGTTATGGACCTTTTGAGCCGGTATTCTGGTCGTCTTAGTGGAATTGCCTGACCAGACGTTGTAGTCGTGTCCTACCGATTCCACGCAACTCCATGGGAAACACCCTCCGGAAACTCGTGAATGAAATTTGAGCACGATCCAACGGTCGGATCTATAGTTATGGACCTTTTGAGCCGGTATTCTGGTCGTCTTAGTGGAATTGCCTGACCGGACGTTGTAGTCGTGTCCAACCGATTCCACGCAACTCCATGGGAAACACCCTCCGGAAACTCGTGAATGAAATTGTGCACGATCCAACGGTCGGATCTATAGTTATGGACCTTTTGAGCCGGTATTCTGGTCGTGTCGGTGAAGTACTCACCGGACGTTGGGTCGTGGCCTACCGATTCCACGCAACTCCATGGGAAACAGCCTCGGAAAACTCGTGAATGAAATTTGTGCGCGATCCAACGGTCGGATCTATAGTTATGGACCTTTTGAGCCGGTATTCTGGTCGTCTCAGTGGAATTGCCCGACCGGACGTTGTAGTCGTGTCCTACCAATTCCACGCAACTCCATGGGAAACAGCCTCCGGAAACTCGTGAATGAAATTTGAGCGCGATCCAACGGTCGGATCTATAGTTATGGACCTTTTGAGCCGGTATTCTGGTCGGGTCGGTGGAATTGCCCAGACCGGATGTCGTAGTCGTGTCCTACCGATTCCACGCAACTCCATGGGAAACAGACTCCGGAAACTCGTGAAAAAAATTGAGCGCGATCCAACGGTCATAGATCTATAGTTATGGACCTTTTGAGCCGGTATTCTGGTCGTCTCTGTGAATTGCCCGACCGGACGTTGTAGTCGTGTCCTATCGATTCCACGCAAATCCAAGGGAAACAGCTTGCCGAAACTGTGAATGAAATTTGAGCGCGATCCAACGGTCGAATCTATAGTTAAGGACCTTTTGAACCGGTATTCTGGTCGTCTCCGTCGAATTGCCCGACCGAACGTTGTTGTCGTGTCCTACTGATTAGTACTTAAAAGTGCATGTTTATCAAGGTTTTATATCATCATTTTGCACTTGAAGTATCAATAACTCCTTAACTAAAGCATGTTTTATAATAACAAGTTTGATATTATAAGATACCTTAATTTATGGTAAATGCTCATTTTAAATGCAGGACTATCACATAAATAAAAGGATTGATTGATGAGTTTAAGCATTGAAAGTTAAAGGACAAAGAGATGGCCAAACTTAGAAAAGAGATGTCGGTGCAGTCCAAACCGGAACATTGCTCGGTAATTGGATCATATCTGGAGCTCTAGATTTCGGATTTAGGTCCACTTTATATGGATGGAAAGGTAAGACAAAGGCCTACAACTTTCATGAGGAGCCCAAGATTTGAAAAGGTCGTTTTGAAGTCCAAATTGAAGGAACAACGAAGAAGTCCGAAGCTGTCCTGCAGCCCAAACACTATTTAGTGTTCAGCCCATATCTTGAGTTCTAGAAGTCCAAATGACCTCATCTTTTTTTTGTTGGAAAGCTGAGACAATTTCCTAGAACATTCTTGAGGATTCTGGGCAAATTATGATGTTAGCAATGACGTCTTGATCAGACAAGAAGATAAGGATTGTTATCTAGTCAAGATGTGGCCACCCACTCATCAATTAGTCAACAAATCAATAGTTCCAAATTTTGGCCTATAAAAGGAGGCACTTACCATGTATTGAGGCATCTTGGTGTTCAGATCAAGATCATGCTCTTGCTTTCTCTCTTTGTATTGCTTATGTCTTGCTTTCATTAATATCAAGTTTATGCACTTCATTTCCTTTCCTTTACTTAGTTAACTTCTTTCTCATTTATGTTCTTATCTTGTTCATTTATGTTTCTTTCTTTCATTATGTTTAGCTAAGTTAATTATGTCAAGGTGAAAAGGGTACACTAATGGTGTAAGAATAAGTATAATATAAACTTAACATGGACCTTAACGTTGGATACTAACATGTTTTATATTTGTTATCTTGTTCACTTTTAATACTTTGCTTGTTAAATGGTTAATCTAGATTTATGTTGTATAACACTTGGTACAACAAATACTTGGCACTTTCATAGCCCATACTGTATGGTTTAACCGACACCTGAGCTATGAAAGGAACTTGATTTGTTGTTAACATAAGTTATAATCATGAATGCCTGCCAACATTTACAAGTATTAGCTTTATTCGAATAAGATAATTAATGTAATCATGTTAACAATTTATAATCTGATTGGAACCTCCTTTATGTGTGGTTTCCAATTGAGTAATAAGAGTTTATATTATACTTGTTTGAAGTACCATTAGTGGATCCTCTAACCTTGACATTTGTTTTTATCATTGTTTAATCCTTACGTTAATCTTTCATCTCAAAGTTCTCATTAATTTCTTCATCTTCTGCTTTCATTATTATTATTATTATTATTATTTACATTCTGTTTATATTATATAATATTATATTTGATCTTTTCATAAACTCAGTATATAGGCTGGAAAACCTTGTGACCCGATCTTTTGGATCATTCTCAGGTGTAACATACGCCACGTAACTGAGTATTTGTTGTTGTTGTTGTTGTTGTTGTTGTTCGCATGGTTGTTATTGTTGTCTTCGTTATTTATTAATTTATACAATTAACCTCTCTGTGGTTCGATCCCCGGTCTTTGCCGGGTTATTTATTACTTCGACACTGCCTGCCACTTGGGAAAAAGGACATCAAGCTTTGTCCGTAAGTCAACGTTTTTGGCGCCGTTGCCGGGGAGGTAAATTCTTGTATAAATTATAATATTTAATTTTTTTTATTTTTCTCTTTTCACTTTTCATTTTATTTAATTTGTTTCTTTTGTTTTCTTTTGTTTCTTTTTCTTCTCTTCTCTTTTCTTGCTTTTATTCTCTTCTCTACACGTGTATGACGAGTTTGGTCCACGTACATTAAGTGGATCGACTTTGTAGGGTAGCTTCATCATTTTCAAAAATATTATGGGCCGAAAAGAAGATAATCAATCACTTCATAATGAAGACATAATGAGAATAACCGTATTGAGAAACACTTAGAGACCACATGAATCCCACAAGAACAAGTGCACCCTCATGCATTGTTTTTCCTCTCCTGATGCCCATTTCTCATTTTAATTTTAAGCCAGGCATTATTCAACTTTTACCATCTTTTCATGGCTTAGACTTAGAAAATCCATACTTGCATTTAAGGGAATTTGAGGAGGTCTGTAATACCTATAATGACTCAAATTGTAGCATGAACACCATTCGATTAAAGCTTTTTCCTTTTTCATTAAAAGATAAAGCTAAAACATGGCTACAAAATTTGAGACCAGGATCCATTCGTGCTTGGGATGAAATGCAACAACAATTTTTAAAGAAGTTTTTTCCATCTCACAGAACAAACTCTTTCAAAAGACAAATCATCACTTTCACTCAAAAGCCAGGAGAAACATTTTACCAATGTTGGGATAGGTATCGAGATTTGCTTAATACTTGCCCACATCATGGTTTTGAAACATGGAGATTGGTTTCACATTTTTATGAAGGTTTAACACCTAGAGATAGGCAAATGGTTGAATTGATGTGCAATGGAACTTTTGAAGATAAAGACCCTAATGAAGCAATGGAGTACCTAGACTTGCTAGCCGAAAATGCTCAAAATTGGGACACCACAGGTACTTATGAGGCACCAGGTAAAACTCAACCTCATACATCTAGTGGGGGTATGCACAACCTTAGGGAAGATCATGACCTCCAAGCCAAGTTTGCATCTTTAGCTAGAAAAGTCGAGGCACTTGAATTGAAAAAGAGTGGTCAATTAAAATCTGTTCAAGACATTGTGTGTCAAATCTGTGAAACCAATGAACATCAACAAATGATTGTCCAACTTTGCCTTCTTTTAAGGAATGCCTCCATGAACAAGCCCATGCTTTAAACAGTTTCCAAAGACCCAACCATAACCCATACTCACAAACGTATAACCCTGGTTGGAGAAATCACCCAAATTTCAGTTGGAAGAGTGATAGCAACAATGCACAAACTTCACATCCACCGTTTCAAGCACACCATAATTTCCAAAATTCTCATGGATATGCACCTCCTTATGCTCCACCTCCTAGAAGAAATTTTGAGGAAACATTGCATGCATTCATTGAAAAGCAGGAGACAATCAACACTCAACTTGCTCAAAGCATGACCGATTTTAAAGATGCTCTTGCAAAATTAACATCTGCTCTCAGTTTCCAAGAGAAAGGTAAGTTTCCTTCTCAACCACAGCAAAATCCAAAGGGGCAATACAATGCAAATGCAAGTAGTTCTGGAAGCCAACACATGGATCAAGTCAAATCAGTCATCACTCTTCGTAGTGGTAAGGTTATTGAAAAACCTATTCTTGAACCTTGTGAGAAAGATGATGAGTCTATCTCTGAGGGTAAGGAAGGGGTTGAACCTGAACATTGCAAAGAAAAGGCTGATTCCCCGCCAGCACTTCCATTTCCTCATGCCATGACCAAACAAAGGAAAGTCAATCACAACTCTGAAATCTTTGAAATTTTCAAACAGGTAAGGATCAATATACCTTTGTTGGATGCTATTAAACAGGTTCCTTCCTATGCTAAATTTTTGAAAGATCTGTGCACTGTGAAGAGAAAACTGAATGTGAAAAAGAAAGCCTTTTTAGCCGAACAAGTAAGTGCCATTCTTCAGAACAATAATGCTTTGAAATATAAAGACCCTGGTTGTCCTACAATTTCTTGCTTTATTGGAGAACATAAAATTGAAAGAGCCTTACTTGATCTTGGAGCTAGTGTGAATTTACTTCCATATTCAGTTTTTCAGAGTCTCAATCTAGGTGAGTTAAAACCAACCTCTGTAACTCTTTTACTTGCCGATAGATCTGTAAAAGTGCCTAGAGGAATAGTTGAAGATGTGTTAGTACAAGTTGATAAATTCATTTATCCTGTGGATTTTGTTGTCTTGGACACACAACCTGTTGAAGCATGTAATTCAATTCCTGTCATTTTAGGACGTCCATTTCTTGCCACTTCTAATGCATTGATTAATTGTAGGAATGGACTGATGAAGCTATCATTTGGAAACATGACATTGGAGATGAATATTTTCAACATTTACAAGCAACCTGGAGATGATAATGATTTACAGGAAGTGGACTTTATTGAAAAATTAGTTCATGATCAATTTCAAACCACTTCTAGTGAAACTGAGATTGATGAATCTGATGATTTGCAAATGGTCTACTTTCAGGAATCAAAGGCATGCAATTGGAGACCACAAATTGAAGAATTGCCACCACGATCAATTGAGCCCATACCTTCAAGTGTTCAACCACCAAAACCTGAATTGAAGCCGTTACCATTTAATCTCAAATACTCATTTTTGGGAGAAAATGAAACTTTTCCGGTAATAATCTCTTCCAAACTTAATGCACATCAAGAAGGTAAGTTATTACAGACTCTGAAAATGCACAAAAATGCATTAGGATGGACCATAGCTGACATAAAAGGAATTAGCCCTTTGATTTGCACACACAGGATTTATTTGGAGGAAAATGCTAAACCCTCTAGAGAAATGCAACGAAGGCTTAATCCTAATATGAAAGAAGTAGTGAAAAATGAAGTCATTAAGCTTCTAGATAATGGAATCATTTATCCTATTTCTGACAGCAAATGGGTAAGTCCTACCCAAGTTGTACCCAAAAAGTCTGGAGTCACTGTGATAACAAATGAGAAAAATGAGTTAATTCCAACTAGGACTGTTACGGGTTGGCGCATGTGCATTGACTATAGGAAACTTAATTCAATGACTAGAAAAGATCATTTCCCTTTACCTTTCATGGACCAAATCCTAGAAAGAGTTGCAGGTCATGAATTTTATTGTTTCCTAGATGGCTATTCAGGTTACAATCAAATTGAAATTGCATTGGAAGATCAAGAGAAGACTACTTTCACATGTCCATTTGGTACTTTTGCATATCGAAGGATGCCTTTTGGATTATGTAATGCACCAGCCACGTTTCAAAGATGCATGCTTAGCATATTCAGTGATATGGTTGAACGTTTTCTTGAAATTTTTATGGATGATTTTTCTGTTTTTGGTGATTCATTTGATGATTGTTTGACTAACTTAGAAAAGGTTTTGAGCAGGTGTGAAGAGAAGAATCTTGTACTGAATTGGGAAAAATGTCACTTTATGGTAACAAACGGCATTGTACTTGGTCACATTGTTTCATCGAAAGGAATTGAGGTTGACAAATCTAAAATCGAGTTAATTGCCAACTTACCAACACCAAAATCTGTTAAAGATGTTAGATCATTCTTAGGACATGCTGGTTTTTACAGAAGGTTCATCAAAGATTTTAGTGTAATATCTAAGCCCTTGAGTAACCTTCTAACAAAGGATAATATTTTTGAATGGACTGAACATTGTGAGGAAGCCTTTGTTAAACTTAAAAACTTGCTTACTTCTGCTCCTGTCATTCAACCTCCTGATTGGTCATTACCTTTTGAAATAATGTGTGACGCTAGTGATTATGCCGTGGGTGCTGTCTTGGGACAAAGAAAAGATAAGAAACCTTATGTGATTTACTATGCAAGTAAAACTTTAAATAGTGCTCAAATGAATTACACCACCACTGAAAAAGAATTACTTGCAGTAGTATTTGCATGTGACAAATTCAGATCTTATCTTGTTGGCTCACCTGTTGTTGTTTTTAGTGATCATGCAGCATTGAAATATCTTCTCTCTAAGAAAGATTCTAAGGCTAGATTGGTGCGGTGGATTTTGTTACTTCAAGAATTTGATATCACAATCAAAGACAAGAAAGGCACCGAAAATGTTGTTCGGATCATTTGTCAAGATTGACAACCGATTCGAGATCTGACATTACACCAATCGATGACTACTTTCCTGATGAATCTTTATTTTCTGTCTCTACGATGCCTTGGTTTGCTAATATTGTTAATTTTCTTGTTTCAGGACAATTGCCAGCTCATTGGAGTACCCAAGACAAAAGAAAGTTCTTGAACGAAGTGAAGAACTTTTATTGGGATGACCCTTATTTATTCAAATATTGTCCTGATCAAATATTTCGAAGATGCATTCCTGACAATGAGGTAAGTAGTGTCATTAAATTTTGTCATTCTGAGGCATGTGGGGGTCATTTCTCATCAAGAAAGACAACTGCAAAAATCTTACAAAGTGGATTTTACTGGCCCACCATGTTCAAAGACTCACATGCATTCTGTAAGATTTGTGAAAATTGTCAAAAGTTGGGATCTATTTCGAAACGTCACATGATGCCTTTAAATCCTATTCTTGTCATTGAGATCTTTGACTGTTGGGGTATAGATTTCATGGGTCCATTTCCTCCATCATTTGGTTTCTTGTACATATTGGTCGCAGTAGATTATGTTTCAAAATGGATAGAGGCAATTCCAAGTCGAACCAATGATCACAAAACAGTGATAAAGTTTTTGAAAGAAAACATTTTAAGTCGATTTGGAATCCCTCGAGCCATGATAAGTGATGGTGGAACACATTTTGCAACAAGCCATTTGAGTCTTTAATGAAGAAATATGGAATCACACACAAAGTTGCCACCCCTTATCACCCTCAGACAAGTGGACAAGTAGAGCTTGCTAATAGGGAGATCAAACAGATCTTGGAGAAAACAGTGAACCCTAATAGGAAAGACTGGTCTTTAAGACTTAATGATGCACTTTGGGCTTATCGAACTGCTTATAAAACATCATTAGGTATGTCACCTTATAGACTAGTCTATGGAAAACCTTGTCACTTGCCTGTGGAAATTGAACATAAAGCTTATTGGGCTATTAAAGCTTTCAATTCAAGCCTTGATGATGCTAGTCAGCTGCGAAAATTGCAAATAAATGAGCTTGAGGAAATAAGAAATGATGCATATGACAATTCAAAATTCATAAAGCAAGAATTAAAGAGTTTCATGACAAGAAAATACTGAGAAAAACATTCAATGTTGGTCAAAAAGTCTTGCTTTATAATTCTCGACTCCATTTATTTCCTGGAAAACTAAGATCAAGATGGAGCGGTCCTTTTATTGTGAAACATGTGTATCCATATGGGGCCTGTGATATTGAGAATCCAAAGAATGGCAATGTTTTCAAGGTAAATGGGCATCGTTTGAAAGTTTATTTTGACAATTTTTCAGTTGAAAATGACTCTATTGAATTGAGTGATCCTGTATATAAAGATTGATTCTTTTTCTCACATTGTTTTGTGTTTTGTTGTATCTTTTGTTTTGCTAGTTCTCTTTCACCCCGGTCAAATGGCGGATAACGGTACTCCGTGACTTAAGTCGGTTCTTTCAGTTTCCCAAATAACTGATATCTGTATATATTTGTACAATTCTTAGCTCTTTCTTCCTTCTTTGAATCTCTTCTCTAATTCTCTTTTGAAAATGGACACCACTCTTGAAAAGTTGAAAAGGTATTTTCCCGCTCTGCCTCCAAATGCGATTAATAAAATTTACCGTGCTAGGTGTGCAAGATTGAGGTTGTTAATGAATCATGGAATTCCTGAAGATATTCGTTGGCTAATTGAAGCAAAGGTCCGATTATCAGGTGAGTCCTCCAATTCTTTCATTTCACACATGCCTGGAACAGGTAAAAGCACTTTTGCAAAGAAACGTCGTGCAAAACGACTGAAAGTCTGTCACAGATGTGCCAGATGGACTTGTAATGCGACATGTCGTTCTTTAGGAATGGTATCTGTAAACCGTGAAGATAAGATACAATTCATTAAGGATGGCCTGAGTAAGGGGTCTTTAGATAATCTTTTGTTGACCCTTGAGACGCATCCTAGTGGAGATGTGCATCGTGTAATTCATGATTTATGGCCACAATTCCATAAAGAACATGATCGACTTAGTCTTGGGAATCTGACTAAAAAAGACCCTGTTTGCCAGTTTTTAAGAAAACTGGATGGGAAGCCTATCCCCGACCCATAGAGGGCGTTTAAGCCGTTCTTGGACGTAAAACCAAGGGAAGATGTGAGCCACAATCACAACTACCTGTACATACATGCTTTTTCAAAATAAATAATTAATAAGAGAGAGAGAGAGAGTTTGTGAGACTACAGCTGGCCTACATATAGGTGGTATGATTGCATTTTCACTTTTTCATCTATAAATTCTTCTCTTCCTTCCCTTCATTTCTACTCATCCCATACATTCATCAAATATAGAAGTGTGTAGAAATGGCAGGTTCCTCAAGTCATCACATAAGAAATATTTGTGTTTTCGGTGGATCCAGTTCTGGGAAAGAAAAAGAGTTTTTAGAATCAGCAAATCATCTTGGTCGGGTACTAGCTGAGAGAAAGATTCATTTAGTGTATGGGGGAGGCAGCCTTGGGTTAATGGGAGGTGTGTCAATGGCTGCATTTTTAGGAGGCAGTCAAGTTTTGGGGGTTGTCCCCAAAGCTTTAGCAAATGGGGACATCATTGGAAAAACAATTGGAGAGGAACTACAGGTCCCAACAATGTCTGACCGACTGAATACCATGTTTAACCATGCTGATGCCTTCATTGCCTTACCAGGTGGTCTGGGCACATTGGAAGAGATCTTTCATATTTCATCTTGGGCCCAACTGCACATTCACCATAAACCTATAGGTTTGTTAAATGTTAATGGTTTTTATGATAAGTTGCTGTCTTTCCTTGATCAAGCTGTGGAACAGGAATTTCTAACATCTTCGGCACGACAAATCATAATCTCTGCTGCTACTGCTGAACAATTGATTGACCAACTACAATCTTTCATCCCTGTCATTGATCCCTGCATGAGTCGCCTAGATTGGTCAACTAAGGAAAGCCGTAAAAAGCTTAGATTAGATTTGAGCCTTCATCTGTGAAACCTTGTGTCTTTTGGTTTTATTAATAGCATATTATTTTGTTTTGTTACTTCTTATGTTTGTTTAAGTGTGTTTCAGGTTTGTCATTGTTCGCTGTTTCAGGTGATGTCTTCTATACTCTATCTTTCTACCTTCGAACATTGAGGACAATGTCTCGTTTTGGTTGGGGGGAGAGGGTAGTAGTTAAAAAAAAAAAAAAAAATACTAACTTGCTAACTGTTTTTGCTATTATTAAAACCATTTGACAAAATTGTTATTAGGATGGCAGAGTATGGAATCAATTTTATTGACTCTAGAGACGCATCTTAGTAAGTTTCATTACCAAGGTCTATCATAATACTTCTTGAAATATTCAGGTTTACAAACTCTCACATTGTTATCACTTGATTCTGCTCATATACTCATTTAACAAGTATTATTAAACCTTCATTTTCACACACACACTTTAACATATGATTGTGGGTTGCACATTGGATTATTACATCAATTATGTTCTTTTGTTGAAGGTAACAACTAAGGGAAAAGGATAGTATATAATTTGCAAAAAAAAAAAAAAAAAAAAAAAAAAAAAAAAAAAAAGATAGTATTGATGATAATAAAACGTGGATAAGTTTGGTTTCGTAGCCTCCCTAACCTAAGCAATTAAGCCCGAAGGGGTGTTTTAACACCTAATACCCTAAAGTCAACTGACTTGGGAGCTATTGGCCCAAAGCTTGTTACATGGGTTAAGGAGAAAAGCTTAAGGGAATCAAACATTGCACTATCTACGTATCAGTATCTGCAACCCGAGTTGTTAAGCTCGTAGGGGTGTCTCAACACCTAATGCCCTAAGACCAACTGGTCTGGGAGTCATTAGCCTAAAACTCGTTACATGGGTTAAAGATACATTGTGTTTTAAGTTGTATGTGTATATAAATAAAAAAAAAAAAAAAAAAAAAAAAAATAATAATAATCCCAACCCAAGGAAGTTCACCTTAAACATTTGAACATAATATTGTTTTCTTCCAACAAAAGCCCCATCATCTATGTTTTCATTGAGCACACAAAAAGAAGGTTTATTAATATCTTGTTTAAGAAGTATGAAGCAGGAATATAAATTTAATGAGAGTTTGTTTATCTGGATAGATTAATGGAAGTTGAATGATGAATGCCTTGCTTTGTGGAACTTGCAAATTGTTTCTCTATTTTAACGCTTTAGATTACTAGGGACTAGTAATAAGCTGGTTGGGGGGTGTGATTAGTACTTAAAAGTGCATGTTTATCAAGGTTTTATATCATCATTTTGCACTTGAAGTATCAATAACTCCTTAACTAAAGCATGTTTTATAATAACAAGTTTGATATTATAAGATACCTTAATTTATGGTAAATGCTCATTTTAAATGCAGGACTATCACATAAATAAAAGGATTGATTGATGAGTTTAAGCATTGAAAGTTAAAGGACAAAGAGATGGCCAAACTTAGAAAAGAGATGTCGGTGCAGTCCAAACCGGAACATTGCTCGGTAATTGGATCATATCTGGAGCTCTAGATTTCGGATTTAGGTCCACTTTATATGGATGGAAAGGTAAGACAAAGGCCTACAACTTTCATGAGGAGCCCAAGATTTGAAAAGGTCGTTTTGAAGTCCAAATTGAAGGAACAACGAAGAAGTCCGAAGCTGTCCTGCAGCCCAAACACTATTTAGTGTTCAGCCCATATCTTGAGTTCTAGAAGTCCAAATGACCTCATCTTTTTTTTGTTGGAAAGCTGAGACAATTTCCTAGAACATTCCTGAGGATTCTGGGCAAATTATGATGTTAGCAATGACGTCTTGATCAGACAAGAAGATAAGGATTGTTATCTAGTCAAGATGTGGCCACCCACTCATCAATTAGTCAACAAATCAATAGTTCCAAATTTTGGCCTATAAAAGGAGGCACTTACCATGTATTGAGGCATCTTGGTGTTCAGATCAAGATCATGCTCTTGCTTTCTCTCTTTGTATTGCTTATGTCTTGCTTTCATTAATATCAAGTTTATGCACTTCATTTCCTTTCCTTTACTTAGTTAACTTCTTTCTCATTTATGTTCTTATCTTGTTCATTTATGTTTCTTTCTTTCATTATGTTTAGCTAAGTTAATTATGTCAAGGTGAAAAGGGTACACTAATGGTGTAAGAATAAGTATAATATAAACTTAACATGGACCTTAACGTTGGATACTAACATGTTTTATATTTGTTATCTTGTTCACTTTTAATACTTTGCTTGTTAAATGGTTAATCTAGATTTATGTTGTATAACACTTGGTACAACAAATACTTGGCACTTTCATAGCCCATACTGTATGGTTTAACCGACACCTGAGCTATGAAAGGAACTTGATTTGTTGTTAACATAAGTTATAATCATGAATGCCTGCCAACATTTACAAGTATTAGCTTTATTCGAATAAGATAACTAATGTAATCATGTTAACAATTTATAATCTGATTGGAACCTCCTTTATGTGTGGTTTCCAATTGAGTAATAAGAGTTTATATTATACTTGTTTGAAGTACCATTAGTGGATCCTCTAACCTTGACATTTGTTTTTATCATTGTTTAATCCTTACGTTAATCTTTCATCTCAAAGTTCTCATTAATTTCTTCATCTTCTGCTTTTATTATTATTATTATTGTTATTATTTACATTCTGTCTATATTATATAATATATATCTTTGATCTTTTCATAAACTCAGTATATAGGCTGGAAACCTGTGACCCGATCTTTTAGATCATTCTCAGGTATAACAATGCCACGTACTGAGTATTATTATTGTTATTATTGTTGTTATTGTTGTTGTTGTTGTATTGTTATTTATAATTTATACAATTAACCTCTCTGTGGTTCGACCCCGGTCTTGCCGGGTTATTTATTACTTCGACACTCCTGCACTTGGGAAAAGACATCAAGCTTTTGGTCGTGTCAGCAGTATGCTTCTGCTACTTGTTCTACATCAGACTTTCTTCCTCAAATGGGAAACGCTTTGACTCGGTGAGTTTCGCGGCATTCCGACTTCGAACCCCCTTGCCGAAATTCAGTTGCCTTTGAATTTCGGGTGACCCTCTTGAGCATGTATGCTTCTGCTACTTGTTCTACATCAGACTTTCTTCCGCAAATGGCGAAACGCTTTGACTCGGTGAGTTTCGCGGCATTCCGACTTCGATGCCCGGTTGCCGAAATTCAGTTGCCTTTGAATTTCGGGTGATCCCTCTTGAGCATGTATGCTTCTGCTACTTGTTCTACATCAGACTTCTTCCGCAAACGGCGAAACGCTTTGACTCGGTGAGTTTCGCGGCATTCCGACTTCGATGCCCGGTTGCCGAAATTCAGTTGCCTTTGAATTTGGGTGATCCCTCTTGAGCATGTATGCTTCTGCTACTTGTTCTACATCAGACTTCCTTCCGCAAACGGCGAAACGCTTTGACTCGGTGAGTTTCGCGGCATTCCGACTTCGATGCCCCGGTTGCCGAAATTCAGTTGCCTTTGAATTTCGGGTGATCCCTCTTGAGCATGTATGCTTCTGCTACTTGTTCTACATCAGACTTTCTTCCGCAAACGGCGAAAAGCTTTGACTCGGTGAGTTTCGCGGCATTCCGACTTCGATGCCCCGGTTGCCGAAATTCAGTTGCCTTTGAATTTCGGGTGATCCCTCTTGAGCATGTATGCTTCTGCTACTTGTTCTACATCAGACTTCCTTCCGCAAATGCGAAACTCTTTGACTCGGTGAGTTTCGCGGCATTTCGACTTTGATGCCCCGGTTGCTGAAATTCAGTTCCCTTTGAATTTCGGGTGATCCCTCTTGAGCATGTATGCTTCTGCTACT